>JAHXMQ010012337.1:8454527-8508643 GCA_020466415.1 Ammodramus savannarum pratensis | reverse complement strand
CTCTTTCTCACCCTGAAGACCCCTGTAACAAAGATAGCCAAGAGCTGTTCTACACAATATAATTTTCTACATTGGTCATGCACAACTTGTAAGAACAACCACCCAATCAAACCAACAAAAAGAAGCAGAGAGGCATCTAAAACATGATTTGGGACACTTCTGATTGCTTCAAGAATTTGGATTTAATTTATTTCTCAAGAGTTTCCTTTTGTCCAATTCTGTCCTTTAACTGGCAAGGAGAGCAGTTATATCAATTTCTACTATAGACACAATGTCTTTCTGCTGATACCTACTTCAGGACAGGAAGAGCCCTCCATAATTGCTAAGCTCCTTTGAGCTGCAGTGAATAAGACGTGGATAGTTTGTACCTTGATTCACAGAGGCAGCAGAACTTCTTAACTGTGCTGTAAGACCAATATTCTTCTCAGTCTAGCTCCATAAACCAGCAACCTAACTACATCTTTATAGATTAGCAGTCATCCTTCACTAACACATTCTAAAAGGACTGCAGCATAATTTGACCTCTACCCTATTCAGCTTGTAAGAGTCATAGAGTTATGTCTACCTCTGCTCAAAGTTATAACCAGGATCACCCACAAAGAATCTTGTTCTCTTCTCTAAATATGTAATTATTCAATCAAAGCTGAAAAGATAACCTTATATTATTACTCTAACCCCATTCTGTTACTCAGTGGCAATTATAGAGCAAGCACAGCAAGTTTGGTCTGTTCTGTCTTTGGTTTCTGCTGGTCTTTGTCTGACCAACTTTGTTTGTCAACTAACTAAAGAAACTATCTCAATCTAGCACAATCTGGATTCAGGCCAAGAGATAAACATGAGACTGCTTTATTGGTACTGATATAGTTCTGCCTATCAATAGATGGGCAACAAACATCCATTGTCACAGTTCTTCTATTTGTCATATACCAGTACTGCTGACTGAGACCCTCAGTACAAAAAAGGCATGGACCTGGTGAAGCGTGTCCAGAGGAGGCCACACAAATGAGTGGAGGGCTGGAGCACCTGTCCTTTGAAGAAAGGCTGGCAGAGTTGGGGTTATTTGCCTGGAGAATATGTGGACACCTCATTGCAGCCTTTTCTTAGAAGGGGCTTATAAGAACAGACTTCTTAGCACGGTCTGTAGTGACAGGACAAGGGTAATGGTTTAAACTAAAAGAGAGTAGCTTCAGATTGGATCTAAGGGAGAACTTTTTTATTATGAGGGTGGTGAAACACTGAAAGAGGTTGCCCAGAAAAACAGTGGATGCCCTGTGCCTGGGAACCTCCAAAGTCTGGTTGAACTGGGCTACGAGCAACCTGATCTAGTTGAACATGGACATTGCAGAGGGGCTGAACTAGAAAACCTTGAGAGGTCCCTTGCAAGCCACATCATTCTATGATCCCATGCTACTATTCTCCCCAAGAGATGTAATTATAATTCAACATACAAAACTTGTGTTTTCTGGACACATGTCTCTGCATTTCTTATAGGCATGCACTTGAACTGTCTAAAGGATATACAATCAATTGCTACCAGTATCCATCACATACAGTCAGGTAAGAGGTAACTCACCAAAAAAAGAGCTTAGTATTAACAAAAAGCTTAGTTCTTGATGAATGATGCACAATATAAACCCTAAAGCTGAGCAAAACATATTGATGAGTAACAACTTTGGATCAGGCCAGTAAAAACTACCAACAAAAACTGATGCCCATGCAGCAATAAAAAAAAGAGCAGGAAGCAAAACCCACACTCAAAACCAACCAAGAGCAAGAGAGAAGAGTTTTTGCTTTTGAAAACAAAAACACATGACCTCCAAAACAAAGCAGAGAAAATGTCACAATCTTGAGAAAGTAGGCATGTGGGTGAGAAGTGGGCCTGAATCAAGCCCTGCTCATATACTCCTATGTCCACATGAGAAATTTCACACTTACACAGCTGGGTTAAAGGCATACAAAGACAGTATTTTGCTTGTGCCTAGGTTTTCTACTCCTGAACCCAGCCCAAATCTGCTTTCAAAGAAGAATTAGGAAGCCATGCCTTCGGCTCCTCCATTTTATCTAGAAGACCTGATTACTATTTTAGCTACAACACCTGTCCTCAGTTTAAGTATTGCACCCTTTATCTCTTCTGCTTGCTCACAGCAGTCAAGTAAGCTGCAGCATGAAATATGCACCACTTTAAAACTTCTACAAAACAGATTTCTACAATACAAAAAGCATCAAATATGATAAATCTGTCTTTTGCTGGTCCTGTGAATTAATTTGAATGAGCAGTTTGTTCCTTTTCTTAAACTGTTTAATAGTCTAGGCATGGGTTATGCAAAATATAGAATATATTAAAGCAAGTTTTGTCAGGAGAGTTATGCTTTTTTACTCTCTAGACAAATTGAACTTGGCATACAGATGAGCTTCCACCTAAACTGGGAAAAATAGCTTTTGGATGGCTTAATTCATACAGAAGGTACTACCAGCTTGAATAACCACTTCTTACCAGCAGACTACATCAGCAGTGTTAGATCACCAACAGTGTCAGAAAAATCAAATAAATCACAACTATATGAACTTTCAAGGAAAAAAGACAAGCAAAGAAACCATACTTCGAACTGATACTCGTTATCCTTAAATAAAAAATTTCCAGCACATACTGCAGTCCTACCATGTCAGAGTAAGGACAGTTCTTATCAAGACCTACAAAGAACAAGCAACAACAAGAACATTCCATGTTCTTTTGGATACCTACATTAATGCCAAATTACACATTTTAATTTCTTTACTGAAATGTGGCTCTACTGGTGCTTTCAGATTTAAAAATAAAACATTAAATTCATAAATCAAATGAGTTTTGAATCCCTTAGTCTTCTGACAGCCTGAAAAAGCAGCCCCCAAATAAATGCATTCATTCAACTATTTTTAAGGACCTCAAAGATTAATTTTGATTATTTAAGTAGTAATAGTACTAATTATTGCACTACTGATCACTTTCAGGACAAATATATGCCAGGAAGCACCTGAAAGTTTGTCCATACCTTCCAGCTGTACCCTATGAGTTAATTCAAGGATTTTAAATGCAGTACAGATTTGCTGGAGGATGCACAGGATGCAATATAACAAACGAATTTGCAAGTGAGGGGGAATTTGGTTTAGCTGTGTACATTATGTGGCCTTATGCATTTTAAAAGGATACAATTTTTGTTTGGCAGGCTACAGAGAAAAATGTGTAGGAATACACACTATTGCAAGAGTACACCAAAGCATTAAGGATGGACTCAAAAATGTTCTTCTGAAGTAGGAAAAAAATGCCAAATAGGTTTTGGCTTGATAGCTCACTTCGTCATTACCTTAAACAGTACAATCTTTGATTTAGTTTTCCATTATGTAATACCACCTAATTTAGTGAAGGTGAAAATTTAGTCTGTCAGTAACAGTAACATATACATAAGGAAATTATGAAGATTATCAGAAGCAGTTATAAAACTGCTTACTCAAAAAAATTAAATATTGAGATAATAATGTAACTGCAATAAGCTACAACACTTCTAGTAATGAAGCTAAAAAATTATGTTTTTTAAACTTCCAGTCAAATAAAGAAAACTACTAAGAACAGAGTATATTTTTGTCTGTAGCATCAAATTCAGTATAATTATTCCAATTCTTCATAAAAATTAATAATTTTAGGGATTGGATCATCCCTTTTTTTTTTAATATTCTAAAATTACTCAATAAATTCTAAGATCATTTTTATTTTAAATTGTTCCCAAATCAGGTATTCCAAACAGTAAAAAATAATTTTATGATCATTCCATCTTGAAGCCAACCAGAAGCACCCAGAATCCAGAAATAGCTCAGTACCAGAAGGCCTAGCATTAACAGAGCAACCCTGATGTCAGTAATTTGTATAACTCTCCTGCTCCCACTGCTGCTCCAGAAATTTGGTATTTTTTGAGCCAACCAGTGACTTCAGTGATCAGGCTCACTACCTACACCAAACAAACCTTGACTCTCATTGGAAGTAACTGACAGACAAGGCCTAGGCTATTTCTGATCCACACAAGGAGCCTTCCTCGATCGTTACACTACAAAATTAACAATTCCTGCACATAGTTTACATGCCAGGCATGTATGAAGTGCATTGATAAAGGGCAGCAAGGTGACAGAAATCCCAACTTCTTATTTCTAAGTTATGAAAAAGGGTTGGTACTAGAGCGAAACTGTATTTTAAATTGTAATCTTAAAAAATTGTAAGATTTACCTGTAGAACAAGGCATCTGGAAATTGGGGTCATTGCTATCCAAAACAGGCAAACAGAACTGGGCACTTGCAGATCCTAGCATAGGATCCTTATCGCTGAGCATGTTCTTCAGCGAATCCTCTAAGACATTCTGACTGGTACTAAAATCCTCACAGACTTCATTCTCCAGGTTGGATTCTAGAAATAGGGCATCATCTAATTGTTCAGTAGGAATTAAATGGTTAAATGTATCAACTATATCCATGAAGACTCCTGTGTGTCTTTCAGTCCTATAGAAAGACAAGAAAAATACCATAAGAAAATAAGCTACAAACTGTAAAACACCTAAGACAGCAGCAAATTTTTTGGCTCTTGTGTTTTATAAAGAATGCTTAAGGTATTTAAGAACTATAAAAACAAATAAAAAACTGCTTATGGCTTAGTATGGCCCACTAAAAATTATAACTAAAAATCAATTCCCTAATTATTTTTAAAAGAAATTCCATGCTAATCCCCTCTATCAGCATCTGCATGCTGACACTTCTACAGAGTGTGAATAACAAAGGTAACTGAACAGCTTCTTTCAAAAATTTGTTTAAATCTCAACCAGCCCAAGCAGATAGGACACCAGAGGAGGAGGATATCAAGAACAAGTGAACCTGAAGACAGCAGCACTGTGAGCATGATTTTCTTCTTTTTAAATGTACAAATGTGAGGTCAGCTTCCACTAACATCAATGGAGCTGAGAAGGTTCCAGAGCATGCCATACTATTAATATGGTGCACTACTGAGAAGAACTATATTTCTGTTCAAAGAGCAACTACCAGATACTTCATAGCAAGTTAGTATTTTCAAACAGCAAGCTTTTATTTCTACTATTTTTCATCAATCTACACAGTCAATAAAATTACATCAATTTTATATGAAAAATCTGATTTTAATCAAGTACATGAGAATTCTGAGCTGGCATCAAAAGGAGGAGCCTTTTGAAACTTCAGTTTTGAAGAAATTTAGATGAATGTCTAGAAGTCTACATAAGGAATTGTATACAGAGATGGCAACTGCATTTTACAAGGAATTCTTTATTTTCTAGATCTTTTTTGCAATGCAGCAGAAGTGCAAGTACTGAAGCAATGACTTGACTATTAAGTATGTATAACTAAACATGGAAACTAAGAATGGAAAAAAGTCAGCAAAATACTTTGGAAGTTTTGCTTTAGCATATCCTCAAAGTGGAGAAAGATAACCATAATAAATATGATCAGACAGATAAGGAAAATGGAGCCGTGCAGTACTGCCTGGCTTAATTTGGCAAACAGGACAGTCTGAAAGTCCAGTTTTTGGCACACAAGGCTATTAAAGCTTTTGGAAACAGCAAAAGGACACAAATAAGTATCCTGCTCCTTCTTTCATCATCCTCCTCCCACATGAGATAATTATTTTTTTAGAATGAATACACTAATTAAAGGAAAATGACAAGTGAGAATTGGAGTTTGCAGTGCTTGAATTACTTTCTAGATGGTTATTCCAGCAATCTGCCACTAAATAAATCCAGTACTTACTCATGCTTAATAGAACATTAAGTATGCTTCCTTAGACACATTAATGGGGCATTTCTGTTTTAGCAATCAACTGGGAATATCCTAGCCAGAGACATGCAAGGGCTCTGCTACAACTTCAACCATATTTGCGCATTTTATTTCACAAAATTAGAAAAACTACAGGTTTAACACAATTGTTTGGGTGGGGTTTATTAGGGGTTTTTTTGTTTGTTTGTTTGTGGGGTTTTGGGTTGTTGGTTGTTTTCAAACATGCCAGTCTTTCTTCCTTCTCCCATAGAGCAGCTCAGAACAAAGTGATGGTCAGGTATAGAACTGTGTCTCTGCAGAGCGTGTTCTCTCTCCAATTTCTACACAACAAAGCAGTCTAATACACGAGGTCCTACTGACCAAGCAGCCACAGTGAAGTTTAGTGGAATCACGTGCATTTAGTAAAGAGACAACAGACTTCAGCAGCAAGTTGTAATTTGAAAGCACTCTCACCAAAAAAATGGACTTCTCTTATCAAGCAATGCAGTGCATCTGCATATACACCACACAAACCAGCATCTATAACAGCAAACATGGTTTCTGAAGTTCCAACAAATGAAGAAGCAAACTAACAGAGTAAGTACTATGCTGCACTGTATAATCTGTTTTTATTATTATACCAAGTAGTTACAACACTCTGATACAATAGGATAACCTACAAGAGATGCAATGGCTCCAAGTAAGAAAATAATTACAAATGCCCCAATACAGTACTTTAAAGCACCTTCCTGTAATGACAGATTTTTTCATATTAGCATTACATGAGCACAAGAGTAATAGCCACAGGATAAAATAATGGTGAACCCTGACATTAACAAGTGTCAGTTATTGACACTGCAATAGAATACCTACATATTGTGAGAATGCAAGAAACCTTCTGCATCCAACATTAAAAAGTGGAATTGGCTTTGAAGACACAATAACATATCCCAAGCTTTTTTTCTGGATAGGAGAACATTTATATATTTGTTACTCAAATATTGTGCTTCCCAAAGCAGTGACGACCCACTTCATAAAAAGCAAAGCCCTTGCTACAAAAATCCCTGACAGAAATTAACCTGTCTTCAGTGATGTGATGAAGAAAAAGATAACTTCAGTTTTCAAGGACTCCCATGCAGCCATTCAGAACACTAAAAGCACTGAGAAGTAACTGTCAAAGCAACTATACATGCAGTGGGCACAAACACCTTCAATGAGACCTAGGTAGCTAGCAGAAAAAATTCAAGAGGAATTTTACTGAAAGCTTTATTCCTGGAGCATGAGCCTATGATCAAGTACTAAGTTCTACCCAAATTTTGCATCAAAAAGTCAGGGGGCTTGCATAAAAATACTACTAGCACAAAGTCTAATCTTAAAGAACTTGTTCTACCATTTTTAAAAATAAAAAGTTTATGCCAGCAAAATATAGAAAATCAAAATTTTGCTTTACGTTGTTCAACAAACCACTCTGTGATTATTTACATAATTGGTACACTACCAAGCTACTTTAAAATTTATTTCTAACATTACTAGATTACCTATCATAACAAGTGTAAAATCTGTGGGACTGAGGATGAAAGATAAACTTCTTTAGCTAGACAGCCATTAAAAACAGTTGCTGCAAGAAAAAAAATCTTCCCCTGCTCAATGCCTTCAGTGTATGAATTTTGAACGGTTTATTTTGCATTTGAAACACGCTGAACATCAGGAAAAATAGCCAGAGGTAGAGGTAAAATCACAGTTAAGGTTTTCATGCTCACTTATTTCCAAAGCTAATCCCAACCCCTCAGAGGCAGAACGCGTCACTCGCTGGAACGGAGCCGTGCCCTCCCCCTGAACCGGTCGGTGCCTCGCAGGGCTCCCGCACACACCGAGCGGCTCCCACCGCACGGCAGCGCACACGGGCTCTCCCGCCGGGCAGCGAACCACAAGCACCAGAATATGGACATATAATGCACACAGAACCAGGGAGGAGTGTTCATAAATGAGGCAAAGGAGCAAGTCCCAGTCAGGCTCAGTTAAACTCCCACCCACCGGCTCCTGGAGCACCAGAGCACAGCAACATACAGGAGGAGTCTGGGCAAGAGAAGAGCTCACCATCAAGGACAGCTTGAGGTATGGCGGGCATTCTCCTCAGTTCACTAAATACATTTCTCTTACACCTTCGAAAATTATTTGCTTCTATCAACCCCCCCACTGCAAAACCAGAAGCAACAATTACAGAAGTAACACAGCAACAATTACAAAGTAACTCACCAACCAATACCTGTCATTAAGGGATCCAACGCTATAAACAACCCTGCTGGAAACATACAGCCAAATATGACTTCTAGAATTTTCCCCACATTATGTTTACCATAAAATTTCTTCATGCTCTCAGCATTGTTTCCTTTTACAGTCTAAGTCTTGCAGTTTAAAAGAAATAATTTCTTCCACTGCTGAACTGGTTTATTAAGCCAGGTGTGCCACAATATTGCCTCAAATCCGAATATATCTGCTATGAAATAAACATGCTGTAGAATCTGCCACAGCAGATTTTTATCTTCTCCCCCTTTACCATATTTTCATTATATTTTTAACAGTTCTACATGAATTTTTAAAATTAAAAGTTAAATAGTCAGAATGATCACTTGCTAAGAAAAGAAACTGAGATCTCAAACAAGTATATCCTTCCACACTAATCTTAGAAGGGAAGGAAGACTAGAAACTGGACAAGAGATATTGCACATCTTTAAGCTTTTTCATTGTCTATGAAAGAGGCAAAAAAAAATAATATAACAGGAACTTCAGTTCCTATTATTTTCTTAATCACAACAGAGAAAAATATTTTAGTGGAGATCTCCAACTGCATCCGCATGTTTCTATCATCTTATCTAAAACCCACCTCAGGCAGGAGTGATCACACTTTGTATTTACCACTAAGCATTCCTTGTGTTTTTCAGCTGATGGACAGGCCAAGCATACTCTTGACTGCATTTTCAACTAAGTCTGCCTTAAAAAGTAGCAGGTTAAATTTAATTTTCCAACTACATATTTGGATATATGTTAGATACATTTGTCTTGATATTTTTTTCTTTATTTTTCTTTACATTCATTTTGTTCATTTTTTTTTACAGTACTCACACATCATTTATTTGACAAAGCAAATGTTAGGCTTCACTGTAATTACTCTCTTTCCTTCCCTCTCAGGCCAGGGAGTGAATTTAATGTATCTGTTTACCTTTTAAACTTGACTTTCATATTCTAGCTTATATTTTAAAGTTAGCAATATAAAAGAGAAGCTTCTGTATGTTTAATAATTGTCAAATTAAAAATAAATCTGTTTTATTAAAGTTCTCAAAAGTTGGACTTTAAAAAAAAAACATTTCTACAAAGAAATATTGCCAAAAAAAGAATTGCCTGAATTGGGGACAAGGATAGGCAAAAACCTGAGGGAATCTAATGAAGGGGAAAAAAAAACAAACAACCTCACACTGCTTATTTAGGATATTGAGAATCCTAGATGTTGAATAGCCTATCTGCTTTATTGACCTGCCTGAATAAGTGAGTCTGAAACTGCTGAAGACAGCACAGCAATACTACAATTCCTTCCATTTCACTGAAGTACCTTTCTGAATAGTGTCTGTCACTTCCCATCTGCTGAATCTGTCTAGTGCTTTTAAAAGTTTGTACATCTAGTTACTGACTGGACTGTGTGGGAGACACTGCAACGTTCAAGATACAACACTTGGTCTCTGGACCTTGTGCTTATGCACACCCAATGACCAGCAGCAAGCACTAGTCATAACAGCTCTAACAGACTCCATTAAAAAGATCCATATTATATTTATTTCTTCAATTAGTAAACTCTGGAAGGAGACTAAATGAAAGGAACAAGCTATTTGGACAACTATCACCTTAGATGGCAAACAAAAGAGAAAAGCTGACTCAGCACTCTTACAGAAGAAAGTAACAATAACTGACAAAAAATTTTTTATCATAAGAGGAGAACTGCATCTTAATTGGCATGCAATGAGGTAAGAACACAAGTAGCTTGAAAAAAAACCCAAACAACTCCTTGCTCACGCTGTATGGCAACTACTGAACCCAAAAGGGACACTCAGGGCATGAAATGCCTACCTTTGTTCACTGGAGCTGTGATGTCCAACCACTCCATGGGCTCACCAATACCTTGACACTTAAAAACTCACCTACCAAACAATGTCACTTCAAAGCCCCAATGCAGGTTTTCCTGCCATTCTCCTCCTTCCTCCTACACAAACTCTGAAGTTTAAGCTCCCAAGTATCTAATGGAAAATTAAGGGTAAGTAGCCATGTATCCATGTTGCCATGCTTTAAGCAGCAGAAGCTGCATGCATTATGTTCATGGATCTTACAGCATCAAAAGCCAGAACAGAGACCCACATCTTCTGTAGCAAGAGATTTTACCCAATGGTGTTCACAGTCCAAACACATCATGGGATTAAAGAGAAAAATCATTACCAGGCAGTGCATCAGAGGCAACATCAGTAAGCAGATATCAACTTGATATCTTTTTGGTGAGTTTACCAATCTCACACCAATGTGCTTTCTACTCTGGTTCTTTTTGGCTCAAATCCCATCACCTGGGGCAGTCTTCAAGAGTTAAATTAACTCACAAAATATTTTTGACAGAACAAGCAATGTGATCTGTGAGCATATGAACAACCATCTAGCCACAAAAACGTGTTTGGAAAGGGTTAAAAGAAGCTTTCAGCATCCTTTGTCAAAAAAACAAAAGGCAGATATAAGACTTGTATAGAATATGGTTTACTGAGCTTTAATCTTTAAGCATCATCAAATTTGACCTTCCTCATCCACTTATCTCCTAAAAAACAGGACACTGGCCAAAACCTGCCTAACAGGAACATGTATGCAAATAGATTGATTTGAATCGTCCATACTGCTGTAAAGGAGGGCCAGGTACACTTTGCTGACCAACTTATACACTGAAACACGGACCCATTAGGTATCCATATGCCACCTGTTCCCTCATGTAAACCCCCTACTTATTATTTATTAATTTAATCCCTCATTTAAAATTTAAGATCTAGCTTTTAGTGCCATCAAAACAAAGCCCTGCTAAAGACTAAAAAACAAGAAATGTAAATCTGAGCATTTCATTAATTGTTAAGAAGCTCTTCTATACTATCTTTGTGTTTACCTCACTCTGAAGTCTCCAGATACCAACTGACACAAACCCCTTGCTACTAAAATCTCAACAGACATAGTAATAGTAATTATCACCTCCCAAAATCTATCTAAAATCTAAAGTTACGTGCTGCTCCTCTCAATGACAGAGCAGGTATCTTAGTACTTGCTATCATGGTATTTAAGAGAGCAGACAGCTCAAGATACTTGCTGTGTTAAACCTTCTCTATTCATAACTCATTCACCAGCCATAACTGTACATCGGTGTGTACCTCAGTGAACAGAAAGGAAAAGTAAATTTCAAAAAAAATTATTTATTTAGAAGACAAAGAAATACAGAATGAATAGAGAAACTATTTCTTAATCACAAAATATGAAATTGTATAATTGAAAATCATCTTAGCAGTTATGTTAAAAAATACCTCTCTTACTTTATAGCTCAAAGAGGCACACAGTGCTGCATTAAAATTTCTGTTATGTCAAAAAACACCTTCACAGTGTGAAATGTGGAGTACGTAAATGAAAAACGCAAATTTTTTACATTGTGAAACATTAAGTACTCTGTTTTCCCTTGCTGGACTGTCCCACCAATGAATACACCTGAATACCACAAAAATTAGGCTTTATCAAAGACCATTTGAGTCCCTCCATTGCTGTATATACCTTTGGAATTTGTAAGTTCACTATCCAGAGGCATTTCACGGAAAGTAAAAAGATGAGGAGAGATTGTGTTTCCACTATAACTGCTATTCTTTTGAACTCTTCCACCCTTAGGTTTCTCAATACTTGTTTCAAGTATTTTCAGGTGGAACACAGTAAAAAATACTAAACTGTGTAGCAGGTTACACTGATTATTTGCCAGTCACTGGAGAGAATATTTTCATTTGTAATACCTTTTGCATTTGTCAGTGTCTCTCTGATGAAGATTCATTTGGAGACACCTATTAGAATTACGGTTTGTTTGTTGGGATTTTTATTAGCAATAGTTAAAAGCTTAATAGCTAACCCTTGTGAAGTTTTTCATAGAAATATGCCATCCATCATGTAGCTATATTGACACCCCCCAGGAGAATGTGACAAGCTGTCTGAATCTTTCACTTTCTGCTTCTATAAAATGAACTCTCATACCCCAGTTCAGTGAACTTTATCATCGCTACTTCATAGCATTACCTTTCAAAAATATGTCCTTACCATAAAAAAGCTTCTAATATAATATGGCTCTCTCCTTAAAGCTTGTGTATAACAATATTCAGGTTGACTAGGAAAAATTAATGGAAAAAAATTAAAATAACTAAAGAAATTAATCAACTCTGAGCACAACACAAGTGGTAGAGGTAAGCCTCTTTTTAAGACAGAGGTTGCAGAAATACAGTAGCTTAGCATTTTCAGAGTTTCTGTCTTCCATACAGCACCTTACCACTGTGTTGAATTAAATCTAGCCAACATGGTTTGTAGTTAGGTGCCCTTTCATTTTACAAATATAAAAGGCACATAAAAACTGAATGACTGAGTAACAAGCAACAATAGCTGAAAAAAACCATAGGTGCTCAGAACTCCATATTTATATGCATAATCTTTAAAGCCAACTATAGAAATTAAAAGTAGAAGCTGCTTGTTACAGAAAAAGAAGAGTTTTATTGCAGGACATGCACTAACTGTAAACAGAAGCGGAATTACTCCAAGAAATGTAAAAACCCACGTTTTCAAGGCTCCCTTACATTGTGCCCCAAACCAAAACAGATTAATTTATTAAGCAAAACAAACCATGAATTAGTGGTTATAAAGAGATGCCATATGTTTACCATCCTTACATTTAATCCTAAAATATTTCCACAGTTTAGTGATGCTAATAGTCATTTTGACAAAAGCAAATGCATAAAAATTGCATAATGAATTAACAACTACATAAAAGACACTACAACTACAATTTGCATGGCGTAGCTCCTGTCACCCCCCATTCCTGTCTTTCCTTACTGGTTTTTACGCTTCACTCCATAGGTTATTTTTACTAATTTAAACTATGCCTCAGAGTGTTCTTCATCCAAACGCTCCTCACACGGCTCTAACAGGTCTCCCTTGCTCACACCACACAGAATGAACACTCGCAATCACAAGAACGATTCCTCTTCTAAAGCCGGAGAGTTATTACGTGCATCCCAGTAGCAAGCAATAAACGCACTGTCCCAGAAACAGCACCTCATCCCAGATAAGGATCTGGAAATACCACCAGGCTACTGAATCCCACAGCACTGCTGATGACCACATTTTCTCCCGCACTTCCTACAGTGGGTACTATACACAGGAGTTGAACACAGAAATTGTCGGTGATGCTAAGTTGAAAAGACGGGAGGAGGCGCCCGGAACAGGTCAGACCAAGAGCAAGAAGAGAGGGTCTAAACTGGTGATTCTCTCTTTGGTATGGGACAACAAGGCATCGGCGACTCAAGGGGTGAGAAGAGACAAACGTAGAAGGATCGAAACGCAGCAGCTGCAGGGCAGGGAAGGCGCTGTGGGAGAGCTCTCAGCAGCAACACGACATCGGCCAAGGAGCCTGCGGCAGGGTCCCGCACGGACACGGGGCGGGAGCGGCCGCCGCGGGCAGCGAGGCCGGGGCCAGAACGCCATGTCAGGCGGCCGGACCCGGCCGGCCCGGGGCCCGCGGGCGGCAGCCTCCGCAAAAAACCTCGCCGGGGCCGCGGGGCCGCACCCGGGCAGAGCGAGGCGGCCGGGGAGCACCCCCGGGGAGCGCCCCCAGGGCCCGCGGCCGGACCGCAGGTCACCTGCGCACACGAGCCAGCGGCGGCGCCGCCTCCGCGCACAGCCCGTGCCGCGGCCCCGCGGTGGAAGCAGCCGCGTCCCGCCGCGCCGCCCCTCGCCACCCGGGGCGGGCCTGGCCAGCATAGGCCGCGGCTCTGCCGCCGCAGGCCCGGCCCAGCCCTGCCCGGCCCGGGGAAGGCTGGGGGCGCCGCGCAGCGCAGCGAGGTCCTCCACCCCCGCTCCTGCCCTCCCTGCCTGCCCCGTCGCTGCCGCAGCCCGCAATAACTCACCCGCTCCGCCGCCCAGCGCTGCCCCGCGGCCGCGGGGGAAGGGACGCGGCGGCCGCGCCAAAGGGAGGGAGGGCGGCGCGCGCAGCTCCGCGGGGGCGCGCGCGCGGGCTGCCCCCCCCCAGGTGGTCGCGCCCGGCTCGGCTCGGCTCGGCCCGGCCCGGTGGTGGCCGCGTGCCCGCTGCCCCGCCGGTGCGCGCCCCCGCGGCGTCCGGCGCGCCGGGCCCGGCCGCTCACGTGACGGCGCTGCTGGAGGGAAGGGATGGGGGCGGGCGGGGGCGCGCGCGCTGCGCAGGCGCCGGGCGGGAGGCGTCGGGGGCGGGGCAGCGCGGCGGGACCCCGGGCCGGGGCTGAGGTGCGGCGGTGGCCCCGGCCCGGACAGGCTCCGGGACAGGCTCCCCAGCGGAACCGGCCCTCGCGGCGGAGCCGGGCGTGACATGGGTACCCTCGCTGGAGTCGGGGGCCGCAGTACCCAAGGCGCCCGGTGGCAGCCGCGGCCCCGGCCGTGCGCCTGACGGGCCTGCCCGGGCCCAGGGGAGGGTTGATGGGGGCGGCCGGCTGGCTCCGCGGGTTTTCCCCTAGGACCCTGGCTGAGGACACGCATGGTGTGACTAGTGCGTGTGGAATGATGTGGCCTTTTGTCTTTGGAGAGCAGCTGCCACCCCCCCTGCTCGGTGCAGCCCGCGTTATACAACCTGTTTGTTAATCTGTCCTGTGCGCCGTCGGCCCCGGGCGGATTCCTGCAGCTCCCGATGTGCCCGGCTCTTCGGTTCCTACACGTTGGACAGAAAAATCTCCGCCGTCGGTCGGTCCCGGGCAGACATGTCTCATGCTGCCTGTTGGTTGGTGCAGGCGCGTTTTCGCCTTCTCTTTTCCTAGTAACAGTTTGTGTACGCGCCTTGCAGGAGCTGTGGCGCACATCCGCACGGATCGACACCTAAGGGAGCTGTGGCGGTGTGCGTTTGTCGGGACATGAGGACCTGGAGTAATTTGGTCTTCACATGATGTTACCAAAGAGCAGGACTGTCTTTCCTAATTTGTGTTACAGCATTAGCTGAATACACATTCGTTACGCTGCTTTCAGTTGTGATGGCTGACATGAAGTGCAGTGCTGGCTGGTTCTAGCATATACCAAGTTTCAGCACCTCCAAAAGAGAAATTTGATTTTTAATATTTCTCAAGATCGAATTTGGAGTTACCTTATATATTACTATATTAACGCTGTCTTTACATATTCCTAGTATTCTGTCATGAAATACAAACATGATGTAAGGACAAAAAAGTTGTGTTTCCTTTAGTTTCCTTTTTTTCAGTTCTGTTTTGAGTTTTTGAGATTGTATTCTCTAGGGCTTTCTGTGGTGCCATGAAGGCTGAAATACATTGAATGCTTCTCTTGCTGCCATCACACTAAGAAAGGAAGCATTAAACTGAAGGCATGGTAACACAGCAATATTTACAGGCAATACACAAGGTATTTGCATCAGAACAGTTTTGAAGTGGAGCAGTTTTTAACCTATTCAGCATTTTTTTTCTCCCTGCCCTTCCAAAGCTACTTATGCACTTTACCACAAGTTGGTTTTCTCCAGTTTTCTTCCTGTACTTCCTCTGTTTCAGAAGGACTCTTTTCTTTCCAAAACAAGCGTCTTTTAAAAAAACCCTGAATTCTTATGATGGTGCAGGACTGAGCTACTGGGTTGGTTGCACTCATTTTTCAAAGGCTTTTTAGGCATGGAACTTTTAGAGGTGCTAACCCTCTAAAATTCTGTTGATATTATACAAAGAAATTAAGTTACTTTCTGAAGCAAAATTCAGTTAAGTAGAATTTGCATTGCACAAATTTTCCAGCATTCAACCCTTTTATTTCATTTCTTTTGACACAAGCAGCAGGCAAAGCATTGCTGGTAATCTGATCATTGTTCATTGCTCTATTCAGTTTTTTCTTTACACTGTCAAAAGTCACATAACTCCAGTGACCCATCTCAGTTTAACAGAGTGTGTGCACTTTTCTTTTGCCATGGCCACACTGTACCACTGTATTTATGTTATGAACTTGCCCATCTGAAGCACCTGTGTTGCAGTTCAGCATAAAAAAAAAGAGCACCCCAATAGGAGATTTTGTAGGTATTACAGAGGCCTTTGTGTACAGTGACACACCAGGTGTACACAATTACAGCTGTGCCATTCTTCCCTAGCAATATTTTATCATGTAATCCCTTTATACATGAGATACTTGGTAGTAGGCCAGATCTTCCAAGTTGTTTCCATTGAAAAGTAACCTATTTATTTTAAGTCTCCTAGTGCCCTGAACACAAGAAAAAGCAGCAGAAGGCAGTTTCTTTGCTTGTAGTTCCAGCCCTCTGTTAAGCCACAACTCTTCCCAAGAGGTTTGTGAATTATTTTGCTTATAGTCTTTCCATTTTTTTTTGGTCTAAATGGAATTTTTGAAAATATGCTCTGTGCAGTCAGATTATGATCACACTGGTCATAAACATGGCTTGCTTTTTACTGTTAATTATGCTTTGGTTGTCAAAATGTGGAAAGGAGATAGATTGCTCCATGTGCTTATCTGGATAAAGAATGTATTGGGTATGGTGGTGCCCTGCTGTAGGGCAGCATTTGCTACTGTCAAAAAGCTGAGATATTAAATCAGCAGTAGGCCATTAAATATTCAAAAAATGTCTCACAGGAACATCTTTCTTTTGTCTGCAAGATACTTGATTTAAATGATTTTAAAACCCAAGTGCTGCATTTATTTTGTGAATTGCATAACTTAAAATGTTATACAAAGCAGAGTTAGACTTCTGAAGCACCACCAGTTACATTTATCTGCTGAATTTATAATATTGAACAAGCTCTTTTTTTTTTTCTGGTTACTGTTTTCTGAAAGAGTCAGAAATACTACATTGGCACCCCTTAATAATTAGATAGCTGCTTTTCATAGCTTACTGCCATGATTTTTTCCAGGATGAGCAACAGATACTCTGCTCACAATACCTGGGATTTGCCAATATCACTTGTTCAGGAGGCTCCATAGTTTGCTCGTTTGAAGTCGATTTTAAGTTATCATGAATTATATCTTTAGCAAAATTTAAAACTGTTAGTTCCTCTGATCTTTTCTATTTCTTGTGTAATGAGAATTGACTTTTTCAAATGCAGAACAATAACAACCAATAATCTAAAATTTTCTAATCACATAAAGGAAACCCACATATTTTGGTTAAGAATATCTGATTTGACACTATTTTTTCTTTAATTTCCTACCTCCTCCTTGCTTTAGTTAGTATAGGAACGGTAACATGTATGCACTTTTCAGCAAATTTATGACATGATCATTCTCTTTCCCCACAAAAAGACTCATTAGTAGCTGCCAGTTGTTGGATCAAACAGAAGTTACTTGTCCTACTCTAGAAAGCAGCAGGAAAACATTCAATTCCACAGGTGAAAGGGAGAGAGGCTTTTAAAAATACCCATACAACTAGGTGGATAAAGGCAAGGTTCTGAAGACAAAGGATGTTTAGCCATTGATTTTATGACTAAGGGTAGATTTTTGTAGAGGGGTAAAAGGTGTAGAAGCTACAAGCTGTTAAGAATTACCCAATGCAATACACAGATTCAAGACTGAAAAAAGGCATTTGATCCCAGAAAATAAGACAGAATTGCAGTTATATGCAGAGATTGGTGTAAAACAGAAAAAAAATGCTTGAATGAACTTTTTTAGTGCTAGAGGAAAACAAACTTTGATAGCCAGCACAAAATATGCCTTTGAGACTTACGTGCCAAACTGATTTGGGAGGTTGTCTATGGAACTGCTGCTACGAAACTGCAGTTACGAATTCTGAATACTTGAGATTTCACTCCAGTGCTATTTACCTTACCTTTTAGCTTCTATGAAGGCAGTCATATGGTAGCCTGTGTCCAGTTCCCCAGTACATGAAAACATTGACAAACTGGATGGAACCATGGTAGAAGGTCACTGAGATTATTAGAGGCTTGGAGCATAGAGTGTATTGTGCTTCTTCACCCTCATGATGAGACTGAGGGGGAAAATTTCCTGTCAGTTACCTGGCAGATGAATGTAGAGAGGAAGAGACAGAGTGTCTTGGAGGTCACAGTGAAAAAATGTGAGAAACTGGGAAATTGCATCTGGGAAGATTCTAAATAGTTCCCAAGGGAAGAGTTTTCAGCTGAGGGACAGATATTGGGAAGGAGCTGTTATCTCTATCCTTGAACATATTAAAACTTGATTTGATAGGCTCCTAAATAACCTGATCTAATTGTGAAGTTATCCCTGCTCTGGGCATGAGGTTGGACTAGATCACCTTCTAATCTTTTGTCCAATCTAAATTACTCTATATTCTTAATAGCAAAATTAGAAGATTTCCTTCAAAAATATCCTAATGCTTCAACCCAATAATATATGAAAATTCTCTCAAATTCCCTTCCTGGACTTGGCTCAGAACTGCTTCCAAGGCAAAGGGCTTGGAATAAAACTTATTGAGACCCAACTTCAAAGTAGTATAAATACTCTGGTAGTGCTGAAAGACAATTGAGACAGGCATATAAGCATCAAGTGCTGTTGAACAGTACCTAATTTTTTTCCAGTGAAGAAAACCACGTAGCAATTAAGAAAGTCCAAAAGGGAGTTTCGATGAGAAGTAGACAAGCAAAATAGAAATGACCAAGAATTTCTAGACAGGGAAAACAGGAACAAAATAAGGTCAAGAACTTGGGAGGTGAAGACCCTCAATGTTTGAAATAAACCTTATGCAGCAAAAGGCTAACTCAAGATCAGGCAACTGAATGAAGTATGAGAATAGAAGAGGTAAAAAGAGGTGTGATTTAACACAAATATGGGAAAGCTTGCATGCTCTCCATCAGAAGGATAACCTTAACAAGACAAAGTGATTGGATATTATAAAATTGTCTCACTGATTAGATTAATATAGGAAACAGCCAGTGTCTGCCTAGAAAAAAGTCTGTCCATTAGCAAAATTCTGTCTATTGAATAAAGACATAGTGCAGAAACACTCCACATAGGGTGGCTTGAGGTAGCATCTGAGAGCATCAGGGGTATACAGTTCCTGCCAGGTACCCATCCTCCACAGCATCCTACAAGGAACTCCCACTTTGAAGGCAGGGAGAAAAATCCTGCTGTACAAAACCAGGGAGAGAAGAGTGGGGCAGCCCATCCCTGGGACAGACAGGGGACACGTTACTCTGGAAACATTTGTACATCAAGTGTAAAGAGATGAGTGTACTTGGCAGTATGAGGGAACTCCTTGGTTTTGCACATCTACTATGGCCCTCTTGTCTTTATGTGCTTTTACTGTGATGAACTGAAACTTGTCAGAGTTGAATTGAAATTTTAAATGCAAGTTCAGGGTTTGCATGCCCTACCTAAAGACACACAGATTTACTGGGGAGTTGAAGAAGGCAAACCAAGATGTGTGTAGCTTCCTACTAGCACTGTGGACATGCATAACAATGCTGAGAGGCACTGTCCTGTTCAGATTGTATCATAACCATACTCCTGTGAATGGGGAAGAAGAGTTCATCACCTGCAACTCTTGCTCCTCCAGAGTCCACAGGTAATTCAAGCTCAGTCTTATTCAGAACAAGCATCAGTGGAACTTGATGATAAAGCATGTGCAAATTTATAAAAAGGATAAGAATCAGCTACTGTTGTTACTCCACCAATAAAGTGAGATTAAGACTCCAGCCCAATAGAAAATACCCATTCTATATATCTAGGTTTTTTTACAGACACAGGTTACATGTTGTATTGAGACTGAATGTATTTCTGTCTTGAGCATTCCCATGTATCTAAACACTGGTATCTGATTTTCTTCAGAGTTCTCATTTGAATCAGAAACTGAAGCAGGCAACTTGATCTTCTGGCACTGTCCCTATCGTTTCTTGTCAGATCACTATTTAAACACTATTACCTCACAAAGAGGCTTTCAATTGATAGGGAACTTGTGTTGTTATTGAAATAATTATCAATGCATTAGGACAGCATGTATCAAAATTAACAGCAGTCATGCAGGTGACCATCAAGATAAAAATAATGCCACTTGCTGTGGTTACACATAGCATAAACTCATATCAGTAAGATTAAATTGAGTTATAATTGTCAATGGTTATTACACATTAAGAGCAGAGTATGTGGAAATACTTTACCTGACACTTTGAACTACTGCACTTAAAGAAGTTAGGTGAAATTTATTTAATCTGCCTGTACATACCAATACTAAAAACTGAATTTGCCATCCCATGTTCCCTTTACAGAACATGCTCTCATCTTTAGAGAGCTCTTCAGCTAACCTATCTAGGTATCTCTTAGCATAGGAGAGCTGAGACATACCTAAGAGCAAAATTCCTTTCACTAAAAAATCTGTATTTCTTCAGTTAAATCCCTCCTAGCTATTAATAAACCCATCAAATTTCAGCCTGATTTTAAGAGCTGAATTCAACTTGTGAAATGTAACTGATTTTTTTTTTTTTTTTTTACAGTGGGATTACACAAATACATACAAAAGGTAATAGTAATCTTCTTGGGACAACACTATCTCTGGTTTGATAACTTTCCCAATACTGACAGAAAATACTTGCTTCTTAAAGACACAGCAAAATCCCAGCAAATCTAAGATACTGTTTTGAGTGCTCTCATAATTATTTAAATAATATTGCACATATTAAAAAAAAAAAAAAAGGAAAACCAGTATTATTAATGCTGCAGTCAAGCACTCAGAAGCTTAAAAACAATTAAGGTAAGATCATATATGAACCCCTAGTCTGGCCCTCTCAAATACATTTATTTAATTACAGAAGATTTCTTCCCCCATCCCATTTGTAAGGATAAACAATGCTCACAGAAATGAGCAGAGCCTTACTACTTTTCTTACTGCCAAAGACCTTAAGTCTAACCTTGGATTCAGCCTCAATATCGAATTACACATTTTCTCATTGTTTATTCTGCAATAAAGCTGATAGGTCTGACTACTTCAGAAATTACTGCTTATCTCCAGAACTGCCCCACTAATTTAAGGACTGGAATGGATTTTTATACACAGAGAACTGAAGACAGGGAGATTAGAAGTATTAGAGTACAGTCTGAAGTGGCTCAGGACTGTTGAGAAACAGAGTTCCACATAATTTCATGTATATTTAAGTACAAGTGTTTACAGACTTAAGTTGAAACTGACTGCTCAGCACTTGTAAGATCAGATTCAAGAAAATCATATTCAATTTTATACCTAATTTTGAATAATCAGTAACAAAGTACCTTGTTTGACTACCTTCAAATTTTAAGGGATCATATGACAGAACAATATAGGGAATTAATCAGTTTTCTGCTGCACTAACTGCAAACTCTCATCCCATTTCCCATGAACATTTCTGCCACATGCTAAGGAATGATGTAAACACTGCCACCATTTATGTGTCACATTACATAAGCCACTAAGTCCGCGGCACAAAGCAGTCTAGCAGATGACAGGAATGTACAACATACCTCTTGAGGAGCAAAGCAATTACACATTGAAAGCATCCAAAATTAAATGTTACATTAAAGCCTGTTTTCCATGCCAGGCTTTAGCCTGAAGCTACAGTAATTCTGCTTAAGCATTTCTTCACTTGAATTTGTAAATATTTGTATATATATATATATTTTATATATACATCCTTTACATGCAATTTCATTCAACTTGTTTTATGTAGTTCCATCTGCTTTCCTATCTTCACAACTTAAGTACCAGAATTGTTACAAAAGAGGAAAAGATTTTCTGTTCCTAAGAGTCATGTCTAAACAGAGAAAGAGTTCAGCAGTTGACTTTCAACAGACATGCACTCATGCAAATTTTTCCTCATTTACTGAAATCAACTGAAGTCAAGCCCAGTCTCAAGTTTAGAGTTTAATGAACCAAGCTTCCATCACTAACATGTTAGAGCTCTTAACTGAAACACAACCCTCCTTACCCACGATGAATTCTGTAAAGAAAGCAAAATCTGATCTATGTACAGCAATTGCATTAATAATTTTAAGTAAAAAAAATCCAGGCACTTTACTTGTAGTTGTTTTACAGACTTCTCATATTTTCATGGGTGACCAAATCAGAATTCTTAACTTGGATAATAATCTGTGTTAAACCAGTATTTACATCAATCAGCATAATGATGAGTTACAGAATATATGAAGATTTTGTCTTTGCCATTGCTCCTATAATCTAGCCCATCTTGGCAACAGAAACATTGATGACTTTGGCTGTCATTCCATAACATCTCATTTCTTCAGTCAAATGAAGCTCTATTCTATTAAACAAAATACCTTTTAGCCAAGTTCAGCTTCCACAGGAAAGATGATCCAAAGTTTATTTTACTGCTTTAAAGATTGTACTATATTATAGTATTTTAAGCATTTTAAAATCATACAGTGTTCTTTACAATGAAGCCATAACTTCTCCAAAAGCAATCCTTCAGAAATCTCATTGACTGATACTATGATCCCACCTCACTGTCTAGAAAGGAAGAGATCTATTAACCAAAGTTTAACTCTAAGCAGATATGAGCATCCATCACCTAAGCTGCCTACCAAGAGCACCTTCTAGTCCTTGTCAGGAAGTTTAGTCACCACTTTGGAAACTCAAATAACAGATCTTTGCTCACGCATTTTTTGGAACATCTTGTTTGTACATAGCTTCAGTCTTGACAATGAAGAATTCTATCACATTATTTTTACCTGAATTCTAATGGTATTGATTCAAGTGTTCTCTAAGCTTTACTGGTGCATATCCTCTTCTGTTTTACTGCAAAAACAGCTTCAAGAATACTAAGTAAGCAAGCTGCTTTAGTTCTGGGGACAGCAAGTCACAAGTAAGCTACATGAAAAAATACTGTACTTTCTACCATTAATTTTTATCCACATTTATTTATGAGTAAAACAAACAGCAAACATTACAGCAAAGGGGACATTCAGGCCCAGATTTAAAAAAAAAGAAGAAAACAGATGCCTGACTAGATTCTGAGCTTAGGCACCTCCAGACTGCTGACAGTACACAAAAGTAAGTGAAAGTGATGAGCATTTCAGCAAACTTCGTAAGTGCATTTCAGTCTTTATTTAGATGTTTTAAGCTCTCGCACTAGATTTTACAAGCTGGTGAACACTGGCAAAAGTATTTCTCCCACAGAACTATAACCACACATTCCCAAGACAGTATAAATATATGGTTGAACTAACATTAATACACATCACCATTTTATCAATTACATAATAAAACAAATTATCAAGTATCCAAATATTAAGTTACGCAGCTTGAAAGGCATACAAAATATTACAGAGGTCTGCCCAAGTCATAGCAGAAACTCAAGAAGGAAAAATGAAAAGAAAAGAAAAAGATCACACTTTCAACAAAACAACAGTTGGTAAACAACTCTCAATAGGTACAGTAAAAGAAAACTACAAGATTTTTCAGAAATTTTCTGATTAAGAATTTTTAGCTACAATAACAAAGCATTTCTACGTTTTAAAAAAATATTTACTAAAGTAAAGGGCATATTCTATACTTCCTGCACAAGACAAAGGCAACATTTTACTAGAAATATTAAATAGCCCCTCCCAACCTTTTCAGGCCCTCTGTTAAGTTGCACATGAAGTGACAACATTAATTTTACTGTAAGGCTTTTTGTCTGGAGACATTAAAGACTTGTGTGCTTCTGTACAATTTAAAAGATCTTCTACATGAATAACCAGAGTAATGACTTGTAATATGGAGAGGTTCAGGTAACAGAAAAGTACAGATGCAGGGGTAAAAAGTTGCTGTAATTCATAGTATTAAAAAGACAAGACTGTGCAAATCTTGATAATTCTAGTGCGATTGTGGGAGACAAAACATACCGTGAGCAGGCAAGACTACTTTAGAGGCCATATTCTTCAATATTGAAATGACTGTAGAAAAAAAGATAGTAAGGTCCAGATAAGCTGGTAGTTCTCACATCATCAGAACTATGCCCATTTTAACGAAAAACATGTAGCTGATATGCTGGGTATTTTGGCACCTAATCTCTCTACAGATTGATTTATTTTAGTACCCCAATTTATAGTAGTTGAAACTAGGTCAGTAAGACTCAATGGCATGATTAAAGGATATTTGATCTGATAATTAATGAACAAGGAGACAGCTCAGAAACAGGGTACAGCAAAAACATTTACTGGGTCTCCATAGACAGATATTTATCTAAACATAGAAGTTGCATTTCTACTGAGCCTTTAGCCTAATAAATACTCCTAAGGAAGCTTCCTTTACTACTAAAAAATACCAGACTGATGTCTTTGGCATGCAGTCTGCTTAATTCTAGTTTCCATCCTTTATTTCCAAAGAAGTACTATAGGCTGTTGAGCTTTACTGAATACAACAATTATTTCGGTGACCGTTGGAGTCTTTAAAGCGCAGACGCATCTTGGGGCGGTATTTCTCCAAGTACAGAAGTTGCTTGCTGTTGAAAGCTCCACGCCGCTTCCTAAATGGAAAAAAACAGATTTGAAACAGAACATTAATCTACTGCCCAGTGAAATAATATCACCAACCAGAGAAAAATATTTTTAGGTCACTTAAAAAAAGCCACCTTTAAGTCAAGGCTGTAACCAAAGTAGGGATAATTGGAAGTTAAGTGCCAGGAAAGAGGGTGGTAGCTTCCTTTCACAAATACCTCACTGGACCACATGCACAAAGGAGTACATAACATTTTAGACAGTGTTCTAGCCTATGATAAGCAAAAGCCAGAGATTTTACATTAGGATCTTTAGAAGAAACTTTAAAAGGAAGCTACAGAGAAGATGCAAGATGGTCTTCTTGAGAGCTGAAGTTATTCATTCTCTTAAAACAATTATGAAGAATATGACAATAGTAAGAATGTACTTAAACATTTAAAGTCCCCATAATAAAGATGCTGAACAGAAATAAACCTTCCTTTGTTTTCTCAAACTGTATATATGCGAAAAAAAGGTACATGTTGGCTGACTGGAGTATGTACCCGGCTACCTATTCCTCATTTCATATACAACCAGTACAAGCTGAATTTCATTCTTTGAAGCATGGCAATGATGCAAGAAGTGTTTTATTATTGCTTATAATGGATGCAGCTTATTTTAAGTTTAGCTGAAACCTGAGAAATTAAAATACTGAGACTAAAACTCTCTCCTCCGACTTACATACATTGATTAAAAAATCCAAGGACACGTTTGCCTTGAGAAGACTACAAGAAATGACAAAGGTATTCTGCTTTTCATATGTAAAATAAAGAGAACTCTGCAACTCTAACTGAAGGTTAGGGGGTTTGTAAATGGTTGTTCTGGATTTTTTAAACCTCCTCAAGTAATTATGTATGGATTCTGGTTTCAGCAGAAAAACATCCATTCCACAGATCCAAATCCTACAACACTGACTGTATGCACTACAATTCAGATGTACTAAATTAAAATTAAACACCTTACCAAAAAAAAAAAAACAAAAAAAAAACCAAAAAAAAGCATCAAAGATAATTCAGAGATAATTCAGAATTTCCTTCAGGGCCAAGGATGTACCAACATCCTGAATCTTGGGAACAGCTACATGTTAGTATCACACTTACTGTCTTATGAACTGCACTGCATCTTCATACTTCATTCCACATTCTATCAGTGCAAGAGCAACTAAGACTGGAGCTCTAGTTAAAAAAAAAAAAAATCAGTTTAGCTTTTGTCAAAGCATACACAGAAAAAAAAATTACTATTTTTTGCATATCTGATGTTTCTTCACTGGGAAAGCAGAAAAGGCAGAAGGCATTCCTACATTCACTGAGACATAATATCACCTGGTTTTGAGTTAGCCATTCTCATAAAATAGGGGTTTAAATTAACTCTGGTCAACCTTAGCTTCGTTCATCTGATTTTAGGTACACGAGAGGATAACAGAAGTAAAATGCAAGTAATCTTTAAGCATTTGTTTCAAATCAATTGATTCTGAGGAAGAGTTGCATTGGGGTTTTTATTCTCCAAAATGAATCACCATTAGAAGCAGTCAGGATGCCAAAACAAAAGTCAGAAGAGAGGTCGAGTTCAGTAAGAAGTGACAAATCCCACACTAGTGTCACAAGTTTTGGGAACAGATGCAATCCACAGGCTACTACACTTCCCTGAGGATTTACTTGTTTGCTATGGTGTTCCTCCTTTGACAGAATCAATTTTCAGTTACAAAAGCTTGACTTAAATCAAACTCAAATACATTAGAAATTTATGACACAAAAAAACCCCACCAAAAACCACAAGACAGAACCTCACGCCACACACTAGCAACAGACTAGTGCATATCGTAGTAACTTTAAGTGGTTTTGTATGTTCAGGGATTTAAAAGGAAACTTACATGACAGAAAGCTAGGACTGACTTCAACTAATTAACTACCGCGTTTTTAGGAAAAAACAACCTGTATCATTCTAAGCAGCAGAAAAGGACTTGTTTTGGTAACATTCATCTACAAAGTTCACTACAGTGAATTTTGTTATGTGAAGCCATAATGCAGTGGATAAGCCAGGCTCAGGGACAACAAGTCCCAGAAACCTCCATTTTATATTGGACATGCTGTAATCCATGGCTAGAATATAGCAACTTCTTTTGGAACAGATCTAGTTCCCAAGTAGTTTAGAACAGCAGTAGAACCATTATTTTCTCACAACTGTTGGAAGTCTATTCAAGATAGTGGCAGCAGACAGAAGGAACAGGACTAAGAGGAGAATATTTAGCAATATCCCTAAAAATTTTCGTATCACTTAGAAATGCAACAAACAGCTTTGGGACTTTAGAAAACACTTTTCATCCCCCAGACAGGTTGTGGACAAAAGCTGGTCTTGATGTGCCAGAACCACCCACTTATTTGTGGTTAACAGTTACAATGCCCTTGGTTCAAGGAGACTGGCAATACTGCTGAGATGGAGAGAAAGCAGTCAAGTCACAAAACCCCAAATCTATTAAGGAAAAACAGACAAAAAATCTCAATGGGGCACTCATCAACATACTCGGTACAAGAAAACACTTGTTAACTTAATTCTGTAGACTTCGTGAGAGCTTTGAAGCATCATCTCTTGACCTAAAGATCTTCAATAAATACATACAACAGTTTCCTGCCATCTTAACTCCATTTAAGCATGAGGTCATTCCAATACTGGATCCGTGCCTATTTTACATTTGCCTCAAGTAAACTTTTGCACTAGATCTTAACAAGTCTGGCAAGGGATGAAAAATTCAACAAATCTTTAAAACTTCACCCACCTTCCAAGACCAGCAACACAGTGTACAGCAATACAACAACCAGGTTCTTCACGAAATTTAACTTTAAGGAGGTTTAGCCAATCATCAACAATCTGGTTGGATGGTGGAGCACCGTCATCAAAGGGCCAGTCCTAGAACACAGGGTGACAAACACATAAAGACAGAATTCCTGTAAGCTGTACGTACAGGCAAAAAAAAGGAGGGGACACAATGGACCAAGAGCTGACAGCTGAGGAAACCACTTAAACTTACAATTTTCTAATAGTCTAACTACAGCAATACTACAAATAGATTCTTCTCAGTTTTCATTGATCACATGATTTAGCTCCAAACTGAACTTTTTTTCCTGACAAGAAAAGATGTCTCCACATCTTTTTCCTCCATCAGTTGCTGAGTGAATACACTCATGAAGTGGTGTCAAATAATCTTTTTTTGGGGAAGGAGGTACAGTGAACAGCAAAATGTGTTGGTTCCAAACTCTGCTTCTACACTACTTACCAAAACCTGAATGCCTTCTTTTTCCACCGGAGCAGTGTCATAAGTAGCTTCACACACTCTCACCACTGTGGTAACACCGTATTTCTTAAGTTCCTAAGGAGTGGAAAAAATGTTATAACAGTAAACCAGCTTCACTTTACCATTTAATTTTCTTAATAAACTAACTTAGTAACTCATTCCAAAATTCTCAGTAGCAAAACTCATGCAAATGCTTGCCATCCTGCAAAGACACAGAAAGGTGAAATGACTAAAAACTTGTGTGCTAACACCAGATACTTTAGGCTTTTCTGCAAATATAGTCTTATGTGCAGACTAAGTTTGGTTATGTTGGATCAGATGTTTTTCTTTTAAAATCAGATCCTGATAAACATAATTAGTCCAAGTAGTTCATCTCCAAATGATCATTCATCTTAAAGGAACATGAAGCTTCTGGTTTGCAAAGCTACATACTTCACTAAAAGCATTCTGAGCAAAGTTCAAATCTTCTCCCTCTGCTTAAAACAACAGGTTTGTTAGACCACTTACTCCTAAGAGTTAAAAGCACAGGACAATAAATTATTCCAGTTCCTGACCTGTCATGACAAAATTTAGCTTTCTATTTTGCTATTACCCTACGTTAAAATTAATAATTAAAAAAAAAAAAAGCAATCCTTCTTCATTCTCCCTGCAACAAATATCATTCAGACTGCCACTGCCAGGGTAATGACTGAAGCACAGCCTAAGCAGACCTGATCTACTTGTGAGAATACAAAGGCAAGCAAATGTTATCTCACTCTGCTGCCTGCAAATAATCCTGCACCAAATACAGAATTGAGGTGTAGTAAACCTAAAATCTTGCTAAGGAGGAACTTAGCAAACTTGGACCTTCCCATGAAGTAGCTCTGCAAGGAACTTATTAGCATACACACACACTTTATACAACCACACATTTTATAGTTTCAACATGCTAAATACATGGTTTAGTTGATAAATTCAACACTAGCAATAAATGCCAAGCCACTGGCTTCAGTCAACAGCATGCACCAAAGCACCTGAAGCAGCTTCAGCAGCTCTGAGTGCAGACTAAGCCTATTGCCACAAATGTCACTCTCGAAGACGCTATGACAGAGGATCCTCTTAAGCTACACTAAAACCACGATCTGCTAATAGTGAAGGAAGCTAGGCAGTGAAAGCATATTGCAATCCTGTCACTAGCTCCTAAGGTTCTGACCCACACTATGTATCACTATGCAGGAAGTGCAATGAAATGTTACACCACTTCAGCCCAATCTCAATGTGAGCAATGTTTGTATTGCTCTGTACATAACTTGGCTAGATAATTCCCGTTTTCAGACCTAAACAATGTACTTCATGTACTATGCACTAGACAGTATAATTATTACTTCAGTCTCAGAATCACATTTGTGAAAGCCAAAGTATATGTGATTTGTCTGCAGATTTGCAGATATCTACAGATTTGTCTACAGATCTTCAAAGCAAAGCACCAGTATTTGAAAGGAAAAATCAATATACAGTCTCAGTACCTCCTCATATGGCTTTTACAGTAGTTATTAGCTAGTAAATATATATTTATTTATATATAAATATAGCATGCTGTTCAGGGATTAAAAAATACATCAGTAAGAATTCTGTACTGGCCTTACCTCTATAAATTTGTTTAAGGTTGCATTGGTTGGATTATGTGTGATCAGGAATCTCATGTTCTTGTAGGTGATTTCCACAGGAGCTGGGCGGTTCATTCGGGCCATATTGATTTAGTTAAACATGCAACAAGATTATGAAAGGATTAAAAAAAATTCTAATACAGAAGTGATGTAGAGAAACTGAAGTCTACTTCACTGTACTCCACGTGAAATTCTCAGTGCTTGGAAGTATGATGTTGGGAGCAATGGGAAATGAAATGAACCTCCTAACAAGAAGCAGCAATTCTTCAATCCAGTAATACTGAGGCAAAAGAAAGGCAGTGCACTGAGGTTTACCCCATCCAGGTCTGAATTCCGTTGGTAAATGCTCTGCCGGTTTCAATTCAACACTTCTTATCCTGGTCAACCACTCTTAGGGGGGCTTCTTGGTGGAGTAGTAATGGATTTCTACAGTTCACTTGTCTGCATAGAGGTCGTGCTGTGCCTGGCAGTAGTCTCCACTGCCCTTCAGAAACTCCATAAATGTGTGACCAAGAACACCACAGAACTGCTGTAAAGAGAGGGGGGAGAAAAGCATAATGAGTACAGGTGAAACAAGGTTTTAAGACATCAAGCTTTAAGAAATAAAAAAGTAAAACCACAACAACTAAGCTCTATTAATAAACCTTATTTCACAAAGTTTATTTTTTATTCCAAGAATTAATTCAGTTTGTGCAAGAATCCTGTTAACTTTTTAGCATGGATTAGAAAATAAAAAAAAATAGAATTAAAAAATTAGAAATCTAGAAAACTAGAAAATAAATACATTTACTTATTACGAACTTCCATGTAGGGTTTTTGCAACACCAAATCCTGCAATGTATTAAAATACCAATTTCAGCAGCAAGCTTTAAGAACCCCAGTATTTATAAAAATAAGTTGTTCCAGGATACCCATACAACTGCCTTCTCCACTTTGAATTGAGAGACATCACAACATCTACTAAAGTTACAGTACCTAAAGTTACTGAAAAAGATGTGTATAAATCCACCTGACTCAAACACTAGGCCTTGAAAGCAAATGCAGTCTTAGTGGCCTAACAACACAATGTGGGCGTTTGAGGCACACACATTTCTAACTAAGGAACATTTCACATACTAAAGGCTGAAGGCCAATGGCAACCTTCATATGCTTCAACAGGTTTTTTACACCATGACTTCACTAATGTACACAGAAAGCAGTGATGCTCTAGCTAAAAACATACACAGGCAAGTTTCTTGAACTGGTCATTCCTGTCCACTGGTATGCTGCTTAGCTATGGTTGAATTTATATATATAATTACTGAAAGAAGCAACCAGGAATTAAGATAGCAAATTAACTGCTCCAAGTTGTGTATTTATTTGCAGATGTTGCAAATGAACCACCCATACGTGCTTTTTACACCTGTAAAACCTTTACAGCAGAAAGCTGCACTAGGTTTTGTGCCCAGTTACTCTACCAGCATTACTGCTTATACCTGCCTAGGGCACAGGAGGGGAGTTCTGTTTTCCAAAATAGAGGTACAAGTTGAACCACATGTCCACTTAATATACTTAGGTATTAGAGAGAAACACAATCAATCCTACAAATATTTAGCAGAAGTTATTTATCTTGATCAGTCAACCTATTTTCATGTTTTCAGACAGCTTCCTGGTAAGAGTTTTAAAGTGCGTGTTAAGTCACAGGCATGACTTGTAAAACACAAAACTAAGAAACACACAATAAAACCCCAAGCTGCTGCTAACAAACATGAGAATGAAGTTAATAGAAAGAAACTAAGATGACAATTTCACATTCATTTTGATGCCACTTCAGAGATACTACCATCACCTGGTAGTGATGCGGACTACAGGATTAAGTTTGCCAGCTTCTTGTAAAAAAGCTACTTCAGTATTTCCCTTCAACAACTTGACAGAGAGCAAGAACTCTAAACATAATAGGCGTGGAAAAGGAGTAGGAAGGATCCTCTTAAGTCAAAGGTCAACAGAGTAACAGGAACCAGAAGAATTCAGACTCGGAGGAACTCCAAGAATCATCATCTGACTCACCAGCCATGCCCTAGCAAGGTGGCAGGAGTGCATTTAAAAGCCTCCTAGGACCAGATCTAGGGAACAGCTAAAATAGCAACTGAAAAAAAGAACTGAAGGTAACTTATTTAAAGTCACTTTCAATTAGTTTAAGAAGCAGAATGACAGAAAGGGACAGGACAGCTTTAAGCAGATATAGCTGCACAAGGTCTTGTGCTGCTTTTTGCACTGCACTGGCAGATCTCCTGTCGATCTCTTCTTAAGACTGCTAAGAAGAATCATAGACAGCCCCTTGCTCTGCTAAAGGATGAGGGAGTGAAGGCTGTCAGAAACACAAATGCATGCAAGTGAGCTTGAGGACACAATGGAGTCATTAGGGTAAAAATCTTTCAATTGGCAAAACAGAGCTTTTAGGGAGAAAAGAACATTTAACATGAAAGAAGTAACCAGGTTTCATCCAGTCTTCTAGGCAGGCTGCCCTTAGTCTGCAACTAGGAGTATCAAGATACCAGACAAACCAGTAAACACAGAAAAGGGCAGGCAGTAAAGGATTAGTTAAGTAAAACAATCCTTCTTTTTAATGCAGATTGCTAATGACATCTTAGAAACTAAGTGTACAGTTCAAATTCTTATACAAAGCAGAAGCAAGTAGATTATGCAAGGTTACATTTGAGTTCCCTGTGTTATTAACCCTTACAAAGGAATTAATTCTGTTAATTAGTGACTTAACAGTCAGTATTAGACACATCACAACCTTAGTAATTCACACATCTAAGGACCTAACCAAGCATGTACTTAAACCTCACTGTTTGCCTTGGCAACTACTGCTGCCACACTGCAGAGGACCAAAGCTCACAGTTTCCTTTGATGTGACTGCCATCACTTCTCACCAATCTAGCAGGAAAGTTTCACAGACCAAGCTCTAGGCAGAAACACATTGTACTATCCCAAGACAGCTTTGCCAACCTAGTTTCATTCTGTTCTGGGAGTCAAATGAAAATTAAAGATGAGTAGTACACGGGCATGCTGTTTCTGTTATGCAGTTAAGCCAGAGTACGAGGCTTCATCCAGCTTCAGCAAAAAGACCTGGAAGATACGAAATCAGCTACGAAAATAGTGTTGCAGTAATTACGATGACCTCGGGCTTTGAGAGAACTCAAATGATGTAATGAGCTTTCAAAAGACCGGGAAATACAGCATTAAAATTACTATATTGTCTCATACGCTTTTGGTAGTAAGCTATCAAAACAGTCAAGACAGTGCATGAAAGCAAAAAGTTGCATAAGTGAAATTCAGACTTGAAGGCAGAAGGCTCTTTAACAGAGTAACACCAACTCATGTGTTTGTACCATCAAGTTGTGTATGTTGAACCAGCATGTTCTTTTGAATTTACATATAAATTTTCCTTGAGGAAATTTAACACTGAAGGATTTTGGAAAAAGTAGCACTTTCCATCCCAACAGAAAGCCCAACATCTAGACTGTTAGAGCCACCAAACTAAACTTGGAAAACAAAACTAGGGCTAATATGCCAGGACCCCCTCTTGAAAGAACGTAACCTGTCAATTATATTTGCATTAATTATGATTGTATGATCCACTACAACTCAAGTTACAAGTTAGAGAATAAACTGTTCAAGCAGAAGGAAGGCATATGGAAAAGAAAGGCTTTAATTCATGCCCTTCTCGGGGACAGATCTGTCATCACTGACAAGCAGATTCACATGGCTATTTATTTGGGGCTTGAAACAATCACTCACGTCTGACAAAAATGGTTTACCAAAGTGATCTATTTGTTCATTACTGATATAGGGAAAGCAGAGAGATGCAAGGTTATCCCACACTGTTGACACTGGTTCACAACTCGGTAGCATCTTGAAAAGCATGCCAACAAAAGCACTTCTTAACACAGTTAAATGACACCTCACCTTCAGAAGATGTACAATATTGTTCATGGTTACTCAATCCACCTGCTCAGAGTCTGAAAATATTTATACCCAGAACCAACTTTGTGGTCTCACAATCTCTTAAGTCAAGACCTTACACACACTCACCTACTGAAACCACAGGACTAACACTACAAAACTAAATTAAACTAAGTTTCACAACAATTTGAGAACACCTGCGAAGAAGTCCAGTGTTCTAACTTACTACCCAATAAAAAATACTAAATGACAAATACCTCCAACTTCTTACTATTCAGGGCCTCAGTAGCAACTGCCAGAGCAGACAGGGAAGAGGGGCACGGTAAGGGGTACAAACTGCGAAGCCACTACACAAGGTACAGGCACACCTTCATAAGGTACTCCTGACAAGATGCACCTCCTATCTACTGAGCACCTAAATGCCTGTCCTTATGATATCCAGTGATAACACTGTCCATTTCAGACCATGGAAAGTGACCCACTGCCTGTGAAAATACATTCATATCTCACCAATGGGAAGGGAGAATCCAAAGGTTTATCATAAATTTGCTGTGACATGCTATGTGCCGGAAGGATATTCTTGTGGTTCAAGAAGGGGAAAGAAAAAATTATCTCAAAACTTCCTGTGTAACAAGTCATTGCAACTTTTAGAGATGATGAAACCAAGGCCATGTGATTTGGTTCAAAGTTCTTCTGCTTGGACCACAAAAACAACATGCAAAGAAGCCTTAAAAGATATTGGAAAAAATTAGACATAGACAGAAACTAATCCATTCAGTTGTCTAGCACTTCCTCCTGCATTTCTAAAAGTAAGGAATCTCTAAGTGACCTAACACTGTCACTTCAATAGCAAACTATATAAATCCTGTCAAAAACTAATTCCATTATGTTTTAAGCAATAACATGAGATATATAGTACATACAGCAATAAATGTATGCATGAATTTCATCAAGTTTAATTAAGTAATGAATGCCTAGCAATAAGTGCAAATGAGAAGAAAGTAATAAGGATTTCCATTTAACACAGAATATTTTCTTGTGTTGATCCAATAGAGTGAGTTTTAATTTTTTTGAAGAAGGTGACAATCTGGTGTTTACGGTTCAGTAATATCCTTATCAGGGTCTTCTGGTTAATGTTTAACACAAGTGATTGCCTACAGTCAGTCTACACGTTGGGACACATCCGGCATTCTTATGTGGCATGGATTTTGTCAGAACAGGAAAGTTTCACTTAATAGAAGCTATTAGATAAGACTTACTTCTATTTATTTACTGTCTTACTGACACATTTAGTTTCAGTAAAACAACGACATCCTGTTGCCTTGGCTCTTGTTATATCTATCACACATTTTTATTTCGCATTCTCTTATTTCCTTTCATGGTTGTGTAATTAATAAACAGCACTTCTGTATTACCTCTTCCCCCTGAAATGACTCTGTTCTGTTAAGACAATTTCAAAACCCTTTGCTGTTCCATCAATGGAATAATATGAGCTGACATTTAGGTGTAATCTTCAGGTTTCCTGATTTGGCAGTTTTATGAGATTACAAAGAGACAGGGTTCATACTTCTGAGTCACTGCTTTTGAAAGACTCAGCAGATGCAGGTAGACATATTGGAAAGCTGTCTCCAGGACAAATAAGAAATACCAGATTACAGGACCTTCATGCTACCCAAACTGTACAATTGTCAGCTCATAATACTTGCAATGTGCATGGCTGGCCAACAGTGAGCAAACAATTCTGCTTCTATTGTCGTAGACGACTTGATTTTGTTCTTTGTCTTTCTTGCTTTCCTGCTTTTGGAGGGCATAGTATCACCTGCAAGCCGTGCCTTGTTTGATTTTTTCCTGCCTAAATACACACTGTGCCCTGTAGTCACAGATGTAACTCAGCAGAGGCACCGAGATTACTAGGTGAGTTTAAAAAGGAAAACAAACCAAAAAGAGGCAAGCGAAATCTTCCAAAGCTGAACTGCGATCCACCTCCAGAAGGAAATGCCTTCCTTGAAAAGACAGATGGCAAGGTCTTGAAAGCAGTTTCGGTCAAAAATAAGGTAGTTGACGGTATTCGTGAGCTTTTGAGGCTTGTTACAGAAACATCCGCTTCAACACGTACTTAATGACTCGTCTGCGGACTTTCCCTGCCGAACAATGCCGGCTGCACACCCGAGTTCGGGCATATCCCACCTCTACTGCATAGAGCTCATTTTGGAAAGGACTCACGTCCTCCTCGCTCGCAGCCGGCACCGACTGCCCGCCCGAGTACGGCTGAGACAAAGCAGCCGCCCAGCCGCCCTCGCCCCGGCCGCAGCCGCGCACGTGGGGCCGCGGCAGGGGACGAGCGCCAGCCAAGCCTGGCAACCAGCCTGGCAGCCGGCCGCCACGGGCAAGCCCCGGCTTGTCCGGGCAGCCCCGGGCTACGGCCGCCCCGCAGCCGCGGCGTGTCGGGCTCCCGGCCGGTCCGCCCCAATCTCTCCTCGGTGCGGAGACACTGTCCCGACCGTGACAGCGCCCCACGGGCCAGGCGGGCCGTCGCCCCGACTGCGGCGGTCACGGGTTCGCATCACGCCTCGATCAGGCTCCCGACGCGGAGCCATCTTGTCCCCCGGAGCCGCCGCCCGGCTCGGCTTCCCCCCGGCAGGGGGCTCCCGGCACGGCCCAGGGCGCCGAGGCGCTGCCCTTCTCGGCGGGCGGCCCGGCCTGGACCGACCGGCGGACTCCGCCGCACGGAGCTCGGCGGCGAGAAGGCCGGACCGGCGGGCGGGGCAACCGGCAGCCGAGCTCACAAAGCGGCTTTGTGCCCGGGGCCGGGCCGCCCAGGAGCCGCGGAGAGATCGCCACCTCCTCCTTTCTCGGTGGAGGAGGGAAGAGGGGCGCCGGCGGAGAGGGAGGCCGAACCGTGCCGCAGCCGGGCGGGCTCGGCTCCCCAGCGGCTCGCCCGACGGGAGCCGCAGCCCGGCGTTTCGAGAAGCCGCCCGCAGTCGGCGCGGCCCGGGCGACAGAACAAAGAGACAACATGGAGGAGATAAGGGAGAGGCGCGGCAGCCGGGAGGCCAGCGGGGCGAGGGGCCAGGGCGGGGGGCGCGGGCGAGCGGCACTTACAGGAATATGGTTACTCATTGAAGACTGTAGCCTGATCATACAGCCGGGGTGCGGGCGCCACCGCCGGGGGCAGGAGGAGCAGAACCAGGAGGAGGAAGAGGAGGAGGCGCTGGAGGCCGCGGAGCTGCCGGCGGGGGTTCGGCGGCGGCGCGGGGAAGGACCATACAGCGGCTGCGGCGGGCGGGCGGCTCTGCGGGCGGCGCCGGGCGGACGCGGCTGCACCAGGAGCGACACTCGGCGCCGCCTCCCGCACGAGCGCCCCGGCCCCGCCCCTTGCGCGCGTCACTGACGAGCGTCGCACCCGCCCAATCAACGGCGCCATCGGCGCGTCTGGGGCGGGCGCGAGGCCGCGGGGGGCGGGGCAGAGGCGGAGCGGGCGGGCGCGAGAGGCGGAGGCGGCCGGCGGGAACCGGTTGGTGAATGGGGCCGGCGCGGGGAGCGCTCCTCGGGGCCGCGCCGGGACACCCCGCGCGCCCCGCCCCGCCCGCTCGCGCCAGTGCCGGCGGCTTCGCCGGGGAGCGCCTGGCGCGAGCCGCGGCTCCCGCGGGACGCAGGGTTCCAGAGCCTTCCCCGCGCCGCCGGTGCGGCCCGGCCGGCTGGCGCCCGCAGCCCCGTGCCCGCCGTGGCGGGGCGAGGCGAGGCAGGAGAGCCGCTCCCGCGCAGGTCGTAGGACGCGGAGTGGCGTGGCGCAGCGCCGGCCCCTCGTGGGGTTAATCCCTCTGCCCCTTCTCCCGCAGGCTGCAAAACCGCTCTGGCGAGTTTAATACCGACAGGAGGCTCTTAGAGCGTTCTGCTCGCGGATTACCCCGTGTCTTTTAAGTCGAGGTGGAAACAGCGATTGTGGTGCTGCAGACGGGAGCGCAGCCCAGTAGGCCAGCGGCGCTGTGAGAGCCAGCAGCGCTCGCTCGGCCTCGTGCTCCCTCTGGCTCCCGGGGCTTCCCCAAAGGCGGCCTTGGCCTGGCGGGGTGCAGCCAGCCTGAGAGGCACCGCTGCTGTCGCTGCCGCGCCTCGGGGGTAGCGGCGTGGCCCGCAGTCCCTGGCTGGACACCGGCAGCCCGGGAAACACCTCGATGTGGGTCACCGCCAGCTTTGTGAAACAACAGCCTATTTTTAGCTTGGGTTCGTCTGAAACTGTTCTAGTTGTGTTTAACTAGTTAAGTCGTTCTTCTGCGTGATACTTTATTGCTGCTTTACAGATTACAAGAGTTTGCAGAAGTTGGTTTTTTATATAAAAAATAAACCACCCCAGTCTGAGTCTCCTCAGGTTACTATTGCCCTGTACAAAGGCATGGCTGGTTTGTGATTGTGCCCACATGTCCTGGGTTTGTAGAAGCTGCATAAGCCGTGGCTTGTCCAGCGGAGGTTTCACGGTGTGTGACACGTGAGCGATGTGCTATTCACAGCATGTTTGTGCCATCTCTCACTGCACCTGGCTTCGGGAGGCCGTGAGCTAATCCAGCCAGCAGCCGTGTCTCTGCTGGGATAATGTACTTAGCTTCTCCGGGCTATAAATAGACCTGGGCTGTATTTATTTACATTGTGTCAGTATTTACTGACTTAGAGCACGTGTCTGGTGAACTCGCAGCCGCTTCCACTTCTCCATATAAAACTTCTTGAAAACGTGCTCAGAATGGTATAAAATAAGATCCCAAGGTAAATGGGTGCTTGGAATATTGTTTACTTTTCGGAGGTTGCAATATAGGAAGGTTTTGGTAATAAAGAAATAAAGTCAACATAACTTCTACCATTAGTAAAGTTTCAGGAATTTGCTCTGAATCACAGAGTGTGTGATTAAACAGCTCTACCTGCTTTAATCCGTGCTGTTTGGTTTTTGTGTTTGGGTTTTTTCTCCAACAATGCAAGGTTTTGTTTACTGCTTCATTGCACAATAAACAGAACAGGATTTTAAAATCAAATTACTTTCTGCTGCAACATCTTTTGAGTGCTCCAGCACAGTAGTTTACACTGAAAATAAGTCTGGCAGTTTCTCTGAAATTATATACTCAAAGAAGAAGGATTTAGCTCTGAAAACTTCTGGTCTAAAAGGATTTTTTCTTCTTGAGTAAAGAATGCCTGGATCATTTTAACAATATATTAATATTTTTTTATTAGATTGACTCTATCTGGTTCCCCTAGTTATGATTAATTATGTCATACTAGTTGTCACTTACTATGCAGTTCTTGTATTTTATGATCTGAGATGGCAAGAGATAGTTGGAGACTGCAATAGTCTCCTATTTCATATAATACAGGGCAGAATCAGAGGAGAGAGAGAGACAAGTGGATACTTGCAAGGTGCCAGAAACAAAACAGGTTGAGGAAACAGAAAGAGATAACACTCCAAAGGAACTTTAAATATAAGAAAGAAATAAATACTTGAAAAGAGAAATCTGTGGGGTATAATTAGAAGAGGCTAATAATACCAGTCTGAGAAGCAAAGATGTGATCATGACCCTCTTGTGGTATTAGGAAGATTAATACAAGTTTTATGATAAGAGGCTATAATAGGAAAAAGCTTGAATACATTTTTGAAGTAGTGGGAATGAAAAACAAAACGTGGGTATGGACTGAATGTCCTTACCTTGTTGACTATTCTCGAGAGGTTTTGAAAGTTTTAATAGGCAGTTGTACAGTAAAACAGTCAATTTAAAGAATACCAAAGTTTCAGAAATCCAAATATACCTTATGATTACTTTATTTTCTCCTAAGAATAGTGAAAATAGTGAAAAAAAAAAATCCCTATTCACACTCTTTATGCAAAAGTGTAAATGTTTTATATGCTTTGCTAGCCATTTTTGTAAAGAAGGGAAATCTTAATATAATTAGGGAAAAGTTTTTTACTTCTGGTCATCTTCGTCAACCTTTCTGTACTTATAAAAGTTCCATTATATTATTTTTTTAGTCAGAGGGACCAGAACAGGAAGTAGTTTTTAACATGCAGTCACACCAAGACCATGTATTGCTTTGAAGTGGTTTTAATTCATTGCTACTATGTATGTTGTTTTTTGAGAAGGCTACTTCTATGGGATTCATGGAAGTTAAACTTTAAAACATTAATCTGATATTTTAAATATAAATCTTTATATAACAACTTATAAAAATATTACTCAAAGACTAAATAAAATTACTGGTTATTAATACCCTTATCTTTTGGAGACACTCAGCTTCTTCAGTCCCTCTAAAAATCAGCCAGTTGTTCCTAATGTTTGTCTGGGTCTTCTGTAACATAACATTGGGGCAAAAACTCAGAGACAATTTTTTACTGGAAAGAAATGTGAGAATCTGAATTTATTCAGTTGGACATAGTTTCATTGTGCCTATATGGACTAATCCTATTTTAAATTTTAGTATAATTGGGGATTTTATATAGTTCTTGATGTCATGTCTATTACTTGTCAGTATGTATAGAATTAATGTATAGACTTAAGGTTCTACTGGTTAGATCTTTGATATTGCTGATATTTACTGTAGCCTTTTGTGGAGAAGTTTCTGAAGGTAGTGCTGATGCCTATGTCATGCCAATCTGTAAAAAATGTGAAGTGAGTTGACTATCACTGGGTTAGATTGTCACCTAATAGAAAACTCATACATGACTAAGCAGATAAAAAATAATTAAAGAAAAAGAACGTAAGTAATGCAAATCAATGTAGTTCTAGGGAAAACAGCTAGTGCCAAGAAAGCTGACTTAATGTTTTGATAAGATTACAAGATTGGCATAAAAAGTAACTGCATAGCTGTAGCACTAAATGTTCATGTTTTCAAACAGTTTTACCAAAGGAGTGTAATCAAAAATCAGTCTAAAAAACAAGTGTGACTGATGAAGAGGCTGATGAATAGCAAGTAACAACGATGCCAGCATAGTTCTTCAGAGTAATCTAGGCTGTTTAGTAACTTATTCACTCAAAAATGCAGTTTAGTACTGGCATTTGCAAAGTCATGCACCTAGAACAAGGAAGACAAGCAAAATTGATATATTTTCAAGAATACTTTTGTTACTTTTAAAGGAGTATAGGGATGATAATGGACAAGTCAATATGAACTCCCAGGGCAGTGTTTGGTGATGATAAGAATGATTATTCTGTTATCCTTAGATATCTAATGTGAAATTGTGAGGAATAGAGGGATTTATTTTTTTTTAGTAGCATCAATACTAATGAATTAATTACCATCTGCAAATCTTACAGACCTTACTTGGTTTTCTGATATACATAGAATCCCAACCAATTCATCTGGAGTCTGTGTGTGGCATTTTTCGTGTGCCCTGTTGCCTACTTCTTTGTTCACATTTACTGCTCCACCTCTTAGCCCTTTTTTGCCTCCCTCTTCAGGTTAGCTTCAGTGCTGTGGGGTCTCTTGGATTCTGTGATCTTTTGGTGAACAGGATAATGCAGTGGAAGGGTCTGCAGGGCAGTGTCAATTTGTGTTTGAGTGGTAGGTCCACAGCCATGTCACAGAAGAGAAGGTGATACATTTTTGAGAATGCAAATTTGCAGAAAATGTTCAAAGACTGGAAACAGTGAGGCATATAGAGAACTCTTCCTGTTTAACTCACAAAGTAGATGGAGTGATATCTCACAAGGTGAAACTATCGGCCTCTGAAGGTTTCTTAATTTGAAGAGTAAGGTGAATTGGTTTGTAAATGGATGACAAATTCACTTGGTCTGAAGTTACTGAAGATACAAGTTACTGGCTTCAGTACAGGAATTACTGGGTGAAATTTCATGTGCTGTGATGCACAGGACATCATAAACTGTAAAATACAGATTTTTACATCTTGAAGTGCAAATTTAGCAGCAAAACAAGATTTGTAGTAAAAAATGCTTTAGTTCATGTTTTTTTTGTTAGTTCAAACTCTTTATGGTATTTTTATCTCAATGGAGCTGCAGAATTTCTTATATTGTGTCTTAACTGGAAATTCTGCTTTTAATATTTCTAAAGTTTAATAACATTAATAATTTAACTGAGTGCTTCTTTTTAATTTCCCACTGATTATAATTCTGTTGTGTGTATAAAAACCTCCAAAATCCTGAGTTTCTTGCTGTTGTCTGTTCTTACTATGTCAGCTTCATTTCTGCATCTTGGTCTCATTTATTCTCCCCTTTGGCACGTTTTCCTCTGTATTTTTTGATGGATGTCTGTGGGGGGCGGCCGGTCGGGGGTCGGATGGCTCGGCCTGGATGCAGGAACCTTCCCAGAGAGATTCCACAAGAGAACTTTCTAGGAGTCTTAGACATTGCTTCAGCCCCAGGGTATCTCAGCCAGGGGCAGGCAGCTCAGCTCTTAGGAGTGATTTCAGCTCTGCCTTGCGAGGTGTTCCCAGGCCAGCACAGGGACAAGGAGACAGGAGCACCGTGTGGCTGTTCTGCAGGGGTGGCCTTTATTCCAGCACCCTGTGAGGGATGCCAGTGACAGCAGCTCCCTCCTGAGCAGGGCAGAAACTGGGGGTTTTATGGGGAAAAGTGGGGATGGTACAAAGGGGGAAAAACCAATCGGTCCCAACAAATCTACATGGGGTTCCAAAGCATGCCGGGAACTCACCATGACCCAGGAGGATTTCTCAGTCCATGAGAGTTTGAGAAGAACCCTTCAAGGGATATCTCTCTCCAAGGGAGAGGGCTGGCATCCCCATCTGTCTCCACAGGTGTCTTCAGTCAAAATCTTTTTTCAAGCTTCTTTCTTTTCTTCGGTTCTTTGAAGAGTCTCATGATAGTTAAACATTAGTTAATTCCTCTCCTATGTCCCCAGTTTCGGTCAATAGCACTGTCAGGATGCGGTTCTGTTTTCACATCTGGAGCACACCTGGAGCCCTCTACTGCTGGCAAATAGCACCTAAGGAGCACTGTGAGACTGGGGGCACTGGCCTATGCTAGAGGGGAACCTTTCTGCTGTGGAGATTTCTGTGCTGATGTGCTAGAAGGAGAATACAGGACTTTTACTAGGAAATCTATTTGTCATGCTCTAGCACACTATCAAAGCTGGAAGACTTTGCAGTGGATTCTTCGTATTTGTTCAGCATCCTTGGCTTTTTATCTTTATAAAAAAATACTCTGAATTCATTATGGGGATTTAACACAGACCTTTTCACTATTCATGGAAATGAGCACTTCATATACAAAGTGGGGTATGGTAAAGGTTTCTGGTTTCATGATCTTGGGCTAGATCTTGTCTATGTGCTTTTGTGATAATGACAATTATTTCCCATTTTCAGCTCCAAAACTGGTTTCTGTATTTTGAAGAGAAGGTCATTTTAGTTTCTTTCTGGAACCCTGGTTAAATACATTGGCCCTGGACTGGTCCATTCCCCCTAAACAGAGGAATTAGAACACTACTACTGAGACTTCACAAATGCAACCAATGTGAAGCCCTTTTTCAGTTGTTTTTTGGAAACATTTGTTGAATTTCTCATATTGCTTCTGTCTGTTCAATAAAAGAATTGTCTCCATAATACCCAGTTTATATTAAAACTGTGAAGATGTGGTAAAGAAAGATTTTTCATGACTGAAGAAATGATGATCTTTTATAGGCATGTGCTGTAATAGTCACTTGGCAAGTTTAACATTCCTTATTGGCCCTTAGGCAGCATGTAATCTGAGTAGATGGTACTTAACTATTACAGGAGTAATTATAAAGATGAATAATTTCAGAAAATATTTGCACAACATTGCTTACAGGTAAGTTTTCTGTTGTTAGGCTCTTTTACAACATATCTGCTAGTTTATTCCTATTGATGTAAAAGCCTCTACACTAGGAAAACTGGACATTTTTGGTTTAATTAGGTGTTCTCCATTTTGGAACAGTCCAATGGCTTGACATTCTGGATATATCACAGCATTTACCTCAGGAAGCTGTTTGAGCTGACAGCCAGGGAATATTTTCTCAAGTATTAGTGGCAAATCGTAGCCCTGCCACAGGGATGACAAACAGGGCCTTAGGTGCTCACAGTGCTTTCCATATTTACTATTACTTTTTTAGGAAATTTTGGTGTAAGGATTCTATACAGCTGCTGTTAAAATACTTCATTTTTGTGTGTTACAGTTTTTCAACAATGCTACCCATGAAAACTGCTAAACTGATACTCTTAATAGTAATATAAAATATGTTCATGGCAGTTACAAGAGCATACAGCAATTATAAGGACTGGTAATTTTTCCTTTTTAAAAAGTTTCTTTGGATAAATGTGAAAACTCATTTATGTTTTTGTTTCTAGAATGTAAAATACATATTTTATTGCCTTGCATAATTAGTGCTGCAACCAGAAATGAACTGCAATCTCTTTGCTCAGTCTGTTCAGATTACTTCAGCTATCAGTCACTTACTGCCTGTTCAGCATCCTCTTCACACTGCTCCTGATTTTTTCCCCTCTGTTGCTAGGGAGGAATGCTCATTGATTTTTCTGTGGGTTTTGTTGTTGTCATTTTGTGCAGCAAAATAACAATATATTGAGACAGGAAAATTTTGCACATCCACTTGTATAACTCAATAAATTCTTTTGTTAGCTGATATGCTCTCACTAGACTGTCACTAGACTCAAACTTTATCTCATCATTTACTGTTGGAATCCCATTATTGTTAAAAATCATTGCCTTTCATTTTATTTATGAGAATTTAATTAAAAATTAAAAAATAGAAGCAAAATTTAGTAATGGAAGCTCTATTGGAATTCTATTTCATGCTCAAATATGATCTTATACTATTAAATGACAAAATTATTATACAAGAAGGAAATTTAGAACACGTCATAGAAAAAAATATTTTTTCTTGGTATCTATACATGTCCTTTTGTTGTTTTTTTGATTAGTAGTAGCCTCTGCAGCTATTCCCTATCTGTGTTTAAATGTTCCCACTGTAGAACATTTCTCTTTTCGATATAATTATAATTGTCAGTGTATTAGAAGAGAGATATACCTGTGTTCAATTTAACAGGACAAGCAAATCACTTGGAAAACAAAATATGTGTAATCTTATGAGTTAAAGATCACAAACAAGGGAGATTAACTAGTATTAATCTAAACAAAGAAAATTATATGTGTATAAAAATCAAGATGGAAGCTGTAAGCTTTAAGGAAAAGATAAGTAATTTTCTACATGTCCTAAAAAAATGTAGTGGCTTTTGTATTTGGATTTAAGCAAGAAAGCATCTGGGAACTGTCAGCCTCTGTGATCTAGTGCTGGAATTCTTTTGGATCCCTAATTTCTTTTGCCTTTTGCTTGAGTAAACTGGTTCAGCAGATCAAAAATATGCTAAGTCTTTGTCATAAAAAAAAGAGTTTTGTTTTGTCTTAGAGCAGGTACACTGTGTCAGGCTATCAATAAACATGTACTTTTTGTGACATAGATGACATTGCAATGGTATTCCTGGTCTCAGGCTATTTTGCCAGATGAACTCTGCACCAGCCTTTCTATGTGTGTGATTATGGTGGTTTTTTTCTCAGGGATTGCACAGTCAGAATATTACTTTGGTCAGCAGACTGTTGGTCAAAATAATACATACCAAACTAATGGTAGGGAGTTGTACCCCACTGAAAATGTAACTGAATACACTGTAGTTTGCTTGTGCGAATTTCTTTATGCAGAGCTGCCTCTTTTGTGTCCTTTTTAAATGCCCTTTTTCAATTTTTCAAACTAGTATTCTTGAACCTGCCATCAAGCCCAAAACTGTATATTCCTAATATTCCTGCAGTTCACATACTCATTTGTGCTCTCAGAACTACCAGCTGTAGGCATATGCATTTCAGCAACAATCCTCTTCTCTGAAACTATTACTTCAACATGTTTCTGATGCCACATGGATAATTTCTTTTTAATAATGAGAGTTAGCATCTCCACACCAAGAAAAGTGGGTCACATTTGTTTCTACATCTGCTTAGATACAAAATTCTGGAGCCTCTGCAGCTCTTCCCTATCTGTGTTTACATGTTCTCATTGTAGAATTGCATAATTCCTGCTTGAAACACCAGTATACTTGGGCATAGAGTAAAATTCCAGCAGGTTCCATGACTGCCCATTTTGTAATGAAAATATTATGGTGGTAATTTCACATTTTGGTTCTGTCCAAAAGACATGGAACTCCACATGGATGTCTGCATCATAATACAAACAGAATGGGAAGCATGTTTAATGTGTCTGTGATGCAAGTGGGGAATAGTCAGAGTTCTAGGGGCCAGAAGTACCTCAGGTGTGTGTGGTGGCAAGCTAAAATAACACTGTCCTTAGAGCCATAAAGGAGCAATAATCCAATTGCTTTGTTCCTAGGGACACACACCACTCAGAAGGGCACTTTGTAAACTGGGAAATGTCATCATAACCATTGGAGTAAGCAAGTGCACCATTGTGTATTCAGGAGGTACTTGGCTTATGGAAGTGTAGATAATCGGTGATAGTTTGGTTTAAGGTTGCCTGAGTCTGTCCTGTGACACACCCCACTGTGGATAATTGTGTGTAGTGAAACTCGTGTCCTTGAGGCTGGCCTTTGGAAGGGAGGAAAAAAGAGTAGACAGATATGGAGCTAAGTGCTTAGTCTCACTAAACAGGCCTTAACAAGTATTTCAGATTAACAATATTTGCAATGATAGAAAAAAGTGAAGAAGCTTCAAGCTGCTAGTGGAGCGAATATTTTCTGCGCATTCTTTGTCACATATGGAAACATTTCAAATATCAAAAGAAACTTGATGCAGAGGCCTTCTAGTTACTAGAAGAAAATTCTTAGGATGCAAACAAGATTAATATAAAACTGATATTTTTTTCTGCAGTACTTTAGGATAACTAAGGATGCTTAGAAGCAGACCCTCGTATTTTCACTACATAAAATATATTTTAAAAGAAACCAGAACCTAGAATTTACTGACATCTTTCTTGTAGCTTGTAATTTTATTAGAAATCCCAGTATTCAAATAAACTCCATTGCTGAAAACATAATAAATTTTCAATATACAATTCAAGAACTAATTTTACTTAGTCATTTCCAAGCAAGCAAGAAACAGTCTGGAGACATTTTCAAATGTCTAAGCAATGAGCTTTACAGACACTATTGCTAAAGATTAACACTACAAACTTTGGAGAGAACCTCTGGAAACAAGCTCATTATGCTGCTCAGTGGATGCTCTGCTGCCTTTGTTGTAAGGCTCAGAAGGCAGCTCTCATCCGTACACCCTCTGAAGCCTCTCATCCTGTTAGTGATCCAGTAAGCCCCGACTTGAACAGAAGCTTTCAGAACCAAGCACTGCTTGTACAAGATAAGGGCTACCAATTTTTCTCTAAATTGAATAAAATACATTGCAAGGTAATGCAGGAACCTTGACTTTTTTTTTCTTAAGGTACTATTAGGACTAAAACTGATCATAAATACTTTTCCACTGTTTGTATTTTGGGGCTTTTTTCCAATACTATTTTCCAATTTCTGTGAAATTTCACCATCCTTATTTAGGGAAGAACAATATCCTCTTTAGCCTTCTTTCAGTAAATAGCCTAAAGTATTTAGTCAAATTTCACTCTGCTTTATTCAGGCACAATCTAACATACTATATTAATTTTGGAAAAAATACCTGACAACTTTGATCAAACAAAATGTATATTTTGGCGTTGGAAATTGCCCTTTAGTTTAAAAGATTACTTTTCAAAATTGTCTTTATTATTTTAGAGCAAAAGTCATGCTTTCTGAGGGAATAGTTGCTTGGGGATGCTCAGCTTTAGACAGTTCCAGCATATGGGAATTCACACCCTTAATTACACATCACAGATTCCTGTTCAAAACATGAGAAGGACTAGGAAACTAAAAATGGAATCAGTAGGAGTCAGCATGGCTCACTGAAAAATACAGCAGACAAAAACCATAGTGGAGAGAAATAAAACTTGAATTAGCTTGGCCAACTCTTAGAGGATGAAGCTGACTTTCTTTAGCCAGGCTGAAGTCAAAAGGAGGGGAAAAAATAGGCAAACATGGGGATAAAATTCTTGAATATACACACAAAATTAATATTTTTTTTAAAAAAAGACATTTTTAAAAGATGCTATAGTTTCTAATAAAACAGTTTTAAAAATACTGAATAGTTACACAAAAAGGGAAAAGATACCAATACAGTCTGCAGGTAAAAAAATTCTCAGCAAAGTAAACAACTGCTCCTGTCAATTGATAAACACTTTTCAGCCTAACACTATGAGGATAACCATGCTTTAACAAAATTAATTTTTAAAGTTATCTATTCAACCATCATAGTAATGGAAAAAGGGGTCCTAAAGGTTCCTGCTTACAATTTTCTTGTTCACATGCTGCTTCACTTGAATTCATTCATTCTCTAGAAACTAAAGCAGCATGCATTCTTCACTGATACAATTATGAATTATCTTAACTGCTTTTGTGTACTGCTTTCTCTATTTGCAGTACAAGTTCTGTTTTTTAAGGATTTTCACTTTCTTTGTGTTTGGTAACCTTTCCTTCTGCTTTATGTCTGCTGGCATTATAGGTACCAGCAATATTGTTTTATTTATCTTGTTTGCCCCCAGACTGCATATTTATTTTATATTTATTGCTGTCACCTTAAGCCTGTGTCTTGTGCATCCAGAAATCTCAGTCTTCTTTGGAGCATTCTTCAAGGATTACAGACTTCAGCCTCAGAAAATGTATTACTCTATTTGCCCCTGCTGAATTACCAGGACTACAGTTTTACATTTAGTCTTAGGGATCAGTTGCTCTTCTCCCTCATGCTCTATATTTCTCCTATACTGCTTTTACAAAATTCCCCTGACCTGACCTTTCCAGTTTACATATTTGTATCCTTATGGTCCCTCTTCTGTCATATAATTATTAGGAAAAAATGATGTAAAATATCTTCAAAGTAACTGTCATTGCCTTAAGAGACTGACTTACAGGGAAACTCATTAATCTCCATAATATAAGTTACAATGCAAATCAGGAAGCCAAATTATAAAATATCCTAATCAGAAGTAAATTTTTTAATTGGTATTTACACAGATTCAGACATTTAACTCAAGCTACATAAAAGTAATTTCACTTCAAGGGGAAAAACAGCCTAACAAGTGTTGGGCTGCACCTCCTGTAGAAACCTACCACAGTAGGAGACATCCAGCTTCCTTTTGCTACCATGAGTTAGGTGTCAAATCTGAGAGAGTGGTCTAGGCTTTTCCTGTAATTCAGAGAGCAAGAGAAGTCCTTTTAGAGGCTGATAAATCCTGTTCTGGCATAAGTATTAAAGATGGGATAAATTGCTTTTCAGCAGTATTTATCATGACTGTAGAAAAAGAACAAGCAATTGAAGTAAGCACCTATATTTCAAACTGTCGCATGAGGTAAACCTGAATCTTACCAGTCTAGAGGTGCATGAATTCTCCTTACCAATGGCTCTAATATATCACCTATCCAGAAAAAGTACCCCATCAGTGTGTAAAACCATGCTGTGTTCAGCTCAGTTCTGAGCAGTATCTGTTCCTACACTGACTGATGTTTTGAGTTGTCCTATGTAATAGGTTAATTTTTTTGTTATCCTTTCCTTGAGAAGATTTAGAAACCACAAAGAACAGACTCCACTATAAATTAATTTCATTTTTTGCAACACTAAAAGGTTTTTTTGACCTAAAATGATTTATGTACTTCTAATGAACAAAAAAAAACCCAAAAAAACAAAACAAAACAAAGGGCCTCACATGGCTTCCAAATACAACTATGTCCCTCTATTGGCCTAAAACTGCAGGGTCAGCACACTTGATAGGAGTGCAAGACCTTAAGTTTAAACCTCTCATGCTTCTTCTGGGGTTTGAGTCTGCATCTCTCAGAAGACTCCCTTAATTCTCAGACTGCCCAATGTCTTCAGTACATAATGAGTGACTACAGCTTCTCCAACAAGAATGTAAAAACCTTTGCTGAAATACACATGCCAACCTGTTAGTGAATTGTCTACCTTTCTACTCTTTTGGTCTTTGGCTCACTGATTGATTATGTTTCATGATCATAATGGGGCAGTATCATCAGTGGTCCAGTACACCAACTGCCCCATCACAGATTCTGCTCTGAATTCCAGTAGCCAGTCTTCTTATCTGAGTAGGAAGTTGCATCATTTTGCTTATGGATAATGATTTAAACAAAAGTCTCAAACATTGCAGGAAAAGTGCATTAATAACTTGTAATTTATTTCTAATATCCAGATTTAAAAAGGCAAGGAGGTCTAATATATTTCAAACATATTTTAAACAATCTGGCATAATATAAGACTGAACACTAAAAGGCTAGCAATCAAATGACTATCAATTTAGAAGGGACAAAACCCTCAACTATAGGGTTAATGAAGTTCTGTGCTGTGAATTTACTTGACTTGAACTATAGACCTAATGTTAGTAAGTGTGAAACAAAAAGGAATTTGTATTCTGTTTACTGCCTTCTGTTGGGGGCATTCAGCCAGATTGAATCTTTTTTTTTTCCTCTGCTTATCTAAAAGGTTCAATAGCACAGTCCTTAAACATGCTTTTAAAAATATGAATTCAACCATACACAGTGTTGAAATGAAAGAATTCAGGTATGATTTTGGACAAAGAGTGTACATTTGTCAGGCCTTTTAACGTGAAATACAGACCTTAGGAAGCACCATTTTCGACACATTTTTATGCCTGTAATAAATTATGTTTGTTGATTATGAAAGTCTGACATCTCCCTGTAATTTGAAAGTCCTGTAATCCAAAATTAAGTTTACTTTATGTAAGTAAACAGATTTTCTGCTCACTGGACTAAGTATGTGATAATTTCAGATCTTTGTATTAAGGCCTTTGTAAATTGGAAGTACAATTTTTTAAAAGTCTAAATTGACTATTAATAGTTAAATAATTGTTTTTATTTACTTTTTGTCAAAGTTTTTCTTCTGAACTAAAGAGTGTAAAGGAAGACTTTGCTAATGCCCAGCTTCCTGTTGGTAGCAGTTAGTCATCTGGTTAAAAAACAGAGGCATGCATTATAAATGCCTTGGTTTTCAGTAAATATTTCCCTAACTTATAAAGGTTAAAACAGATCTTTTAATATGCATTTACTAAATTTAGTTAAACATTACTAATATAGTATCTGCAATACTGTTGTTTATGCATGTCAGTATGGTTTATTTTTTCAAATGGTAAGACAGTGTTGATTCACTTTGGTTGATGAACCCAGCGAATTGCAGGTTCTTTTCTTGAGGAAATTTTGCCAAGTCATCTTGCAGTTACACTTTCAGTAAACTCTAAACAGAGTAATACTTTGCATTTGACTGCTTCTTTTTCTTTTTTTTTCTCTTGACCTATCCTCCAATTTATTCAAGCATCTAAGTTCTGATTTTGCCTTTCAATCTGCTTGTATACTCTCCAAAGCCTAATATAAAGTATAACTTTAATAAATTAATTTTTTATTTGATAATTTACTTATTCACATTACTGAGTAGAATCTGGTACAAAGAAAATATCTGTGGTTCTATACTCAGTCCTCTCTCCCTTTGGACAATGAACTATTAATTTTAATTAAAAAATAAACAGTTGAAATTATTTCCCAAATGTTTTTGTACCCATTTTCCTTTGGTTTCATCAAGATATTTTTACATGATTGCTTTTAACAAAGTCATATGGAAGTATCAAAAAACTTTTTGTAAGTTAATATGTATGATCTTTGCTTGGTTTAGAAGGAGATTAAATTGGATTAAAGCCAGAGATTCCCTAAAAAACTTTTAGGCCATCTCTTAAAGGCATTCATATTGTTTGCTTGTTTATTGCAGTATTTTTCTGAGATTTGCAGTTGGCTGACTGGTTTGTAAATTTCTAATGACCTCTAATCTTCCATTTTAATATTTAGATATTATTCTGGAACCTTATTAGAATTCTTAGAATTCTTTCTGGAACCTTATTTACCACCTACAACTAGCATGTCAATTAGGAAATTCTCCAGAAAATAGGAAATATATAGATGAGTCTGAAGGCAGATACTGGATCTAAGACATTCCCTCCTTTAGCAGAATGTTAACATCAAGGCAGTTATGGAGGAGCCATGTCATTGACGTGTAGAAGTAAAGGAATAAATACAGCTCCAGCCTACTCTGAAGTAAGGACTGATGGCTGTGGATCATGAAGGGGCAGGAGTGCCTGTCTGGCATGTTGTCTGGCATGGCACACAACATTTCTGGACAGGATGGATTTCAGACATGTCACTATCCTAGGATGTTTTATGATCTGGGCAGCAGGGTATCACATTGTGTTGTCATTCCTAGTCACTTACATACTGCCATGTGCTATATATGTCATGCGGTTGCCAAACCCTCAGTTTGAAAGCTGCTCCTGGGGCCAGCTGTTTGAATATTTTTATTGAGTCTCTTTTCAGATCTTCTTTTTTAGGCTAAGGGTGTCCACTTGAAAATACCAGGGACAGGGAGGACACAGGAGCAAACTATTGGAAAAACAGGTGCTGCTCAGTCTTAAGAGCAGACCTGGTTGAACTTCTGGGGGAAGAACTGTCTGACTAGAGGATTACTGGATTTTTGCAAGGTCAATAGCATCTCTGTAAAAAAATAAAAGCAAAGGAGTACATGTGTAGGGCAGTACATGGTTCCCCCCTTGTAAGGGGAAATTTACCACTTTAAAAGTTACCAATGCTCTGAATACACTGACTGGCAGAAATCCAGCATTTCTCTATTGGGATTTTTAATTTCATTGCTTCCTATACAAATTGCTCTTTGTCCCACAAGTCTTGGCCAGACAAAGTCCAATTTGACAACACCCTTCCTCAGGCAGCCCAGATGACACAGGCTGTGTGCCAGTGCCTGTGACTGGTAGGTCTTCTTTGTACTCCTGCTGCCACTGGGGCCATTGGGTGCCTCCTAATTGCTGGAGTGACAATATGTACTCCTTTGCCTTCATCCCACCAAATGTTCACTTCCTGTCTCTGTGTCAGTCAGAAATGTTGCCCAAAGAATCATGAAGGAGTGGTAGTATGGAGAATAAATAAGGAAAATTATTTTTAATTTCAACTGCTCTATGATAAGCTTGTATTAATGGCCACCAATTTAATGACACAAAATCCTGCAGGAGAGGGAAAGGACATAGTTCATTTATAAAGCACACAGGATACTGAAGTGCTTTGACTCTGGTCACTGCAGCAGTACAAACAGCAATTAGACCCCAGGAAAAAAGTAGGTTGTTTCCAACTGCTGGCTCCTTTCATGTTGTTTGCAACCTGTTTTTGCACAACGCACCACAGCTATTTATAAACTGCAAGTGGGAGCTGAGAATAGGAAGAGCTTTGTGTTTATAGGATGACAGTGTCAGGAGAGCAATACTTCAGCTAAATTGGGATGGCCTCTACAGACTCCTGTTTCTATGATTGTAATGCTGCTGATATTTTTGGGAATGGAGTCTCACAGACACAGGCTCAGCTTCATGTAATTTATGTCTTCTTAAATATAAAAATAAACAAAGTTATGTTGAAAAGCTGTGAAGCTATGCCTTTTTTTTTTTTTTTTTTGCCAAAATGAGTAAAGCTTTTTGGCCTCTAATTTTACCTCTATGAAATTAGTTGATAGGCCATTTACCAGAGAGAGCCAGAAGGTGGTTGCTACAATGCTGAGTTATTTTAAGAAGAGGGGAAAGACATGGGTGAGATGGTTAGATTAATTAAAGGAAAAAAACAGGTCTTCCAAAAACTTGCACTGGTAGAAAATTCTGTGCAGTTCTAGCAGGTCTGCATGTGCTTGCAAATGACCATTTCAGATATTATTTTTCTGTTTCTCCTTTCTTTTGTGGTAGGTTAAAAAAGACACTGCACGAAGGAGTGGAGAATCTAAATTTTCCAGTCTTATTTGCTCTTTGCAAAGGGAGATACCATTCCAAAACTTCATAGAAGAAAATGGTTAGAAAAATCTTCTCTACTCTATTTGCCACTGAGAGCTATGGTGTTTGGCTTGGAGCAATTTGGCCTGGAATTATTTCCTAGCAAATACTGACTTGAAAGAAGAAGAAAAAAACTTTTTTCATGTGTTTTGGATGAACAGGGATAAAATGCTGTAGAAAAAGTTGACAGAAGCAGATTGACTTAGCATTGGTTTGAGCTCCTACCAAACTATTAGATTCTATTACTAGAACAGACAACTGCAACCCACTTTTGATAAAATGACATTTCAGAACAGTATTTAAAAGATAATTTTATGTTTTCTACAGAAAAAGTTTATTGATTCTGTGAAAACTCTTCACATTTGGCAAGATACTGTCTCTCATTTGAACATAGCAACAAAATAACATTATAACCTGTTTTATTCCCTTCTTAAAATTGTGGAGAAAGGTGTTTGCAGTTTTTGATTTGCAATCTTTTTGAACTGGAATTAAAATCAATGCATTACTGCTCAGTTCATGATTAAAATACCTTTTAAACCTATGTTTATACTGATTTAACACAAGTGTCTTCAGAAGCAATGAGGAGTGAGTCAGCACCAGACTAATTACTGTTTTTAACTCTTCCATGGTTATGACTGAGAAAGTGTAGTTAAGAAAATGATAGCTTCTCAATTTCTGCAAAATGCCATTTAAGACTAATGCAACTTATGTGTTGTCATTATAGTGCAAGGCTTCCATATTGCTAGAGTTTC
>JAHXMQ010012337.1:8412822-8447272 GCA_020466415.1 Ammodramus savannarum pratensis | reverse complement strand
AGGCATGGATTTTCCCCACAGTCCCTGCAAGGTGGGCAGATAATGGTTCTCTCCATCATCTGAGGCTGTAAAGTCTGATACCAAAGGTGCTGAATGTAAGAATCTTTCACTCAGGTAGAGGAAACTTCTTCAGCTTTGCAGAGACATAATCCTGCAATTCATGTACCATGTGAACTTCTGCCACTGACCTGCTTCTGCCACCTTGCAGGGCCTGGATAAATGGATAACACTGCAAAGCTTTCACCTACACTGAAAACAGTCTCCTGCAGGATTGCCAAACCAGGCCTGTTTTCAGCTATCTTTTCTTAGGGCACCAGTTTAGAGGATGCTTTTATAACATTTCCAATGAATGATACAAAGACTTTTGCAGTAGGTGGTAGTGGATATTTTCACTACCTCATAAAAGCAATGTTGGGGGGTTTTCCCACTTATGTGGGAGGCCAAAAAAAAAATAATTGTGATAGATCAGGATCTGCAGCAGTTTTCCCCCTTTCTGTGAGACCACCTTAATCAACAGAATATGAGTTAGGGTTAGAAGAGAAAAAGACACATTGGAACAGTTTCAGGTTGTCAAATAATTATTTATTTGTTGAAAAAGAAAAGATAACAGAGCAGTTTTAAACTGGGTTATAAGGGAGTCAGGCTTAGATTTCAGTTTTAGTTTATTTTATATTTTATATTTTGCATTTTGAAAAATAAGATTTTGAGCTTGGAAAAATGGAACAAACCAGTAAAATCAGTTTATGGAGGATAAAAGCTATAATTTAAAAAAATCTATTTCAAAAATCACATTAGGCAGATACTAAGCATTAATAGATACTGATATATCAAAACAGAGAAAGAATCCCTTCAAACTTTAGCCTAAGGACAATTCTTCTTGAGGATAATTTACATCGTGACTTTTGACATTTTTGGCAAAATTAAATGGCAACAGGTTAAGCCAAATCTGTTACTGCAATCAAGAAAGAAAAGAGTTTCATGTTCTACCACTCATCTTTCATTTTCCATCGATGCTTTTTACATCATACCTCTTCTGACAAACATGAAAAAACAATTATTATCAAAATTTGTGTGTGCATTACACCATGGTCAGGGTATATGTGGACTCGGAGAACTCTTTCTGTATCAACTCTAGAGTGCATTTCCCTTGTATTTAGACATCTGCTTTGTGGCCGTAAATGAAAAGAAATAAATCTTTACTAAAATTGTGCAGAAATACCTGACACTATAGCACTATAATCAGCAAAGAAGGTGTAGAATCATAGAATGGATGGGGTTAGAGGGGACCTTGAAAAGTCATCTAGTTCCAGCCCTTCTTCAGTGAGCAGGGGCATCTTTAACCAGATGAGGTTGCTCAGAGTTGCATCCATGTTCAGCTTTGTCAAAGGTGTGTGGATGGAGTGATGCCAAGCTTTTTGAAAAACTCCACAGGTTCCAGCTTCATTAAAGGGATGAAAGGGGGTTCCTCATCAGGAGGAAGCATTCCCATTCCTCCTGCACTGCCAGTGCAGCATTCTTTCCTTGGCTTCACACCACAGCCCCTGAGAGGTAGCAAAGCAGATAGTTCTTCCTGAAGCTCTCTGTAGTGACCCAGATCAAGGCAAACATAAACACAACCCAAATGAAGTTTTGAAGGTTCCTTGTGTGTAACAGCAAGAAGAATAATCAGAACTTGAGAACTGCCTGAATGGCAGGGCCCTGAGGGTTGTAATCAGTGGCACAGGGTCTGGTTGGATGCAATTCTGTGCTATGTGCTCTAGGATGACCCTTCTTGAGGCTGGACCAGATGATCCACTGTGGTCCCTTCTGACCTGATCCATTCTGTGATTTTGGATTCATTCTAAAATCAGCTATTGTTTAAGATGGGTAAATAAGATTTAAAAACCAACATTTTGCAAACTACGTGACTTGTTAGAATTTGTCTACGTACTGAATTGTATGAGATCTTGGACTGTACAATAAACACCATACACAAAGAAACATAGAAATGTAAGTTAAGGTGCAGCACAGGTGCAGGAAAAACTGGCTAATAAAACCCCAATGCCTTGATTTCTACGTGTACTCTCACAACTGTATAGCCCTAGTGAGCTTACAAGCAAGAATGGCATGAAAGAAAGAGGAGATTTAATCACATTCTTTTGAAAATGGGAGTATTTCATTCAGCACTTAAACTATTGGCAGCCAAGTGCAGATGAATTTACTTTATCATTAAATATGAATGTTGCTATGTGCCTAAACAAAAGATTTCAGATATCACTGGTGTCAGGACTTTCAAGAACAGGAGTTTACTCTCGCTATAAAAAATAAAATGCAATCTGATCTGTTTCAATGGAAATACCTGAACATTTTTCCATGGCATGTTATCTCTGAAAAATGGAAAATTTATGTGAGCTAAACAGCAAATAATTGCTCCAGATATGCTGAATTTCACCTTACTTAATCTGTACACTGTTAATCTTTCAGGAAGCATTAACCCAGCCGACATTAACCCTCTTGTGCTAAGCATGAATAACACCAAAGAACTAGAGCAGTTATGAATATGTCAATTTTTAAATGTGTGAAAAAAATTCTACTGTATAAAATGAAACATGAAATCAATAAATACATAATTTTAGCATAAATTAAGTATATTTAATGCTGTTACTTGAACAAAGTAATAAAAAATACCAATCGGTCACATTAAAAATGTTGTTTACACTGTAAAATAGAAGGACATTAATAAAAAAAAAATTGCTAAATTGCGATTTGGAGACACATGCAAAGAAAGATGACATCTAGAACAAGAGAGTGATACTGGGCCAGATATTAAGATCCTTTAAATTAGATTTTTCATATTTAGATGCATATAGAACATGCCTATGGCCCATTATTGTCAATGGAAATCTAATCAACACAGTTGGAGTCAGAAGAGCAATTTAGTTCACGTCAGAGAAGACATTAAGGCTATGACCTTACTAGCAAATAAAACAGATCCACAGCTTAGATACCTGTAGCAGTTAAATTTAGGTGTTTGATGTCATAGTACAGTCACATCCTTTTTCTCCTCAGCTTTGTGGGAAATTTATGGAGAAAATCACTTTTGAGAACTTAGAGAAAATTATTTAAACACCCCTGATTTCAGTCAACCCTAGATTTTCACTCACTCATACCCACATAAAAACATAAATGTTTGTCTAAGGGGTCTGGCAAGGATCAGCTGTGGTTTACAGCAATGGGAAAGGATATGGTTGTTGATTCCTCAGTATTTCTCTTGTTTTCTTACTTACTGGTGATATCAAATGTTTTTTTGGACTGCTGCTCAATATAATTTCTAAATCAAAGATTATTTCAGGGTGATACTTCTGTTTCAGAATTTTATTTCTCTTTTCATAATTCTTAGACAATGGGTTGCTCATTGTATGTTTCTTCATTTGAGGTATCTTTAGGCTAACAGTCTGCCTTGCTTGTAGAGTAACAGGAATGATATACACAATAAGATGTTATCTTTATTGCCATTCTTCTGTTATCAGACCACAGACCTTCTGATCTTGGCAAAACCTCATTCCTCAGTCGTTCTCAGTTTGGTTGTTGTCAGTTTTGTCCTTTGCCATCAACACAAGACATTCTTTTAGCTCTTGTTTTATTGTTTCTTATGGAACCATAGAATAGTTTGAGTTTGAAGAGACCTTTCAAGGCTATCTAGTCCAACCCCCCAAAAGGACATTTTCAGCTAGGTCAGGTTGCTCAGAGCCTTGTCCAATCTGCCCTTGAACACTTCCAGAGATGGGGAAGTTTTCAAGAGCAGATTAAATGGGGCTCTGAACACTGTGTTGCCCACCTCTCTGAGCAGCACACTTTGTTAGTCAGAGAAAAACTTTCAAGTTGGCGTATTAAAATAGATATAAAAGCAAAAGCTCTTTCTCAGATTATACTTCTCAGGAAGTGGTAATAAAAATTAATATTGTGTTCATTAACACAAGGCAGTCCATGTTTTCTATCAGGTGGAATTTGAATATGAATTTATAAAACAGGTTTGAGAACATAGGGTTTATTTGATTTTAGACATAGATATGAAGTTTAATGATAAGAACAGTTATACTTTATTGTGCAGAGCCAGACTATCTGGTAGAGCAGATTAGGACTCATTCAATATGTACTTGCAAGGTCATGAATGCTCACTGCTTGCATTGGAAAAATCATGTATTATGATTTTGTGCTAGTTTATCTTGTGTATTTCGTGTGATTATTCTTGTTTTGTGTCTAACTCTGTCCCAGTCAAAACCAACACACTAACCTTCTATTCACTTTCCACAAATCTGTGATATCCAGCACTTCTCTCATATGCTTTTCACTTCGGAGCTCAGCTGCTGCCCCAGGAGGCAGCTGCCCTGGAAGCTGAGTCTGCCAGATGTAGTGACTGCTTCTGTCTGACCTCCCCCCTGGGCTGGAGTGAGAGCACAAACACTGCTCTGGAAGCACTTTTGCAGGTAAGTACTGATGCCTTCCCAGCTTCTGAATCCCTTCTGAGCTCAGTGGGACACTTAGAGTGTGGAAATTGTGCAGTCCACACCTACTGACTGGCTGGGCCATGCTAACTTCATCACCACCTGTCTAGGTCCCATCTTCATTCCACTGAATTTCTAAATTTTTAAAGAGAAAAATCGGTGTTATTTATGCTGTAATGACTGTGAGTTGATGCAGAAGTTTTAAATGAGGATAGTGAAATTCCCAGGTATCACATGCTAAGGAAGAAAGAGTGACTGCTAGAAATATTTTACCTGAGCCTCTATTAGGTATTGGAAAATTGGTTTAATTTCCTGACATGCTCTGCTGTGAACTCAGGATTGCCTTTCTCCTTGGTATCCTGGAGTACCTAAGGCCATGGTGAACCCTAGCTAAGCAGGGGAGGAAAGTGGCCTGGTAAGAGTGTGAAAACACCCTTTTGCTTAATCCAAGAGAAGACTGGCTTCATTTGTCTAATAGTGTTAGACACTATTAGACAAATGAAGACACATCTACTATAGTAGATGATACTATTTCTTGCCTGGGTGCTTGCCTGTCCTTGCAGTATCAAAACATGATACTGCAAGGACTGGCAAGCACCCAGGTAAGATAGTATCATCTGGAACATGGTGTCACTGGGAAAGCAGAGTTTTGCAAAGTGTATTACTATGATTGGTAATACGTAGTATTACCAATACTATTGGTATTTTTTCTTTCAGCTGAAAGAAGCTGAAAGAAGCTGAAAGAAAAAAATTCTTTCAGCTAGATGTCCTTCTACAAGGAGGGGGTTATTATTCCCTGGAGATTAACTGATTCTGCTTGGGGAGAAAAATTTGCAGAGATGATAGGATAGGTCAAGTGATGGTTTGTTTGAGCAAGCTTGGTGCCTGCACATGAAGGAAAAATCTGTGAAATCAGTCATTGAGTGGCTGTAATGTGACAGGGACATTGATATATGTGATAGATGTGGTCTTTGTTCAGACAGGCCACAGTTCCAGAGACAAAATGGAACCTGGGGTAGGATTCTGGGCAGGACTTCACAGTGATCACTTCATAATTATATCTCTTGAGGCAGAATGCATTTTAAATCCAACCCATAAGATGTCCCCTGTTTGCAGAACACCCAGAACCTGGTTGTGTGCCCATAAAATGGAAAAAAGTAAGAAGATAAAGCACATACAGACTGAAAGCCTTGCATATTCATGGAGGAGAAACCACAGTACTGCTCACCTGGGCTAGCTGCAGAGCTCCCTATTGACACTGAAGTTAATTTTCCTTGGTTTCAGCTTTAGCAAATAGCCTAACACATTAGAGGATGGTTGTGTGCTGTTCAGAAAAGCCATTAAAAAACCTCAGAAACAATGTCACCATCCCGAGAAAGGATGAAGGCATTTTCATATAATCTGGAAGACTTTATTGGATTTGCCACCAACCTCTAAAATGCCCTTTCTTTCCTGACGTCATGAGATGTCCATGGTGGTCCTTCAAAGAAAGTTTAAGGCAAACAGCTTAAGTCAGTAACAGCTTCAAACACTCATTTAATCCTCCTCTGCACTCAGGGTGTCACACTTAAGAGCACTGAGTTAGTAGCCTGAATACAGCTTTAATATCTCACAGGGGATGCAGATAAAAGCATCAGCAGAAGTGTGTCATTCCATTAGACTGGCCCTGTATCTCAGAGGTTGTGCTATTCAGCTCTCAGGCATCTGTTGTGGTTTGCCTGATCCAGTAGTCCCTAGGCAAAGAACTTGTTTAGAGGAAGATGTTTCAGGTGATGTATCAGCATCTGAAAGACACCAATGTGCAGTTATATCTTGCTGTATTTACTATCTACTCAGGATGTAAAGTTACATTTATCAGAATGCATTTATGAGCAGTTTATTGAAATATTTGATGTAGACCTGCTTTGCCAGTGAAGTATTTAATGATTTCATGTCTAATAAGCTCTGGGGCATTTCCAACAGGTTGTGATTGCAAAAAACTCAGTGTTAAAAACCTAACACTAAAAAAATGGGAGGCAAGATGGTTGCCTTACTGCTTTGCTTAGGGACTGGTTTCAGAGAGTTTGCATAAGCAATTGTTACATGGCAAAGACAATAAAGTGTAGCCAAAGTACAAGCAGAAACACCTCCATGGTATATACAAGATTAAATGGTTTATTTGTGTGCTTCTCAAGGCATAGAAGACACAGCAGGATAGAAATATAAAACTGATGAACAACCTTATTTCAGACCAATGGGGAAGGTTCAAGACAGAAGTTTCATGGAAAATGATGTCTTCATATTCTTAGAGAGAATAAGAAATAGGATTGAAATATATTATTGCCTATTTTATAGATGTATCAGCCTACTAAAAATTTGCATAGCAAGATTAACACCTTTTGCAGATGCACTTCAGTTCTAAGTAACAAGTAATAGCAAAACTAGAAAAAACAACTAAATTAAGAAAATGTGTTCAAAACATTTAGTGGTATGCTGGTCTTGCAACTTTGTGCAAAGTAAGCAGTTATCTCCTGAGAGAGCAGAAATGGATATCTGGAGTGAAAACCTTCTACAATATTTCAGCTAAATAAATCCAATATTTCGAGTACAGAAGTGCTAAGTGGCATTTGAGTCAATCTAAACCTCAGAAATCTATCAATGTGCAAACACTACAAATGAAAACATTATTTTCTGCCATTTATTTGTTTGCTTTGTTGTGAGAAAGCTGTAATTTTAAAAGATTTAATTTGTAGTCTGTCTGATTGTGTAGCAGGCTATTGAATTTAAGTATCATTAGCTTAGAATTTGCCCTGTGCAACTGGTGAACACAGTCATTTATAGACAATTAGCTGCTTGCTGCTGTCTTTCAAATGCTGATCACCATGAAATCTAACCCCGACACCATGTCTGTGCAAGCAGTTCCTGCCATCCTCCCAGTGCTGCCCATTCTTCTGGACCTCAGATTTCATAGGCCCATTTCAGCAGTAAGTAAAAAATTTGACATTGATGCCAAACTTAGAGCGATCTGGTGCCTGAATTACAACAATGCTGTGCAGTAAGCACAAAGTGGCAGAAAGAATCCCAGTCACGTCTCAGACTATCTCGAATTTTACAACTATCAAGAGATTGTCTCTTCCCAATATATTTAGCAACAAAAACTTACTAAACCATTATTAAACAGCCTTATTTGTTCTATTCTCATGGAATCTTGTAGGTATGGATTTGTCAGTGTTGAAACCATCTAAATTTGATCTATCTAAAATCCCTTCTGTGTCTGTATCTGGTTTATCATCTGTGATATCTGAACAGCTAGTGATGGTTTCTGCAGAGCAAAATACACCTCAGAATCCACATGTCCTGCAATCTGCCTGTCTTCCAAGCAAGGCTATTTAACAACATTGATGAAAAAAAATTATATTCCACAAAATAATCATTACCATATTTAAATTTCTCACAATAGTCAATGAAAAAGAACACTCTAATGAAAACAATGCAGAAAAATAAAAAGGAGTTATGCAGTGTGGAAAAAATAAATTGTTGATTATTAGCAAGAGGTCTCAGTAGTACTGTCTTTTCTGAACTAGTTACGTGGCCTCACCTTGAGTACTGTGTGCAGTTTTGGTCACTGCAATATAAGAAAGTTGTTAAATTCTTAGAGAGTCACCATCCAAAGGTGGTGACCATTGACAGGACCCAAGGGAATGGCCTGAGGTTGTGTCAGGAAAGATTTAAGTCAGATCCTAGGAAAAGGTTCTTCACCCAGGGGTGGTTGGGCACTGGAACAGCCCCCCAGGGCTGTGGTCACAGCACAGCCTGACAGAGTTCAGGGAGTGTTTGGACAATGCTCTGAGGCACAAGGTGTGAGTCTGGGGATGGTGCTCTGCAGGCCAGGAGTTGGACTCAATGATCCTTGTGGGTCTCTTCTATCTCATATTCTGTGATTCTATGACTGGTTTTCAATAGTTTCTAAGACCTTCACTATGTTTAGGAGGCATCCGATGAACTAAGCATTAGTAATAAAAATATGAAAGAATCTACTTCTTTTTCCTTTTCTTGCCTGTCCTATCACCTTCCCTTTAACAGCTATTCAACAGCACAATGCCTTCTTATCTATTAGGAAATCACATACTAAAAGAATAGGCAAAACTCCAGTTCAGCCTCATCACTCAAAGGAATGAAGTCTACTAACATGGGCTCCATTCATATTCGCTCTACTAATACCTATCTTGTCACTTGCTATGCTCGAGATTGGAGCTCCTCCTTTCAGACCATTTCAGGAATGGTCTGAAATTTTCATTCCTCACACTACATAAAATTAGACAAGGGCCCCAGGCCTGAAAACTTATTAGGTGCGGGGAATAATCCTGAATAGTATCAGTAATTTTTGGAAAATTACTCTTCTGTTACATTACTGAGGGTTTACAGGAGCTCATCCTAAGATCTTGCATACAAGATTGCCAGTGCCAACCTTACACACAAGGCTGTCAGTGCAGCAGTGTGATGTACCCCAATCTATGTGTCCTGCTAATGAAGAGGGCTGAAGTATACTGAACTAATGGGCTTTTCACTCAGAGTTTTATTTGTGAGCATGGTTTTTGGGTGGAATCATCTCATTTCTGGGAATCAGACTGACCTCATCATACAAATGAGCCGTCAAATGACAAAAGCTTCTACTCAGTGCCAGAGTTGAGACATCAAACCGGTATTTTCACCACTAGCTTGCAACCACTATCCAATCACTATCTAGCCACTAATATAAAGTCTAACCATAACTTTAAAAAGAAAATTCTCATTTTAGAATGTGAGTGAAGTTCGTGCTTCCAACAAAAAAAAGGGTTGAATTCTTGTGTTGAAGAACAGCTTTGTTAGATCTCTCTAGCTTACTGCTGTGTCTCTGACAGTGGCTACTAGTAGATATTTTGAGAAAGACAAGGACATAATTAGTTTTTCCTAAGTTTCACCAGTCTGAAGCTTTGACACTTTCAGAACAGAGATCTTGCATTAATTCATCCATTAATTTTGCCTAATTTCTTTTTAAGCCTATATATTTCGGGCACCCACAACATCCTATAGCAATGAGTATTACAGTTTTATTATGTGTTGCATGAAAAGATACTTCATTTTGCTCTGAACCAGTTGCCTGGTAATTTCATTGTGTTCCACCTTGTCTTTATGTTATGGGAAACAATAAATCGCTATTTCCTATTCACCCTCTCTATGCCCTTAACAGTTTCTGTATGCTTCTCTCTAATTTCATAATTTTTTTCTTTCATAATTATCTGAAATTTCCCCATTTCCCCCCATAAATCTTAGTTTATTTAATTCCAAAAAATTCCAATTATATTTATTTTCTGATTTTACTGTGTCTCTTTGTGGTACGATCACAGAACCTTTTTTCCATTTGATTCTTCACTGGTTTCATAATAGTTCTTGATATTCTATTTTTTGCTTTGATCATTTTTTAACATTGAAAATATGTTTTCAGAAAACTTTAGACAAGATCTACATCCAGGATCCCCTTCCTCATGGTCATTTGAATTCTACTATTTATAAATTTAAGTTTGTGGCCTTATGGTTTGTTCTCCTTCACAATGATAGATATGGATTTGCTTTCATGAATGATGAATTTTATTTGCCCCTCTATCATGTATATATAGGAGCATATAAGACCATTCTGAAACTTCTCCTTGTTATTTCCAGTGCTGATTCTTGTAATTTTGCTGCATTTGGAGATTTTTTTCCTCTCTTTTTACTTTTTAACCAGATCATTTAAGAATATATTTAATATCATATGTCTAAACACAGATACCTGAGGGGCTCTTATGGCACCTTCCTTCTCTGTGAAAAATCTGCCATTTCTTTTTAGTATTATTTGATTGTTCTTTGACTAGTTATCATGAGAGGAATTTCCTTCTTCCTCTCTTGGCACTGAACTTTTTTAAAAGAGCTCTTGTGACAGAATCTTTTGAAAAGCTTCTTGAAAAATCTAAATTTGTTGAGAAGATTAAATACTGATTCATTGAGATAATTATTGTTCATGATAATAGAAATAATTTGTAGTTCTAGATTGGGGGTAGAATTCATCCATGCTTAGACTTTTGAAAATTCCTGACTTTAAACCATCCAGACTCTAATCTGTCATGGAGAAAAGCTTAAGGAAGTAGCAGAAAGCTGGTTTTTGAGTATCTCTAAGCAGTGTATTCAGCTGATTGCCTGTCTGTGGTTCAGTGGCCTAAGCAACCCTGTAGGTGATTAACATGGGAGGATGAAAGATAGGAAATGTTTTTTTTTTAATCATTACTCAGATAGGGAATGTCTAGAGATTTACAGCAACTACGAATTTTGAGGACTTGGATATCAGTGTAACCAGAGATAAATGTCAGTATGTGCATCACTGCAACTGTCTTGATTATTAACAAAAGTTTCCTGAGATTGGTCAGCTTCATAGAAAGCTACCCTAAAAAAGGGCTCTTCAAACTTATGGGAAGCTAGGCTGATTGAGATTCTGATTAACCCCTTCCCATTTTCTTGGGCACCAGAACTACACTTCCTGTATTTTGTATTCTTGGCTCCACAAGATACTGTGTTTACCCAACAGAGATACTTTTTATTCCTGCAGGCCTCTCCTCATCTCCTTTGTTGCTCTTTACCTTATGGGGTAGGCATACTGGTGCACATTGATAAAAGCAACCCATTTGGGATCATGGGATAACAGACAAGGAGAGATGACACAAAATGTGAATGTACGTTTTCTGCACTTTAACTTCAGGAAATAGGTACCAAGGGTGTCTTGGCTTCACTGTGCAAAACCAGCATGCTTGATTCACACCAGGAAAAGTTTTGGGGACCTTCACATATATTGTTCTCTCAGAAAAGCATCCAGAATTCCATAAGTTTTTACAGTGGAATATTTTCTAACCCAGTTACATGCACAAGCACTTCAGCAGTCAGTCTGCAATAGTTTGAATCTAAAACTGAGTAACTTTTGCCCTTGTACTTGTTACTGATATTTTTGGAGTATACAAGCTGACTTTAGGGATACTGGTTTCTAAAATATCATCTGACATCCATGACTGTGCTGGACTCTGTAGAGCTGTGCATTTGACCTCCTTATGTTTATTTCTGGGACCAGTAAATCCCAAGATTTTTACTACTGCCAAGAGTAACTATAACAGAGCCTAAGGTATCAAAGAGTCCAAGAGCCTTAATTTGCCTGGAATTTTCCTCCTGCTGTGAGAAGCAGTGCTGTAAGCTCCCTGCCCTTCAGTCAGGTACAGATGTTATGGACAGATGAGACCCACTTAGCCTGTGGATGATTTGTGGGAATAAGGCCAACACATATAGAAGCACAAGAACAGAAAGTAAGTGAAGGTCCCAACAAAAATTTTCCATCTCAGGTTTCGGGGAATGTATAATTATTAAATATTTTATTTGTATTCTTTATAATAATTGTCACATTTTCAGTTACTGTAGGGTTGATGCTACAGTATGTCTAAAAGATGTGCAAATCCCAGGGAAGGAAAGGATAATTTCTACCTGCTCTGATGCAGTCTGCTTTCAGCCCACTGTGGACAGTGGTATGAGCAACAAATTATTCTGCTCGTTCCTTTTCTGGAAATAAAGCATTTGGAGAATGAAGACCATGTCACTGGGCTGTGAAGACTGAAGACAATAGAGATCTTGACCCCACAAGTAATAATTAGATTGTGCACTGGCAGAAGAGTGACCTGAATTTTGAAGTGCTTCTGTGATGAATGTTGATCCTGGAGCATCATAGGTAATATATGTCAAACATATATTATGTATTAATAATGTTTTAATATATTATGTTTTCCTCTGGAAAAGTATCAGTGCTTAGAGCTCTGGTTGCTCTCTTGTTTGCCTAGAAGAGTGTTTATGCCTACTTTGTCATATTCCCTCATGCATTTGTGTTTTGTGGCCAGATCACTATGTTATTCTGTGTACAATGACAACTACAGCAAGAATGATGGCAAGTACTCCTTTTATCAAGTTAGTCCATTGTTTGGTGCTCAAGGTACAATCCAAAATTATTTGGGCTTGAATTTCCTCAAGCGATGGATGATGCCGAGGTTGCACCTCCACCTTGCTAAAAGAAATGTGGCATCAAATTGATGTTTATGCATAAAATTTGAAGGATAGATTTGTGTCCTCAGTTTTCATTTGTTTTGAATATAAGCCTCACTGCCTAGTTTTTTTAAAATGTGGCTTTAAAAACAAGCCATCCATGGGTAAGTCTTAGCTTTTGATCTCTGGGGACAGATGAACTCAACTACTGGTTTAAGAAAGGAATCAAATCTCCAAAAGAGAGATCAGACTGCCTTTTATTTTTTAAAAAAGTAGTTCCTTTTGGCTGACTTTAGAAAATTTCTTTTTAGCATACATTGGGGTTGGGAGTGATTTCATTTTCTCTAGTTCTATCTTTTTCTAGAGGCTATTTACAAATTAAGGGTATCTAGTAGACCAGATATTTACTGTGGTGATCAGATTATTTAGGCAGGACACTTATGTTTATCTTCTGTAAATGCTAAAGGTTTGTAACTAGTATAAATTTCCTCCCCCAGATTTGCAGATATGTAGAATTTGAGAGTATCTCAGAGATATTTGTGTTCCCATTTCATCTCAGAAGATCAGAGTATCTCCTGTAAAATTCACATTCCTTGGCTACCTCTCTTCAAAAGTAGAAGACTTGTACACATTTTCCATTACTGCAAAACACTACCTTAGCCAGTCAGCAGTGGGGACATTGAGTAATGCCAGGTCAGATCCTAGGGCAATCAAGAAAATTTATTTGTTTTAAATGCAGTACCAGGAATTCTTATTACTAGAAATTTTTTGATGGAAAAGAAATAAAACAGTAATTGTGCAAGTTGAATTTTATGCTGAACAGAAACAGTGTTCCAGAAATATCACTGAAAATAAACATCCAGAGGAGGTTTCTGACAGCTAGGTATGATTCTCAACTGAAGATCAAAACAAAATGATGCAGGTTCATTTTGCTGTCTTTTGTTGACATACAATTTTACTTCCTTTGTCTTTTCCATTTTCCCTCACAACTTACTGTAATTAATATACTTTGTTTATTAGAGTGCCTTGTGCTATGTTTAAAAAACATCTGCTGAGGTAAAAAATTACTTTCTATTTTATACTTGCACAACCCCAGCAGCATAGACCTTAACTGAAACATCTATAAGGGATAGATAATAATAGTTTAATACATGGCAAGATAAGAAATTATGTCCAGTGTTGATAGATCTAGTACTAAGATATAGAATAGTCATTTAGAAGGTTTTCAAGATAGATGAAATGTAATATCAGATAAAACTTTCTACTGTCAAACTTGTAAGATGTTTTTGACAACACTGACACTGGTGTAGCCCTGGGACTGAATTTTTTTTTACTTGTAGGAAAACTGCAATAGAAAAGACTTGTAATAGGTGCTGCTGCTGCTTCATGGTGAGACATGTCAGGGCATGAATTGACTTTAATGGCTCCGATGAGCCTTCCCTGGGACCCTCACCCTTCCCGCAGGGACCCCTGCCCTTTGTTTCTCCTGGGCCTGAGGTGTGGAGCAGGTGTGCCAGTCTCCTGGATGGACCTTACACCTCTCCTGCAGGGGGCTGCTGTCCTGGATGGACCCTGATGCTCCTGCCCGAGCACCTGGGTGGCCCCTCGGCCTGGTCCATCCCTTGCTGTGGCTGTTGAGGTCCCTGCTCCCATGGGGCTGTGTCTGTTCATGGGATGCTCCCTGTGCTGGGGCCATCCTGGGCTGTTGAGGTCCCTGCTCCCACCGGGCTGTGTCTGTTCATGGGGTGCTCCCTGTGCTGGGGCCATCCTGGGCTGCTGAGGGTCCTGCTCCCATCTATTCATGGGGTGCTCCCTGTGCTGGGGCCATCCTGGGCTGTTGGGGTCCCTGCTCCCACAGGGCTGTGTCTGTTCATGGGGTGCTCCCTGTTCTGGGGCCATCCCAGGCTCCCAGCTGACCTCTCTGCATCGGCTGTGTCCCAGTGCATCTGAACACAGGATTCAGGTCTCTTTGTAGCTGGAACTGGTAATTTCAAGGGCAAATATTTGCCAAAATTAAAAAAAAAAAAAAAACAAACAAACAAACAACAAAATATAAAGTAGCCCTGCAGAGATTACAGTCTTTTCATAGTTCAAAAAAACCAAAAACCCAAGAGTGGGCGTGTTTTATTCACAGAATGCTTAAATGCCACTTTTTATTGACTAATTCCTTGCTTTGCATAATCCAATACTGTCATGTTGAAACATTGGATAAAAAAAAGATATGTCCACCTGAAAGGAAAAAAAGTAGTAGAAAAGTGCAACAAAATGAGTCAAGCAGTGTTCTGCAGAGCTCGGTGTATGCTGTCCAGGGATGTAGCTATGGCAGAAGCATTTATAAAAGCAGTTTAATATCCAGGTCTGGATGATGAGGAAAGCTGCTCTAAAGTAATTTCTTTGACCACCAGAAACCGTGGTGTTTCTTCAGCCCTGTTTTGCTTTTCTCTAATCCGTTTCTGCGTCAGTAACTCTGGTGCTTTGTTCTGCCATAAACCCTGGAGTGCACTGTGCCTGATGGGGTCATGTGTGTGCAGGTGATTTAGAAAATGATACCCCAACGTACCACCATTTAAATCCTGGAAGGAAAGTTCCTTGTACCATATACTGCCACAGCCCATTAATATGACCACATGTGGTCCCATTTGCTTTAATAAACCAAGAAAAAAAATATTTAGAAAACTTTCAGGTATGGGAGACGATTGTTTAGCAAAAAAAAAGTTTTCTTTCCTGACCTCAGGAAGGTACTCAAAACACATTCCAGTATAAATCTTTTGGCTGCAGAAAGCTCAGACTCTTTGGATGAGGAACTTAAATTACGTGAAAGGCATCAATCAGGCTGTGGGAAAATGTCTCTTCTGAACCTGTCTCAGCTGAAGCCATTAATGGCCCCAAATGTGCTATTTAATTCTCTATGACTTGGCTGCCAAAACACTTGTGGATTCAATTTCTAATCTCATTTCAAACAAGACTGACAAAATAGTCCATGACAGAGTTGATACCAGCCCTAACACCTTTGCCTGAAGTCAACTGGGGATTGCTCACAGGTTTCACCAACAGCCTCCTACAGACTGACAGACGACCAGCCTGGGACTGGCAATGTTTTCAACCATGTAACAAAAGATCACTACTTTCTAATTTGTAAATGCTACCTTTTCACTGTCATGTACTTTGTGACCTAAACTTCAATATGTATGTTTGAGATGTGTAATACAGTGGAATACAAATGTACTTTTCTGTGATCCCTAGCAAATTAGGTGGTGATGAGTATTCAGGTTCTCACTAAGAGCACTTCTGAATTTACAGCTTCACAGATGTGTCAAGCAGAAAAATAAGCTACATTAAAGTAGAACATTAAACAACAGTTATCTTGCAATTTGATTTAAGTAAATTTTAACTGCCAATAGCTCATCCTCCAGATTTCTCAGTATCCCATTTCTGGTGAAATGTATCAACCTGACTCCTAATTTAAGATGGCTAGTTGGGAAATGCTTATTTTTACCTCCTTTTTCCTTATGTGTATGTAGATACTTGATACGTATAAATACATATCAGATGCTTTTACATACAAAACTATTTGCTTGTCTTTATTGTATTCCACTTGTGTTTATAAAGAATAAAATATCAGGACAGATATAAAATCCTCCATACCAATGAAGAATTGTTTCACCAATGAAAATTTAATCTGATTTATCACCTGAAGAAGGATTTGGATAGACTGGGTTGATGTACCAAGAAGAACAGTATGAGGTGCAATACAAGTACTGGGTGCTGCACTTGTGTCAAAACAACCCCAGACATCACTACAGGCTGGGGCAGAGTGTTTGGAAAGCTGCCCAGCAGAAAAGCCCTGGGATGCTGATCAACAGCAGCTGAACATGAGCCAGTGTGTGCCCAGGTAGCCAAAAAGGCCAGTGCCATCCTGGCCTGTATCAGTAACAGAGTGGCCAGCAGGTCCAGAGAAGGGACTGTCCCTCTGTTCTTGGCACCAGCACTGGTGAGGTCACATCTCAAGTGCTGTGTCCAATTCTGGGCCTCTCACTGGAAGAAAGACATTGAGGGGTTGGAGCAAGCCCAGAGAAAAGCAAAGGAGCACAAGTCCTGTGAGAAGCAGCTGAGGAAGTTGGGGTTGTTTGGCCTGGAGGAGAGGAGGCTCAGGGAAGACCTTTCTGTTCTCTACAACTGCCTGAAAGGGGGTCGTAGCCAGGTGGGGGATCAGCCTCTTCTCCCAGGCAGCCAGCGGCAGGACAAGAGAAAATGGACACAAGCTCTGCCAGGGGAATTCAGGTTGGCCACCAGGAAGAATTTCTTCATTGAGGGTTGTCCTAGGTTACAATGTCAGATGTGCCCGAAGGTAAGCATTCTATCACCATCTTCATAAGCTGTTAAAACTAGGTGGGGCATTGTTCCTTATCTCCTTCTTAACTCATCCTTGATAAATTTGGGGGATATCTCCTATCAATGGGCCAGCTCTTAAAACCAGGTGGAGCAGTGTTCTTTATCTCTTCCATGACCCACCCTCCCTCTAGGGAGATATCTTCTGGTAACGGGCCATTGAGTGTCATCGCATGGCTGATAAAATTACAGCATCCCATTGTGAGATGTTCTGCCTAGAGGGAGGAGCCAAGCATTTCTACCTGGATATAATCAGAAATTTAGAACATCACAGTAGCCTTATCTGCTGAATTCCCAGAGTACAAGAGCCTCATAAGCGCCACTGGACCTTTAGAGGAAGATCAAACCCTTCTACAGGATCACTGCTTCAACAGAACCATATCTGTCACTCCTGGAGGACTGCAGCCACCATTTAATCAGACTGCCACAAACACCCTGACCAACAGGGTGCTAGGTTATACTCTGCAAGTGATTCTGTATTATTGCATTTATTTTAATTTTCCTATTAAATTGTATTTCTGGGGATCTCCCACTGGTTTGCTTTCAAACTACTGCAAGGGTGACCACAAATGTTGGAACAGGCTGCTCAGGGAGGTGGACACCATCCCATGGGGTGTTCAAGAAATACCTGTGCAAGGCACTCAGTGCTATGGTTGAGTTGAAAAGGTGGTGTTTGCTCAAATGTCTGACTTGATGATCTTGGTGGTCTTTTCCAACTTTAATGATTCTATAGCTTTAAGATTCTATGATTTCTTAAAAATTCTTCCTTGAAGTCAGATGGCACTCCTACAAGATGCCAGTCACCTTCCTGCCAAAGTCAGCAACCTACACAAATAAAGCCTCAAAAGATAAGCTACAAAATTCTAATCAATCAACAGAGCAGAAAAATTTTTCCTAAGTTTCTTTTCCTTGTAGTCTAATTGAGAATCGATTGGTGTTTTAGACTTTTTTACAGTGGACAGAAAAGACCACTCTTGATTTGTTGCCACATCATACTGTTGCTAAATATCTTACATGGGAGGTTGTTACTTTGCCACTGTAGTGGACCCATCACTGAACTCTGGCAATTTTCCATTGTGCTTGTTATGTGAGCCAGAGTTGCTTTTTACCTCTGAAGAAAATTTAGAGTTTCCTAAGATCTAAAAACTATTTTCAGCAGGATGGACACAAGGCACAGCTTGGTTATCTACTCTACACTTTGTTTAGAGGCTGAAACTTTGTCATGGACTCATTGCAGGCAGGAACATCACCTTGGAATTTCCCAGCCCTGAGTTGCATTTGAAGAAATACTTGCCATTATTCAGCAGCAAGAGAATTAGGGCACTTGCCTGAGAAATGCAAGACCTTGGCCATCACCTTTGTTCTGGGAGATGATGAACCCACATCTTCCTTGTCTCAGAGTTTGGGGAAGCACCAGGCTGTCAGATAATCAATAGTGCAGATGAAGCTGGATCTATGCCAAAAAGACTGCAAAAAATCCATAGACCTAGGAAGACAAAAAGTCATGTGAAATGAGAAAATGTGTATTCCCGATACTGTTTGTGCTTTTTAACCCATGTCCCTTAAGCGGGTGTTGTAGAACTCAGATCAGGGACTGGGAAAGCACTGCTGCAGACGTGTGGGCCCTCGTGTTTGCCCTCCCAGGCTACTGCCCTCTGTAAGGCACCAAATGTGGACAAACTTGGTATACACAAGGCCTGAGGGTCCTGTTTGTGTCCAGCAGCTGTAATATTGCTTGCAGGTGAGGGAATGTAAGTAGCATGAGAAGTCACTTCTGGTCCAGGCACATTCAGCCCCAAAATCCAGATTATAAATGGGTGGGATCGATTTTGGCCACCCTGACTCTAGTGTGCTTGAATTTGTCCATGAACTGTTGCATTTCACAAACTATGCATCATAGTGCTGGGCTTCATTGAACCCCATAGGGAAAATGTTGTGAAAACAGATGTTATTAATGTAGTTTATTACAGATACTGGGCTATTAAATTGAAGGACATTAAGTAGTGAAATAAATGATCAAGAAAAACAGACAATTCCAGGCATTTTCTTGGGGAGAAATCTAATTTGTTCTCAGCCACAAGCTCAGTAGGAGTGAAATAGGATCCATTTAATACAGTTTAAAATGTAAAAGCACTCACTTGATCACATTGTATGAACTGTCTGTTCCAACACTGTGTTCAAAAATAAATATTGCAGAGATGTACGAGAAACACACGAACCAGCTTTTCCCCTGTGGGAATATTCAGCACTTTTTTGTGTAAAGAACCAGTTTTATCACCTCAGAAAATTCTTCTAAAGCTAGTCACAGTTGTACTGGTGTTGTGTTTGTCCTCATTAGTAAGCTGAGATGATCCTCCTTAGCATTCAGAACCAACTCCAACACTTCTGTGAATAGGTAATAACAAAGAGAAGATGTGAGAAAGAAGTTTTCCATCCTTTAAGAGATAGTTCAGATGTGAAGAGATTAATAGCTGTCACTGGGAAATCTGAACTAAGAATCAGTCTTCAAAGCTTTCCCAGGTGATAATGGCACAAAGAAGTCAAAGCCAGATTATAATAAAAATAAAACAATCTTGGAATACAAAACTGTATTTTTTTTTTTTTTTTAAGATTTCGGTTTTTTGTTTGTCAAAAATAAATGAGCTTTGTGCAACTGCGTGTGCTGAGGTAATTATGCCTATATGGTGATTTTTTGAATCCTCCCTAATAACTGGAAAGTTCTGTCTGATTTCTACTACTTTGACAAAGTGGTAAATATTTCAAAAATAATTAAGCCCCAAGATTTATGCAAATAAATTAACAGTTAGAGGAGAGGAAGTCTGTTAATTAAATTCTGCAACAGGAATGTATACTCTATTAGAATGTGCATGAAAAGGGACCCTGAAGCCTGGAATGAAAATCTTCATTTGGGCAGCAGAGTTTGTGAAAAGCAGTGTTTCCTGTGCCTTGTCTGGCCAAAGTCAAACAAGTTCAAGGCACAGATTTATAAGGAAAACAGGCATTTTCAGCTTCAATGTTCAGGATTATAATTTTTTTACTTAGTAAATAATTTATTCCTGATGTGACTCTGCTTTTGACTGGGTTGGGGAGAAGAAATTCAGTAACACCATGAGAAAGGCCAAGGCATTTCTGAGCCAGTCTAAAGCAGAAAGTCGGGGCAGTCATGTGAAAATGAATTTATCATGTGATTTATAGTCCATCAACTAAATCAAGTAGGTTTTGATAATATGCATCCATTAAAGTGTGTCTTGTTCCAGTCTCTCTTTGGGTTGTTTTTAGATGGCTATTATTTTAATATAAAATATATTAATCCTAATTATTCAGTCTAAAACTTTTCACTCTCCATGATGCATCATTTACAATGAGACTCCATTGTTCAGGCTTCAACTTCTTAACAACTCTGATTGAGAGAAAGCCTTTTCCTGACTGCTAAATCAGAATCTCTGCTAACTGTGCAGTATGTGTGAGAGTGCAAGGACACTGCATAGATGTGCATATAAATTTAGGCTTCATGAAGAAAAATCTATTAAACTATGCAGCTACTTACAAGTGCTTTTGTCCAAGGACGTCGACGTCAGTGAAGCTGAACCACAAGATTGATCAAAGAGTGGTTTATGACTGAGTCAGTATTGCAAATGTACAACTGAATCCAGAAATTTTTTTCTACTTTCTCTGTTTTTCTACTATGCACAGTAAATCAAATTTTCTAAATGTTTCCAGCAAGCAAATGGTATCCTCAGTAGCCACCATTTAAGCTTGAGAATTTTTGCAGTGGGATTTCCTAAAAGGCTTCACAGAAAAAAAAGGTTCATTGTTTGAAGCCAAATTCAACTTTTTGTTAAGGCTGATCAAAATAGTTTATACAGATTTTCATAAGCTTTTTGCTCACAGTGTGTATTATTTGGCTTAGTGATCACAGCTGAAAAGCATGATTTTAATAAAGAAGTTGAATAAGCAGATTAAAACAAGTCACAGGGCCTGCCTCATTCCAATAGTAAACAAAGTAAACTACTTTAATTAAGGCAAGACAGGTTATATATATAGCATGTGTGTTATCATTGTTTGGTTTGCTTCTTCCTTTCCAGTAATATTTTAAATAGCCAGCATATCACAGATAAGAAAAATTACTTTTTATTAAGCAACTGATCTCCTTGATACATTTTCTGCGATTTCTTCTGATGAAGTAAGACAAGCAGTTGCTTTAAACTCTAATTCTAATCAGCATCCCTCAAACACCCAGGAATCAATAATTTGTTTACAAGACCCCATCAGGAATGACTGAGCTAATCACTTTGGGTACACCACTTGTGCAAGGACAAATCCATGCTCCTGTAAATGCCTTTGCTAACTACAGATTGATTTTATTGACTCAAGTATTCAGCATCAGGGGAAAGAAGTGGTCAGAAGGAGACTGGCAATACCAGTATGGCAGGTGATGTGTGCAATGAGGCACATAAGCACGGGGTTGAACGGGTTCCCAGGCTTGGAGCTGGGAGGGAATTTTGCTCAGGGTGTAGTGGCCACAGACTTCAAAGGATTTTGGAGGTTTTCTGGCTTTGTTAAAATCGTGCACACGTGTTTACACAATCACATTCCTGCAAGAGCTGAAAGGAAGGTGCTTGGTGACCTTGGCTGCTCTTTGTCCTGCTGCTGTGGCCTCCAGGATGCTGCTCTTTCTGAGCCACCCTTGCTAATTGGAAACCTCCAACACGGGAAAGATGGGAGAGCATTAGTTGTGGGCACATGGTTACTGGCAACTTTGATATTAATCAGCCAGCAATCACACCTTCCAACCAAACATCAATGCCAGACTGCTGGGGAAGGGACAGTCAATCTCAATGGGCAATTTCTATGTAAAGGAACTCTACTACTTTTCTTGTAGCATTTTAAGCTTCAGAGTATTTCTCTAATGAAGGATTTAAAAACATGTGACCCTTGGCCAGAGATCTGGTTCTGTCACTAATGCTGCAGCTCACAATGTTTGAGAGAACATGCCCCATCACTGGAAGAGTTCAAAGCCAGGCTGGATCGAGCTTTGAGTAACCTGGTCCAGTGGAAGTTGTCCATGCCCGTGGCAGGGGACATGGAACTACATGACCCTTAGGGTCTCTTCTTATCCAAACTATTCTGTGATTCCATGATTTTGTGACCTAGAGTTCTCAGAGTCTTCAGGTGGAGCAAAAACCAGGTGCCAGTAAACTAAGTCCTATTAAATTGAATCTCGTCATTGCAACAACATTTATGCAGAGACAGTGTTGCATTGTAACACATTAATTATTATTTATTTTTTTAAAGTGTTTTTGCAGATGAATGACTAATCTCAGCAGCCGGGGGCCGCCGGGGATGCAGGTATCCATGGTTACCTGCGCTGCCTAGCTACAGCTCCTGAGCTGCTGAGCCAGCCCTGCTCTGCTCCCTGCAGCCCCATCCAGCCCTGCTCTGCTCCCTGCAGCCCCATCCAGCCCCAGCCACAGCCCCAGCCCTGCTCTGCTCCCTGCAGCCCCATCCAGCCCCAGCCCCAGCCCTGCTCTGCTCCCTGCAGCCCCATCCAGCCCCAGCCCTGCTCTGCTCTCTGCAGCCCCATCCAGCCACAGCCCCAGCCCTGCTCTGCTCCCTGCAGCCCCATCCAGCCGCCACCCAGGCCAGCTCCCCTGGCATCCCAGAAGTTGCTCTGCAGTCCAGGTTGGAATTAGAGTTGGTAGTGTTATATGAAAAAAAAAGGAAAGAGGGAGGGGACCGATGAAAGACTCCGGTCTCTCTAACAGCAATAAAAGTCCAGTTGTGGCTCCAGGCAGGATCTGAGTCAGTGTGTTGAGGTAAATCCTCAGCTGTGCTGTAAGACACAACTTTGCACAAAAGTTCATTTAGGGCAGGATTTAAGGGTATTGATTCATTTCTCAGCCAGACATAGACCAAGTACTAATAAACTAGGGTTTGGCTCCTTGACTGGGTGAAATGAAGCATAGCTTCATTTAAAAAAAATATTTATGTCATTTCAGAAACAGAAGATGCATTTATCTTATAAATGAGATTTAAAAATACATTTATAAAAAGGCTATGAGTCAGATTCTCCTAATTATGTCAATTTAAACTGAGTTAATTGCAAATTCAGAACAATAAATTTTACTGGACCTGGTTATGAAGGTCTTCTCAAATGCTGCTGGTTTATGCATGCCATGACTCACCAACATCCAGTCATGGCATACAGAGGTCTGCAGTTGATGTCACAGCCTTGGGCTCTGCTTTTCAGAGCATTTTCTCAGAAGAATGACTTGCAAGTACTTTTCACCTGAGTACTCAGGATGGTATTTGTGGTCTAGCTGAATTGCTTACACAAACAAGAGAACAAATTGCTTATGTAAGTCAGGCACTTCTGGTGCAGTCTTGTCTGTAAATAGGGATGCCCTTGTCTTCCTCTTCAGCCTCCCCTGCTGCAGCACTCAACTGCCTTGCTGTAGAAACTTACCAAAGATCTTTTCTGAGCTTACAGTCCTGAGTTTGCCCTTCCAAGCAGTGTTCTGCTGAACAAGAGCTCCTTTAGGAGGTTGCTTTCTGGACTATTGATCTGTTTTTGGCCTCCTGGTACATTCAGGGGTGCAGTCTAATGAATGTGCTTTTGCAGTAAATCCTTGAAAGCACTACTGTTTTCTGATTAATTCTTGCTCATGACTTCCTAGAGGTTAGTGCCATGGGAGGTGTCTCTTACTCTAAATCTTCCAGAGTAATAAACTCAGTCATCTGTAGTGCTAGATCATTAACCTTGTCCCTGGTTTGGGCTGGATCAACTCAGACTTCTCCCAGCAGTTCTTGGGCACTACCTGGGAGTTAGTGCAGAACAGACACTGTTCCCTCCAGGCAGTTTGAAAGCAATCTTTCAAACTGTGGAGACAAAGAGTGGTCGCTAGTGCTGGCATTCTGGATATTTTGGTCATGCCAGTTTCAGTATAAAAATGTTCTGGGCATGTTTAATCTTCTGTAAAGTAGTGCAGTGCTTTAACTGGTTATTACACTGTTTACTTGCCACCTCTTGAGCAGGCTCAGCCTGATCACATTTGCAGAGATATAAACAAGTACAGGATCCTCATTGTTTTGCATTTACTGAGATCCACTCAGAAAAACAGAAACCTGCAAGAAATGCATTTAGAGTGCAGATGGTAGTGGTTAGGATGCAGGTGGTTTTCAACCAATGTCTGTCATGGGAAATAAGAAAGTTTCAGCATGTTTTCCCGTTTTTATGGAGATTCTAGGCTAGAAGGTACCACATGGATTCATTGAACGATGTTCATCTGTGTTTATCTGTGTTGTAACTGGATTGTTAGCAGTGGGGGTTTGTGAAGCACATAGGAATTAGGGTTATAATTCAAGACTCCTAATAAGATCTACGGTTTATTAGGTAAGGATAGAAATGGCCTTAGCAAAACAAGGGACTGATGTTACCAAGTATGATGCTGGTGTCCTTGCATAGTTAGAAAAGAAGGGACTTTTTGCTCACTTGGAATATTCTCCAGAAACTTTGTAGTAAGTGCATTTCTCCTTTATTTCTATGCCTTTTTAAGCGTGTATTGAAATTTTCATTGGTATTCTTTTTATTTCACATTGTAATTACAACTCAGGACTAAGATCAAATTACACCCTTCCTTTCTTTTAATCTGTGTATCCTATGTCTTTTGCTTATCATTAAAGTTGTATCTTTCCTTGTATAGAAAGCTACAACTTTCTTTCATCTTCTTCCTTGTAAAACACTTCTTGGCTGAATATTATTTGTTCTTCTGTGTTAATTTAGGCTAATAATTCCCCTTGCTTAATTTGCAGCCCACATAGTGATGCAACTTCCCCTTGTTTTGTTCCCAGATAAGTATTGCCACAGTTCTTTAATAAAATGATGTAGGACTCTGTTTACAAAAGAGTGCTTCTGTGGTATCTTACTGCTTTCACAGGAAGCTTAACAGCTTGCAGAACAGTAAGTGGCAAATGTTTAATGCAACATTATGCCAACTTGAGGACAAACTGTTCCTCTCAGGAATGTTTTCAGGCTTAAATGAGAGGAAAATCCCCCTTACAGAATGTGAATTCTTGGAGGCGGCAGGGAGTGACTGCCACTTCTTTGCCTTGCCAGCAGCTCTGATTCTCAAGCACCTTCCAAGGGTTTTTTAGATCAGCTGCAGTGTACTCCCAGCAGCAAGTAGTGATAAAGCTGTGACTGGCTCTGCTGAGGAGCAAAGGTTCCTCTTTCATGGAGGAGGCAATAAGTCTTCCAGTCTGTCTCAGACAGAAAACCTTGGGTTTTGCCCACAGATGCTGGAAAGGTACTGAGGGAGGAGACATGAAGCCATGGCAAAGCTATTAATATGAGTAAGCAAAGACTGACAGTGTATTTGCAAAAACAGTGAGACAGAACAATTCCAACTTAAACAGTGATGAGTCAGGCTGAAATATGTGGAAATTCGGGCTTGGATGCGAGTCATCCATTAAGAAGATTAGTGGACATTACTGAACTAACAGTAGTTTAACTAAAGAGAGAAAGGAGCCCTCTACAATCTCCTGAAAGGTGGTTGTAGTCAGGTGGGGGTTGGTGTCTGTCTGTCCCGGCAGCAACTGACAGAATGACAGGACACAGTCTCAAGCTGCACCAAGGGGAATATGGGCTGGATATTAGGAAAAAAGTATTTTAACAAAAGAGAGATAAAGTACTGGAATTGTCTGTCCAGGGAGGTGGTGGAGTCACCGTCCCTGGATGTGTTAAATAAAAGACTGGTGCCATGGTAAGGTGACATGAGGTGTTAGGGCATGGGTTGGACTCGATAGGTCTCTTCCAACCTTGTAATTCTGTGATTCTATGATTTCACACAATTAGACTGGAAAAGACCTCCATGATCAAGGTGTCCAATCTTTGACCGAATACCACGTTGTCAACTAGGCTGTGGCACTAAGTACCATGTCCAGTAATTTTGTGAACAACTCCAGGGATGGTGCCTCCATCACCTCCCTGGGCAGCCCATTCCACTGTTTAACAACCCTTCTGTGAAACAATTCCTCCTTACGTCCAGTCTGAACCCCCCCTGGTGGCACATGAGGCCATTTGCTCTTATCCTGTCACTGGCTGCCTGAGAGAAGAGGCCAACCCCCAGCTGGCTGCAGGGAGTGGTGGAGAGCTGCATGGTCACCCCTGAGCCTCCTCTTCTCCAGGTTAAACACTCCCAGCTCCTTCAGCTGCCTCTCATGGGACTCACTCTTCAGATGCTTCACCAGCTCTGTTGCCCTCCTCTGGCCTCACCAGTGCTGAGTTCAGAGGGACAATCTGCCCTGGTCCTGCTGGCCACACTATTACTGGTACAGGCCAGGGAGTCATTGATCTTCTTGGGCACCTGGGGACACGCTGGCCCATGTCACCTGCTGCCAACCAGCACCCCCAGGTCCTTTCCACTGGGCCCCATTACAGTCACTCTGCCCCCAGTCTGTAGTGCTGCCTGGGGTTGTTCTAGCCAAAGTGCAGGACCTGGCACTTGGTCTTATTGAACCTCATACCATTGGCCTCAGCCCATCTATACAGCTTGCCCAGATTTTAATACATTTTAACAGATTTTAATGTTCTCTGTGTTAATCCTCCGAAGCAGTAAAACCAGCAAGCGGTCTCTGCCCATCATCACTATTCTTAATTTCTGGGCTTCCACTTCACATCAAAGTATTCTGGTGGCTTTCTTTGACTCCTGGGTCCTCGATTCTTTGAAGGAGGCAGGGTGGGGGGAACTGTGTGGCCATTACCTGTAAGTAATCCAGGACTTCCAAGTGGGTGCCTGGGCTGATGGATTTCCGATGGGTGGTGTGCTGAAATCTGAAGTCATAGAAAATGTGTTGTATGCTTTCTACTTTGTAGCCAGTCTTTAGGGTAAGGCACAACTTTGGATGCCCTAAAGATGACAGGGTGCTCAACTGATGCTGTGAATTTACCATGGGTAAGGTACATCAATTTGCAATTCATGTTTCTTAAAGGCCCAACTGTGCCTTAGGACTTTGGGAAGAGTGAATGAATTTCAGACTGGGTTGTGACAGTCCTCCACCTCAGAAATATGGTCTAATAAGGGGAAAGAGAGGAATAGAATTAAAACCTCATCAGATGAAATCTGTGTTCTAATAAAAAAGCTGCCATTCTTCACTATAGGAAAGGATGTTTCCAGTAAATAATGGAAAATGTTATTTGTCCAGGAAGCCTCCTAGGAGACAAAGGAGAATAACAGCTTCTAGATCGCAAGGCTCCTGAAGATATAGTTAGAATTCATTATGTCTCAAACCTTTATGTTCATAATAAAGGGAATTGTCATATTTCATTGTTCTTCATTAAAAAATAATTTTTCAATTGACCTACTAGATTTTGCAGAACTTTGTAATGAAAAGCTGTTTAAACAAGACTCTTCCTTCATCTGTGTGCAGGGGCTTCAGCTATGTCTGATCAAGGGGGAAAGAAGCATTTCCTGTGCGGACCCCCAGCCAAGGTTGGGCTGCTGCTGGTGTGGAGAGGGATCACGTTCTGGACCCCCAGCCAAGGCTGGGCTGCTGCTGGTGTGGAGAGGGATCACATTCTGGAATAGGGGCCCAGGCTGCCTTCAGGTGGAGGCAGGGGGGAGCTGAGGTGTTCCCAGGTTTCATCTGGCTGAAGATTTAGATGGGGTCACCATGTGCTTTCAGACCTGCTCACTGGAACGTGTCCCACAGCCTAGTCAGCCAGAAAGCACCACTTGGTGACTTGGCCACGACCTGCACGCTTGGTAGGCAAATTACCTTTGCAAACCACCAGCAGCAGCAAATTTTCGAAAGAAGGTACATTGACCAGAGATAGGCCAAGAAGAGTCATTTACATGACAATAAAAACATTAAAAAACATATATTTCAGTGCTCCAAAATTTTTACCTTCTCATAGAACTAAATATAATTGGGGGTGGGGGAGAGGAGGGATGTTTCCATTAAAAAGAACTATTTTTCTGCACTAATTTTATCTTCTGTCTTCAAAACTGACAGGCAAAATTGCTAAGCAGATGAATTTCAGAGGCCAAATAGGAAGAAGATGTAGGTTTTTTCAAAAATTATTTTAGTTATTTCAGTTTTTCAAGCACATAGAAGCAAAATGCTTCTGTGAATCCCTTTGGGGAAGAAAGAACTAACTAGAAAATCCTCTTTGATATCCATGAAGCTTGGCTTGGGGGCATGGAGTTAGGCAAGGTTTTGAGGAATTTTTTGAAAAGTCTAAAATATACTTTAAATTGTGGAAATTCTTTACATGGAAATCCTGTTTTAGTAGAGAAAAGGGAAAGAGCATGAATGATTAAATATTTGCTTTGTAGGTAAGAGGATGTACTGATCAATGTAAAGAAAATACTGTTTTTGTGATGTATGGTCCATTTTTCATGGGGATTTCAAGCAGAAATAATTGGGACTTTTTTAAGGTGATTAAGCTATGTCTGTATTGAGGAAAAGCAAACATCATAAGGAGGATACATGATGTGGTCTGTACTTCCCCATACATCATTGACAGCAGTCAGTCTGTATTTATAAAAAGTAGACTGTACCAGTAAGTTAAAAAACTGGATTCATGGCCTTGATTATGAGAAAATGAAGATTAAAGGGATAGTGGTTTTGATTGCAGTGCTAGACCTCTGTAAATTAATAACTGTCTGAAGCTTCATTAGGCACAAAAATGATGGAAGCATTTTTGTTTAGTTGTTTTGTTCATTAAAAGCCAACAGTATGATTTATTCTGATAGATAATTATTGTCTAAAAATTCTTCTTTCTTTATGGCAATTTTGCAATGGCTGCAACAACTTGTGCAACAAAATGAGGACAAATATGTTAGTAAAATGATTTTTTTTCCTTTGGTATCTTCTGTGAGCAGGATCCCATTCCTGAATGCTAGATTCACTCACACATGACATTAAAACTCCAAAGCAGGACTGCAGGAAAGAGCAATTGTCTGAAGGCAGGAAAGGTCAGTAACTTTTTGTGCTCTGCTGGATTTTCCTCAGTTTATTAGAAAGAGTTGAAGTTCATCTCCTGGCACAGTTATTTCCCATGTAAAATTATCATAAGCAAGTGTGCTACAATAATATTTTTCATGATAGTCTACTGCAATATATCACATATACCTTTATGATGTTCATGGAAAAAGAATTAATTTGTGGTATAGTATTATGATAGATAGTTAACAGATGTTTTATTGCTTTTCAAACATAAAAATAATTACATTAATGCAAAAAAACTGGTGGCATTTTGATTATTTTTCAAATAATAAAAAACCTGCTTCCATGCATCTGTTTATTTTCATAATAATAAAAATGAGAGCCATAATGAAAAGAAAATAACCCTGTAACTACACCATAAAGAGAGAATGTTTTTCTCAAGAAATGTTTCCACAAAGCAACAGAGATTGTCTGAAGGAATCATAGTGAGCTCACAGTAGTGGATTTGATAAAGATGAGCAAAAGCAATTATTAATTGCCATTTCTTGAACAGATTAGCTAGAGGTGCTTCTTGTGAGCAGTAAGTTCCCTGTCCTATAAACTAATACAGCAATTAGGTAGCATAGACAATCAATATCAAACCACTTCTGATAAAATATCTGATTTTAGTGGAGAAAAAGGTATTTCAGTAGCATTTGGAAAGGAAGACTGCCATAAGAATCTGCAGTACAGACCACACACAGACAGAAGTACAGACCACATCACGTATCGCCTTTCAAATTTTGCTATTGCAGCTATTTGTTAGCTCCAGGCACAGGGTATCTGGTGCGAGCCATAACAAAGTCCCAGGGCTATACATTGAAAAATTGGATTTCCTAAATATTTGTAAGAGACTTTCATACCAAAGCCTATCAGCCAAAAGTTTGTAACAGAATAATACTTCATATGTCTCAAATATTTCCCATGTTCCATATAGTAGCACTGAATCTCCTTGATTGTTTAAATATCTTCACAGGTTAATGACATCTAAGAAAGTCTTACTTTTCATCACAATCCTGGAGTATTTGGTTCTATTATGTTCTCACTTTAGGCTTAGTTAGGGGCTAAAATGAAGAACATGTCTCTGAATGCAGCCAAACACACACTGCAGCAAACCCAGAAGCACAGGCTGAAGGTTTGGACACACAAAAATAGAAGTAGCCGTGGCTGCTGAATCACACAGTTCTATAAAGTGCAAACCTGAGGTCTGGATTGTATCATCCATACACTAGAGCAGAATGATTAACTTCCTCAAGACAAGATTAAAGGTTTTTTCACCAGTGATGTGTTGGAAAAGATGTTGTTAAACAGGCATTAAACATAAATATCAGCAAATATCAGATTTTCTTCCTTTGCCAAGAAAAGAGAAAAAAAGCTTGTATTTCCAATGCTTGGAGACATGGGCTGTCAGGGACAGAAACATAGTATTCTTCAGGGAGGTCATTCCAGCTCTAAATGTTCATTTTAGCTGTAAAGAATGGAGCTGGTACAGGCTAAGTAAGCAAAACTGCAGTTTCTTCTCTGAAAATTCATATGGAAGTTAAAGTACCCTGAGAAGAGATTTTTGTTCTCTGCTGTCATGCCATTGCCTGGTAACATTTTCACATAATGCAGGCTGACACTTGGAAGCAGAATTAGTAGGAGGATTGATTTTGTTCCCTTGAAGAGTTTATTTGCTTTACAGCGAAATACTGAATGCTTCAGGTGTGAGCTCAACCTCATCAATTTCCAACCTCAAACTTTTATGTTTAAAATTATGGGGATTTTATGTTGAATGTTACTTTTATGTCTTGTGAGAACTGCAACTCAGCTGCTTGTATCACTTTTTTTTTGCAATTTTCAGTGCAAATGCAACATCCCACGTGAAAAATTATCATATTTAATAGTTTAGTAGAAACAGCTTTTGTCTGGAAACAGACCAACCAACATATTGAAACTTTTCTCATGTTATGGTGTATTGTTCAAGCCTGGGATGCACAAAAAGTGCCTCTGCTAGCCACCTGCAAAGCTGTGGGAAAAGACACTCAAAATTCACCTAACTGATGTTATCTGTTCATAAAAACTCACATGTAATAAAAAAAAACCTGCAAAATTATAGTTGAGGATGAAAGATCAAGCTGCACAGAAGCTAGGGAGCACCACAACCAAGAGTGGCCCCTGAAACCTTCATCTAACTACCATGGGAATTAATTTTCTGCATTAAATCTTAAAGGCAAAAAAAAAGGGGGAAGAATAGTATATGATTACTTAATTAAAGACTGTATTGAAATACAATTGCACAAGGAACAAAATAAAGGTTGACAGGAAATAATTTATCTGATGTTTCCTATCTGTCAGTGTCAGACCTCAGCTCTTCAGCCTGCATTCCCCCATGGATGATCACACACCAGCTGCAGTGCCATAGTTGTATGGCTGAAATAGTAAAAGATAGCAAAAGAACTTCCAGCCTAAGTGATATTATATTCACATTTTAGCTTTGTAGTTGGTTACTTTATTGATGTCAAAAGGTGACTGAAAGCTTTTGTTTGACTGAAATCTTCTGTTATGTGACAGTTTAAGAACCTCAGTCAGATTAGAAAACTCTTGTTTATCAGATTGCTGATATCAAAGCTTGATGTAGGTCACCTTTGTACAATAAGGGTCAGTTATTTTTTGTGAGAATATTAGTCCAGGTGCTAATGCTTAAATGCCCTGATGAAGGAGAAAGAGTAACAAAGAGTTGTTCCTCTATGAAATAAATTTCTGCTCTGTGCTGTGTGGCACTTCTTGATTGAAGGTGGATAGCTGTGGCCACCTTCCAAAGCAGGGTGGAGAGATTTGCTTATTTTAGCACATGTTTTTAATTTCAACTCCTCATGGAGCTGGGAGGTCCTTGAGCCTGCTGCATGTTGTGCAAGGAAGGTTGGTGCTGCTCTGGGGCTGAAAGCAGGCTGATCTTTGGGGTGCAGAGGGATCTCCTTCTTACATTGCTAGGCATGTAAAATACCCAGGCCTGTAGGATATGGCTCAGCTCCTTTTCTCCACAATTCAGTGATGACCTACATTAATATATTTGTGTGTTAGTTGTTTTAGTATTGCCAAATATCAAAGATTTGGTGGAAAGTTGCTGCCACAAGAACTTCTAAGAAAATATGCAATACTGTTTTGTAAGAGCTGTGGAGCCACAATCAGCAGCTGTATCTCACTGATGAAACAATCACAGAGGGGTAACTGAAATAGCTAAGAAAATTTATCAGAAAAAGAACACCTTGGAACTACAGCTACTTCTCTAAGTTCTCTCAAGATGCTCTGGTGTGGTCATATGAAAATGACTCCTCAGCTCTCCATATGGACAATGAGTCATTCTAATGTCAAATGCCCAGAGCCTGAGGAAATTGCAGGTTTTTTGTTGCTGAGTCATAGTGGCATGTACATCTTGCAAGCTTCAGCTGGCATACAGGAAAGAGTGATACATACCACTTGCTTCTCAAATATTTTCTTGTCTCACCCTATTGGGGGGATTGTGGTCTGCTTTGGAGAGGTCATAGAGAATAATGTTAGGAGTGACCTCAGATGATGGTTATTTCCTGTTTGCTTCTTGAGCTACTAATTAAAATGGAATACTATGTGGAGTGTAAATGAGTATTATATAGAATGGGTCATTAATGACCTTTTACACTAGTCTGGCATTTCTACTGAAAGATCATTTTCCCTGCTGCAATAATGGGAAGAGATGCAGCAGGGTGAGAGCTCTGTCTGTTGCACATGTGTGAGCAGCACCACTCTATATGCACCACTGAAAACAGCTTCCATTCCCATTATACATACCAATTTTAATTGTTTATACCTTTCTGAAGCACCAAGTTTAAGCCAAAATGTTTCATATCTTTCCTGTGTCTCTGGCTGAATTCCAGAATATTTCAAATAATTCAGCTCCTTCAATAAATGAGCCTAGGAAAAAGTGCCACTTTTCTTGTGTTATTATTTTGAGGTTTGTTCCGTAAAGTTCTCCAGTACTGCTGTGAAGGTATTTTAAATTTGGCAGAGAGATAGCTCTCATGTCAAAAATAAGCCTTCCTGGAGTTGCCTACATGATATGTTAGCAAAAGCCCAGTATGTTCTCAATTTCCTGAATTGGGATGACCCTGACCAAACAGCATGCAAAAGGCAATTTTATTTTGATACAAAGGCTCATTCCAGGCCTCTGGTGATGGTGAAGGACCTAGAAGCAGGGCAGTGGGCAGGGCCTTTAGACTTGCTAATGTGGGGAAGGAGTTATGCTTGTGTCTCCACAGGTCGCCACATTAAATTTGTTTGCATCGTCCTGATTGGTGAAGGCACTGTGAGTGTCTTACCCCCTACACTGGACAGCACAAATGTATGGATCACCCTTGCAAATGCTACACACACTGATACTGTGTGCACCTCTGTGGCATCCCCTGGGGATCCCTTTCACACCTGGTTCATAGGGGTACCCACTGCTCAGGAGCGTTTTGGTAAGCTGCACAATGTGAAACTGCCTGGCCCCAAGGATATTGCAGCCCAGGTGGTGGTGCCAGGACCCCTGGTGAAAGAACCCAGGATGGGATGAGACATGGTGCAAAGACCTGAGAAGAAGGCATGACTTTCCAGCTTTGCTCTCGCAGCCACAAGAACTAGATACTCCTGGGGCTTCACAGGCCTTGCTATGCTCTTACATTGATGACACATTTGATGCTCATATGAACAATGTTAATGTTAATGTAACTTTGATGTCTCTCCTAAAGGTATTTTCAGCAATACTTCCTTGTGGTGCAATTGAACCTTGGAAAGTCGCATGGCATCAGTGCTATTGCTCTCCCCTTGGACTTGTTCTTAATGTGTAGGGAGTGTATCTGGAAAGCCATACCAGGCAAAGCTGTTGCTCCATTGGCCAGCTGACCTTGTTTCATCCAAATCAACAGCTCTAACAGCTGCAGCTCAGCACTGGGCCAGGTGCAGCACACAAGTTCTCAGAGAGAAGTGTGATCCGACAGTGACTTTCTGGAACATGGCAGAGTGCATCTCTGGCAGCTTGATACCAGCAACTGGTACTGCTCACACTTTGTCTTCTTTAAACAAGCTCGGCTGTGGCTTGCAGAGGAAGCTAATGCCACTGGTGCTGCCCTTTCAGCAATGCCAATTGATGTTAAACCGGTGCAACACGCAACACTGCAAACAAGGCAGCCATTGATTCCTTACTGCTGGCTCATGGCCATGGGTGCGAAGATTTTGATGGCATGTGCTGCATGAACTTAAGTGACCATCCAAAGTCCATTCATAAGAGTATCAGCAATCTTAAGCAGCTCACTAAACTGCCACTGCAACACAATGAAGGTGGTTGGTGAGGGGTGTCTTCATGGCTCGACAGCCTCAGCTTCAAGGCATGGCTTAAACACTTAGTAATGTCTAGCATAGTTATCCTCTGTGTGTTCTCAATGATTGTGATATACATCCCATGTGTTATATCTTGCATGCAGCAAATGATCAATAGCAGTCTTGATAAGATAATGGCTTTACCAGTGCAG
>JAHXMQ010012337.1:8396057-8412722 GCA_020466415.1 Ammodramus savannarum pratensis | reverse complement strand
TTTGGCAATAAAGAGCACAACTTTGTACCTGCCTGGGGCCCCTATGTTGCCCATTACTGCAACACCTTCCTTCCTGCCTGTGAAAATCCTCCCAATTTTTTTTGAGGTCATAATGATTATGTCAATTAGAATTCATACAGGTTCAGGAAAGTTGTGAGCAAGCTGTAGCTTTAAGCTTTTTAGAAATGTTCTGCAAAAAAATTTTGCAAGCTTCATTGTTATTTTAAGCCATTGCTTTACCCTTGGCTGATCAGGTGTAACACATGTACTTTTCTCACAGAATAAATATGCTTCTGTCACTGACTTTGGGTGAACTCAGAAAATCTTTCCATGTCTTGGAACACTTTTAACCCTATCCTGGCTTTCTGTGCCTAGAAGGGGAACCAACCTAGAGTAGTGCTTATCTGAGAAAAAGACAGAATTGCAGAGCACTTCTGTCCATGCAGTTTGCCTTGGAGTCTTCACTGCAATGCAGGTCAGGCTCTTCTTTGCTGTTTTTGTAATGACTTTTGCCTCAGGCTACTACATCTAGAGTTCTTATGCTCAACCTGCTATATGGATCACTAGAAAAAAAAAAAAAGTCTTCTAAATTACACTGAAACAGTAGTGAAGAAGTGGAGATTTGGCACCTTCTCATTTAAGCAGATAGGGAATCTTTCCTCATTACTTCTCTGGATTATATTTGTAAGGTCAGGAACTTATTAGAAATAGCTACAGGGTAAAGGGAGTTATTTATGAGTGGAAATTTGAACCATTGGGCTGGATATGGAAAAGAAAACTTGCCTATGGCACTGCAGTTAATTTGCTTAGAGAAGACATGTTAGGTCTGGCCTGATAAGGCAGTGAGGAAAATCAGTCAGAAATTACATCTACACTATGTCTGTATTTAACACTCTATGCCAATTTTGTTTAGCTTATTACAAAAAGCTCACAGAGATTCAAAATGCACTAAATGATGACATCTGGACTGTGACACAGAGGGGCAAGTCCCCCACTGCTCTTATCAGAGTATCAGAAAATTATCTGGCAACCAAATTCTTTCAAAGAGCCGTGGCAGAGCTCATAGGAGCCACACATTTGATAGCCTGTTATGTGCTACACCATCTCCTCCTCACCCACACTGGACTGTTGGATTAAATGCAAATCAGTACATAAATACTGCCAAGAACAGCTCTTGAATCCTCAGGCTGATTGGAACTGCCTCATTCATGCTCTTATGTCTAATAGCTTGTGTCTTCCAAAATGGGTTTGACATATTTAAACCACTTATTATAAATGATCCCTGGCCTGTTCTGAGCCCTGAATGCCACCTGGCACATGAGCATGTACAAAACACAGTCCTTTATGGGCAAGGAGGGATGATGGAGCACGAGTGCACTACTAGAGGGCCCAAACTGATTTGGGTGTGCCTTCAATCCATTCATCTGTCGTGCACATGGAAGTTTCCATACCATTGTTGGAATACCTGTTATAGTTTAAATCATCCTTATTCAAAAGATTAAAAGAACAGTAAGGACAATATATAAATCTATTTGCATAGCCTTGACCTAGTGGTCTTTCAGTGGTTGGGGTAGAAACACTAAATGTGTGTATTAGGAGGCATCAGAGGCAGTACACTCAGCTTTACTTTGTCCAGTTCCTACCTCCAGTAGTGTTGTAGTGTGTGTTATGAGTATTTCACTCAGTGGCTCAGTCTTAAGAATGTTTGCTTGAAGCACTAGGACAAATGCTAAATGACATTTGTGAGATCCACTTCTATTACCTGGCTCAAGTAAATGTGTAAAATTGCAGCAAGAAGGAACTCTCAGTATATTCCCTACTGCAGTATGTGCTGCTGCATGTGCTGACTGTTTTTAGCTGGCATGGTTGGTTTTTTATAGCCAAGCCTCTTTTTCACAGCTGCAGATACAGTCCCAGTAACATAACCTATGGAACAAGCCTCTGATTCTTTCCTCTGCCTTCTAGGTATGGACTGTATTATCACCCCAATAAGTGTGTAAGAAATACACTGGCTTGTGGGAGCAAATCTGTTTTCTAGGACTACCATGCTCTATTGAAAACATATCCAGATTACTTGTAACTTGGATAAATGCCACACATTAGTCACCTATGTAATACCATTCTCCAATTGACCTATTTTATCTGCTCTGTAAACAATCTTACAAACAGTAGGAACTTAGAAAGGAACTTCTAAAAGTAGTTTTCAGCAACATCTTGCTGCACATCTTGGAAAACACTGTGACACCGATGTATTTTTTAGAGCAATAGAAAATGCATACTCAATTACTTTGCAATATTTTCTAACTTTTTTCTCTGTTATATGAGACAAGTTCTTGGTTTTGTTTATTAATAAACAGATCAGTCATCCTTAATTCATCTCAGAAGCAGCAATATGTGCAAGAAAACAGTGTGTGTGCATCCTGTAATCAGTCCAGGCTTACGTACATACTGTACTATACATAGATTTAATAATAATAAAATATGATAATTATACATATACAGTAATATATGGTAGATTTAATAATAATGTCATGGCTAGGTATGTAGGGCCTTCTGTACTTTAGCATTCTTTCTAACTTAATCATCTACCCAAAGTCATAACTTTGAATTGCCATTGGTTTTTTTGAGTTGACATAAACAGAGTGGAGGGATATTCATCACAGGCTGTTTGGGTCACCTGTCTGTGAACCTCAGTAAATGGCACGAGTTCACACTGGGGTGAAATTTGGTATCAGAGGATCATCAGCAATAAGGGCAGTGAGGTAGCTGGATGAAAATTTCAAATAACATCTATTTGCCTTTATAAATTTGATTCTAGCTACTCAGGCCATGACAAAGAGGTTACTTAAACTGATTTAATGAGTTCCTAGTATGTTACCCTAGAGATGGAACAAGGAAACAGAAAGTCACTTCTCTTTTGAGATCCTGAAATATTTAGGCAGTTCACACTGTTTCTATCTGATGGACTGTATGTAATTTTCCAAATTTGGTAAAACTAAACATTGAGTTTTAAAGTTAAGCCATTAGAATAATTCTTCTCAAGACCAGGAGCCCTAGTGTCATGAGTCTTGTAAGAACTTCTTTCTAATGAGATTTTCAACTGTGATGGCAAGTTAATGGCATGATAACAGGACTACAGCCACCTGGAACACTGTTACAAAGGGTTGAAATACATCAAAGAGAAAACATCCAGCATAAATATGTTTAAGAATATATAAATGGTTTGTTTTTTACTTATTTTCCTTAAGAGACAATAAACATTCTTACTTATTTCCATTTATTTGGGGACACCATCTAAAGACACTGGATATCCGTGCCCAAGTCTATGCCTAGCCTGACACAGAAATGATTTGAGAAGAGGCTGATCTTAATTGAATTTGATGTTGGTTGCTCTCACCACTGGCCCTCTCCTTCATTCCATTTCTAATAGAACTAACTTCATTATAACACAAGGAGAACCACACTACAAAATAGTGATGAATGTTGCAAATTGGAATTGGCAATTCTCAACTATTTTTAGAAATTTCTCCACTGATAAATGAAGAATGAAAAGGTCCTGCAAATTATCATAACCCAGTTAAATAAGTTGAATCATAAAGAGGTTTTCATTATTGTTTTTCTGGGAATAAAACCTGTTTAGAGATGAAGTGTGAATTGTGGGCTTCCTAATAAGCCTATTACAGAGCAAGATTTATGGCAAAATCCATCAGCATTCTTGCTCTCCTGCTAGCTATTCCTTGCACCTTTTCTTCAACAAAGGAGATTTCTTTTACTCAAAATTTGAGTACTCTTTCTTGTCTAAATAGTGTCAGATGTTCCTCTGAGTTGCAATTCAAACATCAGCTTTATCAAGGTATTTTGTACTCGAATTAACATAATTTCAGAATTAATGTTTTTGAGCTTTTTAACATAAACAATAAATCTGTGAGGATGGTGCCACCTAATGTAAGTAGAGAACATGGCAGCTACTTTTTGTTGCTGTGAAATTACTAGCAAGGATTGAAATATTAGGAATTTTGTACTCCCTTTTGTTTCCACTCACACGATCTTGCTTTCAAGGCTTTCTTGAAAACATGATAGAAATGTATATTTTAAATGAAAGTAGAGATTCCTAATTTTACCCCATTGCATCTATTCTATGCTAATTTAAAACCTGACTGACAGAAAAGGTGGATAGAAAATAGCCTCAATATAAAGTACATAATTTTTACCAGAACAGAGATTAAAGCTGTTTCTCCCTCTGTCCGGAAGAATCTTTCACTAGTTATAGAGATTTAAGCTTATACTTCTCTTTATCTGACCCAATGATTTTTTAAATCAGCTTACATCAAGCAGAGCAATTTTAACAAGGAGGACTAAGCATCTTTGTCATCCATTCATTTAGCAGCAGCAGTTGTAGAATAGAATAGAATAGAATAGAATAGAATAGAATAGAATAGAATAGAATAGAATAGAATAGAATAGATCTAGCTGGAAGTGATGTACAATCCAACTGGCCCAACTGATTGATTACTTCAGGACTGACCAAAAGTTACATCATATTATCAAGGCCATTGCCCAAATGCCTCTTAAGCATTGACAGTCTAGGGACATGAGACATATCTAGGAAGCCTGTTCAGTGTTTGATTCCCTCTTGGCAGAGAAATGCTTCCTACTTTTGAACCTCACATTTTTAATATATATCAAATACAGATTTGAATCTGTATTTTTGAATATATATCAAATACAGATTTGAATCCCTAAGCATTTGAACATAGTTATTAAGGGTGTTAGTAAAGGGGGCAGAATTACATATCTAAATCCATTCAGGCATAAGTTGATTTCAAATCATATCTATTGTACCCTAGACAACTGCATTTTATTGAATGAAAAAGGAGTATGCTCTACTTGTGAACACAAATAATCTACTAAGGAAAAAGGAATATGAATACAAGTAAGCCAGAATGTTCTATGCCTGCAGATGTCATAAAGGAGAATTTACTCTCAGAGTGGACAGATTTACTGAGGAAATCAAAATAAAGGATCTGGAACTATGGTGTCATAGCACAAATATATTGAAACATCTAGGTAATTAGGCTAATAAATCTTGTATCAAGTTTTAATCAGCAGAAGTGCCAAAGTTTAAATTAAGCATAACACCCTGTGCAGAATTCCTGTTCAGCTATAGAATGCTAAAAGTTATTGCAAAGAAAACCTTAAAGATAACTTCCTCTAGATTACAGGTGTTACCTGAGAAAGATCCTAAAGTTAGTGGATATAAAGAGCTTTTTACAGGCAGATACATTATGTGGGCAAACATGCATTTTTTTTGTTTGATTTCTTCAATTTTGCCAATTTATAAGTGCAAATTAACGTAGCAGATGCTATTAATCTATCATTATTTATCTCAAAAATATGGACTTTTTGGACATATAATTTGGAAAAATTGGGATTGTAGAATGAATGGCATTGAATATTGTTAGTATACTCAGAGTGCATACTAAATATCATCATTTTCACATAGCGCTTTCAGTGATTTGCATAATTGTGTACTAAGAAACCGCTGATGGTTCCTCAGGAAAAATACTTGACAAAGCATCTACCATGCAGGCTATGTTTGCACACTGCAGAGAGGCTGGGTCAGTCTGATCCTGTTGTGCTTGAGGGATGCTTCTCCCTTTACTTTTTCTTTCTAATGAGATTTTCAACTGTGATGGCAAGTTAACAGCATGGAAATAGGACTATAGCCACCTGAAACACTGTTACAAAGGGTTGAAATATGTCAAAGAGAAAAACATTTAGCAGAAATATGTTCAAGAATATATGAAAGGTTTCTTTTTAAATTTTATTTCCCTTAAGAGACAGTAAACATTCTTACTTATTTCCATTTCTTTGGGGACACCACCTAGAGACACTGGATATTCATGCCTAAGTTCATGCCTTGCCATGGAGCACCTCTCACTGTAGTGTTAATACACTTTAATGGCAGCTGGCCATCTGCTTTAAAGTGGGACAATTTGGAAGCTGTGTGGAAGCACATCTGAACTCTCATCTTAAATCTAAGTAAAAGGCCAAGTCTATTAAGTGACATTTTCTTCCTCTTTTTCCAGCAAGCAGGGGTAATCCTGGAAAAATTGAAGTGATTGAGGTGTGTGATGGACATTGTGCTGTGTTTACCTGGAGGGTGTGAAAGGCATGTGAACAAAGGCCATAAGATGCCATGAATTTTCTCCAACCTTCTGCTAAAATGGGGTTGGTAGGTGTAATGTCAAAAGGCTTTTGTGATTTATTAAAAAAATATGGATTTTTTTAGTACCAATATCCAACTGTGACGGACAAAGACTCTCTCACAGTTTAAAGTTAGAAAGTGTATGTTTATTGTGACTCTGGGCAGCGTGTGGGATAGCTCCCAAATACACACTGCCATTTACAGGTGATTAGAGAGCCTTTTTATCTATACAAGTATTGATTACCCAAAATACAAATACATATTCATTACTTTGGTACATCCCATTCCCTGCTTCGTATGGTAATTACTACAAAAGCTATTAAGCATGCACAGTTTGTTCCTTGAAATGGGTCAGTGGTCCCTTTCATGGGAAGGGGTCCCAAAATGAGGAAGTAAGTGAACTTTTCCTCGTTCTGACCTTTCTACCTTCTCAATGCAAATATGACAAATAAACCCTTGGTAGAACTCCTACTCCCTGCCTTCAATTGGTTTCAGAACAGAGGACGCCTACAATTGTCTTATGTTCCTAAAAGCTATTTATCAGTTTCTATATTCTCCATTACAAACCCAGCTAACCAAATATTGTGTTGACAAGCAATCAGTTATTAGTTAACTGCTAACTCTTAACTTCATCAAGGCCTACTCATTTATTTTAATTAACTCCAATACAGCTTATCTGTAACTAAAACCTTAGCTCCTCTAAAATCTCTAAATTCCTTAAAGTTTATATCTCACTTGAAGACTGACTGTACATGGAAAAAGAAACCTGTGGAGGGTAGTGGCAAGTAACAAGAGGCAACAAGAGTCACATGATGAAGCACTGGTCACAGTCCATGCTGACAACTAATGAAAACCATCAAACCTTCTTCCAGCATGGATTCATGGCCTCCCTAGGGTGGTTCCAGATTAAATCATGAAGAAATGTATCCTGTGTGAAGGAACACATTAGGTTAGATTTACTTGAAGGGATTTCAATGTTTGAATTCTGCATTTGGCTTTGTAATACTAGGCTTTGGATATTAGCACAGAATTTAATAAGTTTATGATGATGTGGGAGAGACTTAGTGAGCATCTCCTTTTGCTAGCCTTGGAACTGGAGAGTTCAAGAGTCTTTTTTATAAAAACTCCTGCAACAGGTCCACCAAAACACATTGTAACCTGTATATCCTACAGTACTGTATACTGTATCCATATTGCAACCTGTGTATCCATACAGTAGTGTTGGCACCAGTCTGGAAATCTCTACATTATAAGAATGCTAAACAGCTTTTAAAGTCTCTTTATTCTGAAATGGGAGAAAACACTTTTTAGCAACTGAATGTAACCTGCACTAGTTAGGAGAAAAAATATTTTCCTGATGGGTGCTCCAAAGCCTGATTCTTTGCTGTTTAAAATGATGTTAATTCATGTCTAGAAATTTTCCCCCTTGGAGAACCAAATGAAATGGGAGGAGAGTACAAGCAGTGACAATTTTACCTTTTTTTTTTTTTTTTTGAAAATACATTTTAAAAACCCGCTATTTTGTAAGTAGCTGGAATCAGAAGTGGTTTGGAGCCACGACGATGCTGATGTCTGTGTGAAGGCTCCATCACCTCAGCAGCAGATCGCTCCCCTGAGCTGGCTGTTGTTTACCACAGTAGCTGTCACCAGAGAAGCTGGTTCTCCTTTTTTAGCTGCTGAAGAGCCACTAATGGGATAATGAGCAGTTTGCACTTTCTCATTAGCACTTATTCATCATAGACAGCGCATACAAAGTATCTGTAGTTAAAGTATTAAGTAACCACTTTGGTGACATTTGTTCTGTATTATATTTCTGAAGTGTCTAGATTTTTATATTGGTATTTCATAAACTACGGTTGAAGCCCTGTATATTTAAATTAAACAATAATACAAACTCACAGTATCAGTTCTACATTCTAAAATAAAGGGATTATTTTGTGTAAATCTTTGTTTCTCCTCCAGAAAACACCTTTTTGAGCTGTTCTTCTCAGACTCCCTTTCCTGCAATGCCACAAAGAATATACACGAATATTAAAATATTAGTCTGCACCATACATGCCCTTGAGAAATTTGGTTTACTTTTAATGATGTTTAAAACTGTTTTGTCGTCAGTATAGCTGGAAAAAGAACATTTTTAGCACATTTCTGCTAATGCCAAATTGAAACCATCTCAAGGCCTCTCACACCTACCTGAAGGGTTTAAGGACTGGAGAAGGTTCCTCTCTAATGAATTGGAAAAGGAGGAGGGGATGAAAGATGGCACAAGCATTTTAGGACAAGCCTAAGAGGCAGGTCTGCTCCAGCCCATCTCATCTGTCTCCCAGGAAACAAGGCGTGGATGAGCATGGCATGGCTGTTTCTCACAGCTGTGTTCCTGATCAAGCAGTAAATATTGCTCCCTACTTTTTCACCCTTTCTTACTGTGACCAATGCTAAACTGGGTTTTCAGAGATTTGGAATTCACTACTTATAGTGTCTCTTATGCACAATTCAATGATAAATGTAAAATAAACATGATTGCATTAACTTTATTTTCCCTTTTCTCTATTGTCAGGATACATCTCCCTCAGAGGATGCCTTCCTCTGTAGTTTTTTTTTTGGGGTTTTCTTTGTTTTGGAAAGACTGCAAGACTGCAGAGAGGTTTGTTTTAGGAAGAAAACTCCCATATCCATTTGAAAGCAGGTTTTTACAAAAGCTTAGTTACAGAAACTGCCTTTATGAATGTATTTATAAAAGCCATTTAATAAACCCCTGGATTTTTCTCATGAGATACAGTGATTTGTCTTGATCTATCTTATTTCCCAAAGGTGGGAAGATGATGAGTGTTACTGACTAAACAATGTTCTTTGCAGTAATCTGTGTGTTGTGGTAGATCTGAAATAAGCTTCCATCAGTTTCTGGATCTGATTCTCAGATTCTCCAATCATCACAGTTTTTCTGAAACCAGCAGCATCTTGCAGGCAGATCTTGGCAGAGATCTCCTTCCCTCTCCTCTTTCAGTCTATCCACAAAGCAAAACAAAACAACACTTTTTTAAGAGGGTGTAATAAATACTTGAGATGGAAATAGCTGATTCTTTCAACATTAATGAAAGGATTGTTTCTTTCTAATGACGTTCACAAGATTGGCGCCTCAATTACACTGTTTAAAGCAGAGGTCTCTCTTTCTTGTCTTTAGGATCTGTTTAGCAGAACAGAGAAGAACAGAATGTGAAGTGTGCCAGAGATGTTTTGTACTTGCAAGAATGTAATGAAGTTAATTAAAAATATGTATAAATTAATCAGGTGTACAAATCAAATAGTAATTTATTCTGGATAACATCTGTGGTAGTTATCAGGCTTGATCTGCCACTTAAATCAGAACTTGTCTCAGTTTATTCAGGGCATTTTACACTCAAATTCTGAATGCCTCCAAGGATGGATATCCCACAGCGTGTCTGGGCAACCTGTGCCAGTGTTTGACCACTGTTGTTGTGAAGAATACTTTTTGTGCTCTGAAAAAATGAGATTTTTAACCTGAAGTGTTTATTTTTAAAATTAAGAACTGAAGCTGTTCCTACTTGCATTCAAAACAGTAAAAATGGGAAGCCAGAAGAATTGTTGCTGTCTGGCCTCTGCCTTTCAGACAATTTGGTGTGAGTGCTCCTCCCTGCTCAGAAGTGTCCTTTTGACACAGCTCATCCTAGCAGGCTCACAAGCATCTCTGCCTGTAGGTCTATGACAGCTGCACATTGCCTGGAAAAGGAACTGTGCAATTGTGCCTGCTGCTGTGTTGTGCAAGTCTGAGGCAAACATTTCTGAAAGAACTACTCTGAAACCAAAATGCTGACTTCCATGCTATCTGACCTGTAGGAGCCTGATCCTATTGAATGATCTGAGGGTTGATTTTTTTTAATGTCTGGCTGACAAAATGTCAAGATTATAAATAAGCCCATTTCTTGAATAGTAGTGAACTTCCAATTGTTGCCAGCTCTGGTCTGTGACAAGTGGGGCAGTTCAGAATGGGGCAGTTCCAGAAATTGCACAGATGGAGTCACAAATGTGGGATCTCTGGCCTACGAGAAAATGAAATATTTTCAGAATCCCAGTTTGGGACTTAGGCACTTGTATTTATGCATTAGACTGGTGATAGCCAAGATTTTTGTGAATTATAGCTCCTAATGCATAGTCCTTATTTTGGCAAACAGACTTTTTTTTTTTTTTTTTTTTTTTTGAGTATTAAAAGAATGCCAAACCTGAGTTTTCACATGGTTAAATGCCAATCTGAACACCATGCTTACTTGAATTTATTGAGTGATGGGTTGTCAGGTAGGGCTCCTGTAAGCACAACAATATGGCCATCCTTTAACTTTATGTCATCCAAAGGGATTGGAATGAATTGAATGTCAATTAAAAGCAGACCATTGAATACATATTAAACCTGAAAAATAAAAAGAAAAGTAAGAAAGACAAGTTTAACTATCTAATCTTTGAAATATTTTTAGAAATCTAATGCAAAAAATGCATCACTATTGATTTACAACATGCAAGCCAGAATAACTGGCTGGTGCTGCATGTTGTTCTTGCAGTGTTCTGTGCCTTTCAAATAAATCCCTGTTCATGTGCCTCAAAAACATACTGCTGTTGTAATGCCCAGTATAGGTTCTACCTCTAAGGAGCCTAACAATAGCTTCTATTCCAGAACAGAAATGGCTTGTTACAGGACAAAAGCCTTTTGTGAGGAGAAAAGTTGAGCAAACCAGTTTTATGCTCAGTTGTCTTTGTTTCCAGGCAGGCAGCTTAATAATGTGTGTTTGTCAGTTTACTACTTCTGTGCTGTTCCAGAGAGCAGTGCTCTTGGCCATGACTCGCTGGGGCTGCTCTCCATGGTTCATCTGCGTGGCCTTCTGGGAAAAGAACTTTACAGCAATTCTGTTTGAACCAACCTTCATTGTGTCTGTGCCTATAAATATGGGGTATCTTTCCACCAGACTCTTACTAGGCCATTTCTAATGGTGACCTGAACTAGAATGAAGTGGACATGAACAAAAAAGAAGATCTTAGTCAGCAGGTAAGAGATTGATCATGAATGATTTCCAAGCAGATATACTGATATAAAATACTTCTTGCATCTACCTCAAGGTTTCAAGTGAGTGTGTTGTTCCTTGTGAATTATGTGCAAGGCTCTTCATGCATGTATGTTGAGCATGGTCTGATTCTGAAGGAAATGGAGGTCAAAGACAGGGTTCTTGTTTAAGCTGAAAACACTCCATTTGCTTTAGGAAGCAAGTCCAAGAGATTTTGACTTCCTATTAATTTCATTTATAGCTTTATTTAAAGTAACAGAAATAGATGTCTGAAATCTGATCCTATTAATATTATTGGAGAAACATATTGGCTTTGACTTCATTAACCTAAATGGAAGAACTACAATCTGTGGATCGGGATCTGACCTGGATTAGAAAGTGACACTCTTGAGTCAGGCTACTGACCCAAATGGAAATGCTTAGTTTCTATATGATTGCATTTTAAAGCAAACTCTGGTCCTGAATTCATGCTTCTGTGGTCCCAAACCACTGTGAAGGAAAGATCATTATTCATTTTGAGCTTATTCATTTTGAGACTCTGCCTTATGTAGGGATTTTTTTTTTAACACAGTGCAGGTAACATAGTCAAGGGAAAGTAATTGCAAATAATCTTGTTACAAGGACAACTCTGTAGCTTTGAAGCAGCAAGATACTCAACGACCTTGAGAAGCTTTTCTGGTAATTGTGTATGTAGTTTGAAGGCTTTGAATGGGTGTGACAGACAATGGCAGACGTTAGATGTGAAAATAAGTGGGACAATATTGTGAGCTAACCTCACTAACCTCACTCCATTAATTTTCACATGAAGGATATTAATAATCTTGAGAATATTTAAAAGTTTCAAAGAAGAAAGGAGTGTGTGCTCCTCACATTACCACACATCTCCCTTGACCTATGGCAAGTTTGTGCTTCAACTTCTCAAACTACAAAATAATGAGATGTACCTAACATTTATGCCACTTTCACATCCTTCACAACAAGGTTTTTGTAGCAGTAAATCACTCTCAAAGAGCCACTTTATCAAAAAAGGTCACTGAGGGAGAAATTAGTCACAGCAATATCTTGACAAAGCATGTGATCCTCGTGTTTGTTGCTTACAAACAATCAGTGTCTGTTTATCATCGCACGCACGCCTTGTTTTAGCACTGCACCAAGAGCCAAACCCCCTCTCCGTGCTTGGAGATACTCCTTGGAAATATCTGTGCTGTCCTCGGCACAACTCCACGCCCAGATTCTGCCCTGGTTCAAGTCTTTGTAGCTCCAGTGACTCCAGTGAGGCTTCATTAATTCCCAGCAGTAGATAATTTGTTCTTGCATCCTCTGCTCCTTTGCTGCCTGGTTGCTGGGGAAGCAGCAGGGCAATGCTTTCCTCCTGCCAGGGAAAGGGGCAGGGAAATCACTTGGACACAGAACTACTTGCTTTATGGGTACTCTTGTGTGAGGTCTTAAGCAGCACCTCCTGCTGACTTGGCTTCAAGTATTTGAAATTCATTACTACACAAAAAGATTAAATAAACTTGATGTACCAAACTGGGAGAACTGTAAAGGGTAACCTCATGACAGCCAGAGTGGGACAGAAGAAGTTCCTCAGCATTTGGAATGTGACAGTATTTGAAAATATTGAAAAACTGGCTTTTGAATTAGAACCAGAAAAATTTCAAACAATGAGAATCATGTCCCATGTCAGCATGACCTGAACAACATTTTTACATTTTTTCAGACTGGAAACATTTTATTTCAGTTTTTCAACAGTGTTTTATATGATAAAAACCAATATAACCTAAGTGAAGCAATTAACTTTTCATATATAAGAAAATTCATCCAACCCTATATACTTTTTACTTCTGTTTTAGTTTCCCACGTTTTTCTACTTCTTAGCCTCACCAGATTTTGACATTTACATGTTCTTTGCAAAAATAAACTATCATTCTTGAAAAATCTATAGCACCGAGTCAAAAAGACCATCACAAGTTGACCTCTTAACAGTCAGTTAACGATATGAAAGAAAAAATGAGAAGTGTGACTTAGTTCCTATTGTCATTTGTTGAATGCTTGCATCACTTTTTTAGGTAGTCAGTAGCAGGAACATTGAGATATTTTGTTGATTAGGTATACTAAAGCTCCTGCTAGAGTTGCACCTTGCCTCTTTCATCTTTTCATTTGATATAAATCCTTCTGCAGCTCTTCATCTAGAGTTACTCAGCTCCTTTTAAACTAACTCCTTTTCTCTCTTTTTCCCTTCCTTTCAAATGCTTTACTGAGAGTTTATCTTTCTCATTTCCATGTCTCTTTTTGTCGATATGTTTTTGAGAGAGGTTTATAAAATACAATAGTGCTTGCAGTCTTGCCTGAAGTCATGACACTGATGCCCACACAAACAAAAAGTAGGAAAAAATGGAAGGTTCCCTCTGCAGCATCTGAATTTGCCACATAGAACACTACAGATATATTTTCAGTCACCTATTATAACATTTTAAGGCAAAAGTTCAAGGATTGCCCTGGATTTTCACCTGTTTCATGCACCACAAAACTCAGTATTTGTTATTCCTCCCAAAGGCAACACTTTACATTTCCAATGCTCTCAGCTCAGCAGGTTTACAGTTGAACTGCCTTTTGGCAGTGCTGTATTTCATGATGTAGTTAATGCTTCACTTCAGAACTGTACAAAGCCCAAAAACGAACATAAACTGATTAAGTAAAATTGCTTTAGATTTATATTTTCTGTGTTATCACAAGATATACAGTGTACCTCAGATGTAGAATCCTGGGGGCATGCCAGAAGCGGCACTTAATCTGGTTAAGCAGAGCGAGCAATTTCATCTGCTGAAATAGTTGCCTGCTGTTACTGTCCTCTGTTCTCTTCTCTTCCTGCCTGCATGGTGCCTTAACATGCTGCTGTAAAGCTTAAGCGTAGCCCTTATCTGTTGATAGTCAGAGACATCCAGACTCTTGTGTACTCAGAGCAACACAGCCGGCACAAAGTGAAGACGAGTAAAGCTGTTATCTATCATGAGTTTAGATTATCCATAAAGGGAAACAAAGTATGATCCTACTCTTCCTGCCTCTTGTAGGACTTGCACTGGTCCTCCTCTACCTGAAACCTTACCAGGTGTAAACTCCAGTGCAGAGGGGATCAATGCATCAGCACAAATTTCAGCACTGGCACAAGTAGACCTAACAAGTAGACCTAGAAATCAGAACTTGGGCAAGTACCAATAAATATAAATGAAAAATAACATCAGATAAAACTTTAGAAAGAAGAACCTAAATCTCAGATCTGTCACACAATGTGGCCCTCACTGTATTTCGGAGCCGATTCTTCTGGCAAGAATATTTGAATTGCTGCCCAAGCGTTTACTTGCTAAGACAGAGAAGCAAATTTCAGAACTGCCAAGACCTCTGACTTAAGGTGCAAGCAAATTTTTGAAAATCAGCAAACAAAAATTAATTCATGCTGAAACAAATGTTGGGGAAAAGAACTTTAAAGTAGCTTATTTCCTTGTGCTGTTGATGCAGAGCAACAAAAACTGTGGGAGCACTCAGAAAGGAAATTAAAAGTAGTCAGAATTTTTGCTATATTAATGCCATGACTGTTTTACTTTCCTCTCAGCACAGCATGACACATGGTTCAATTAAATTAAGTAATGATTTATAGCTAGCTCACTGTATCTCTTTCAAGGGACTCTTTCACTTAACCATCCCTGTCTTCTGCAGAAATAAAAAATCCCTTCAAGAAATAAAAAGTTAAACAGACAATTCATAAATCCAGTTCCTGGATGGTCTCCCCTCTGCACCCATATACTAAGCCTTTTCTGATGGTACACACCACATAAACTACTGGACAAATAAGTCTAAGTCTGTGTTATATCTCATGCATTTGACTGTCATTAATATGAAGAGATGATGTAGTGGTACCTTGCAACAAATATAGAAATGTTTATTTCACTGTAGAAAATGAAATGAAATAAAATGAAAATGAAAAATGAAATTTTCTAAGTGAAATTCCATAATGTCTGAGTTTATTTAGCGATTAAGAGTAATTTCCCTGCAAAAATGTAAAATGGACTGAGGACTTAAAGTAATTAATAGGTTGTTTTCTGTATAATCGTAAGAGTTTTCTTTATTTGCAAGTAAAAATGATCACTGTTTTTGTTTAAGAGTAATGAGTACAGTATTTCTTTCGGGTCTAAAATCAAACTGCAGTGCCATATCCTAGTTCTTCCTGGAGAATAAACCCTTTGCAAGCTACTAGAGACACATCAGTTATTAGCAGTCTGTTGCAAAAAAACATTTACATTTACAAACTTACAAGTGATCAGTCCTTCTCCTGCTCATGTCTATTCAGAAGGAATTTGTTTTGGTAAGGATTATAGTGTGGGAGTAGTACCTTGTGTTCGTGAAATCCTTTAGAATGGTTAGTTATATGAATAAGTAGTTTTCTGACATTTTGCTTTTAACATCTATACGATCCTTTTCCTGATTTCAGTAGAGGTGCTATAAAAAAGGATGAGCTCAACTTTCCTTCAGTCATTTTGCTGAATATTTTTCAGAGATCTACAATATGGATAACAGGCAAAAATTGTGTCTATTTAAAAAATTTTCAATAGCTGTCAGCATACATTATAAAGCAGAAATGCATATGGTGTTATGATTATGTTACTGGTTTTGAGTTACTCAAAGGAAACAAAAGAATTCTGAAAACCCCATAAATTGTAAATCAAGATCTTTTGATGATGGCAGCCTCTGCCACAAAAGATATTAATGTAAATATTTGTCATAAATTAATGATAATAGAATTTTTTAAATGACTATAGCTTTCATAGCTGGAACTCTTGTCTAGTTTCTCTCAAAAAATATTGTTACATGTTTAGAAATTAAATATAATGAATGTTTTATTTTAAGACCTGTGTTTTTCCATTTGGCAGACCCCAGTTCCTCCACCACTACTGTTTCTCCCCCAGCCTCATTCCCTTATTGTATTACTAAGGAAAGTATTAAAATTATAATTCTGAATTAAAATCTGTTTTTGTCCACTTTTCTTTTCAAAAAAGTCTTTTTTAATTGTGTTTCTATTCCATAATGATACAGAGCTGTAAGGATTAGGTCTATTCTGCATGGGTGAATGTGAAGGGGAACCAGCAAACACCCAGAATAATTATATGGGGTGTTATAGGGCGTGTTATGGGAATAAACCAAAGCCCTTGGATGAAGAAATGGGTTCATTAAACAGGGAGTGCTAAAACTGGGGTAGGAAAGGATTTCTGTTTTGAATGCACCAGTGACTGGTTTGATTGCAATGGGCACCACAGGCACGTCCCTGCCAGGATATGTGTGTGGGAGTCAGGGGTTTATTTATCCTCCCCACAGAGCTGCTGGCCAGCTGCCTGCCAG
>JAHXMQ010012337.1:8332031-8395957 GCA_020466415.1 Ammodramus savannarum pratensis | reverse complement strand
CTTTTGATTACAAAATGATGGAAAAGAGTGTGGTGAGAAAATAGTAAAAAAGGGGAGGTCTTAATGAACTTAATGTAAGCCATGCTTCATTGCATATGCACACTGGATGCTTCTGCCTTTCCTTCTACATGCTTTTGTCTTCCAAAAGAAATCACTTTTGCCTTACCCAGACTAGCATTCACTTTGCTTTTGTGCAGATCCCTTCTTCTGGAAATCCAGAAATTGGAGAGAGTGCAGATTATTCCTTTGTGGAAAAGGTAAAGAATGGTCTCATTCAGAGGATATCCCTTGATTTCCCAGTGTTTTTACTGGTGCTAATTCCAGCCAAATCCAAGCAAGCCACGTAGTGTTCATGTCTCTTAAATACATACTTGAGTAGGTATTCATTAGTAATATAACAGTTTGTGATTGGATATGCAGTGATTTTGGTTAAATCAAGTCTTTTATAAGACATTGTGAAATGAAGAATTCAATCACTATTGTGACAATTAATCACTCACAATATTCAAATCTGTGCAATTTTTTTTTAATTTGAAAGTGTCTTGTTTTGACTTCCTGTCCCTTTCCCTGTCACCATCAAATTAATCACACTTGAGATAAGATCAGGATACGTAGGAGAGACGGTGATCCAGGCACTTGATATATCTGGGGATAATGCAAGCACATTACTTTTTGTAGCTCCTTTTTCCACTTTTTCCACAGGATTACATCCATTTTAAAATCTGCTCCCACCACTACAATATAAGCTATATCAGTGTCATATATAAAGGTAAACATCATCTTCTTTCCTGTTTAAACATCCATATATGAGTTTTTCCTTTTGAGCACTGTTCTGACAGCTATTTGTCCAAATTACGTCCTGAAATTAATTTAAAAGCTGCTTATTTTCAGGTTTCAATCCTCACACTCAGAATTGCCAGTGTTCTATTTTCAGGGCAATAAATTTCCTTTATAAATACAAAACTTTTAATGTGACCAGGATTGTACTTAATTGTAAGTATTAAAATACATTTTTTCAACTTTGAAGGGCACATTTGGTAAATGATGTCACACAATGTAGTATGTCTTGTATTATAATCTACTAAATCTGCCTAAGAGTAGTATTATGAAGGTGTTCTTTCCAATTTTGTTGAAAAACATAAGAAAAAGAATTCTGTGATATATTTTAAAGATCAAAAATAGTGTTCACTTTTGAGACTTCCATCATCAAGAAGTAGTGGAAGTACTACAAGGTGAATGCAGCAGGTGGTAGTGCTCCATTGCCATGTTTGTGTCATTCATGCATGTTGTTTGGTTGTATATTTTATTGCTGGTTACAGAACACATCTGAAAGTGACAATGATGAAGTTGATGGCAACAATATATGTGGTTTCAGAAAGAAAAAGGGAATCAAAGGTCCTACAAAGTATGTTACTCCTCTAGAAAATGAGAAGATGGAGCTGTCCCGCACCTCAAAAATCCCAGATCCTTGTCCACTTAAAGGAACCACTGGTTGCTCAGAGCTGCCATCAGAGCAGTCTCTCCAAAACCCCAGTACCTTTCCTGCAGCACAAAAGGACAGAGGAGGTCATGACAATTCCAACTCTGGCAGCGATGGTAAAGAAGACAGGTGTGGAAAAACACAAGAAACCCAGGAATATGCAGATACCGGGAAAAGAATCTTAGGAAAAATGCATGAGGAAACAGATACAGCAGCTCAGACGAAGCTGCCCACAAGTGTGCAGCCTGTGAGGGGTGCAGAGAAAGGTGGCTGCACGGAGGCAGCACAGAGGGAGAAGCACAGTGAGCAGGCAGGAGGTAAGCCAGGAGAACGGGGTGGGATGGAAGAAAACATTGTCAAGTTCCACGTGACAAAGATGGGCTCCCTGGGAAGTGCCACATCCATGCCAGGGAGCCGGACTGGAGAGGCCTTCAAAGGGGCACCTGGCATTTCTAAACGAAGTCTACAAGAGTTGAAAAACCTGCTGAGTGAAGCTCATCTGCCTTCTCATGGGCCCAATTTCTGTGGCAAGGCAGGCGGCGCTTTTGCTCAGAAAAATTTGAAACCCCGGGAGAAAGCATCTGACAAGCAGGGCCGGCCCTTTGAGACTTTTAGTCCCCATTTTGGAGAGGAAAAGCAAAAGTATCTCAGCTTCCACAAGGAGGGAATGGGGCAGCAGAGCAGAACCGTCCTGGTCCTCAGCTCTGCCGGCTCTGATCAGCAGCGACCAGTGGGAAGCGATGTGGATCACCTGATTCTGGGACTTCCAGCAGCTCCCACACCTGCAGACAGCACAGCTCCTGAGGTGCAGTTTGACTCCTCCCCAGGCCTCGACGGTAAGGATGCTTAAACATCACCTGCTCTCCCCTTAAAGAAAACGCTCCTGTTGTTTTGTGGTGTTTTGCTAAGCTGCAAATTTAAGTTGGAGCTAGTGCATGAGAGAACTGACACCTGTGGTTTCTGTGTGATCAGGATGGATTGGATTTTGTGCTCTATATCTATGCTGCTTTTTCTATTTGTTTTTTTTAAGCAAGGCATTTATAAAGCCCAACTGCCTGCCCAAACCATTCATGCACAAGCGGTCATGTCTTTTTCACTAAAACAAAAATATTTCCTCATTTAAACTGAGTGAAGGCAGCATTTCCCAAAATTCTGCTACATGCTGCAAAGCTCTGATGGCATCTGCACTTAGAGCTTATTTTTTAAAAAACATTTACAGCAGTAGAAATTGTTCCAAAGTAGGAATGGTGTTTTCAATTATTTGTCTTGTGAGAGGACTGCAATGCAAAAAACATCTCTTGCAAATTATAGAGCAAGAAAAGCAAATGAGGCAGAGAAAACTTCCACTTATTTTCATGCTGTTCAGTAAGTCCATTTTGGAAGCGTTTGTAGAGACAATTAATTGCTACTAATAGGCTGTGATTTCTTTGTAAAAGCTTCTGGGCTAGATGGATCAACAAACTGAAAACTATTATTAGCTATGATAATGTAATGGGTTTGAACAGTTTGTTGTTCTGTTTCCAGGAAGCACAAAAACATCAGTTTGTCAGTTGTATGAATATGAGATTAATACATTTCCATGAGCATCGGTACAAGATCACATCATCAGCTTTCCAGGACAGATATCTTGCCTTTTGACTTATCTTGCTAATACAAGAAATATGAATCTCTTCATTGATAAAATACTTTATCCATCATTAACTACATAAGAAAATATAATAACAATGAAATGTTTACAATAATATTAATTTATCCTGCTTTTTTCAAGTCTCCTGACAGATGGATAGAAACCCTGCTATAGATATTCTGAAAACAGACAATTTGCACATGTCAGTTGTTATCAGCTGCAGCAGGATTTCTTGGCAGACATTTTGTATTACCCAGTTTGAACAAGCCTGAAAAAGAAATCCATGAACAGTATCAGTGTTTACTCAGGGCACTGCATGAGAAATACAAAGATGTGAAAAGATACTTCACACTTGAACCACTCTCTATTCATGTCTGTTAGAATAAAAAGTTTAGAGCATTATTTCTCAACCTGTGCTTGATGCTGTTCCCTTCCAGACTACATTGTTTTTCACATTGTTAAAGGCCAGCAAAATTCGTTATCAAAATTTTAACAATACTGTGTTGTCGTTGTCTGCAAAACCAGCAAGTATATTTTAAAATATAGGACTAATTATTCTTTGTCATAACACCACTTACAAGGTAGAGGGAACTGATGAGATTAGTTGTAGATTCCACAGGGAGATTTTAACCCAGTTGTAACCACTCAATATGAAGTAGCTAATTCAAGCTTTTTACCTAGTCAGTAAAGAGAAGCATTTTGTCTTCAGAGAGGTATTAGAGGTGGGTGAAGAATTGACCTCTGAAGGTGGGTGTGTATTTCCCCTCAGTGGGGAAGAAGCCCTGTGATGATTGGTTTGGGTCATTTGTCTAACTCTGAGATGCCTAAAGCTGCCTGGGATTAACCCTGCCCTGCATGACTGGTCGCAGTGATGGCTGTAGGCACCTACAGGTGAGAAGTAACTATGAGGGGAGCTGGGAGAAACCTGTTTTGTCTCAGCAGAAAAGTATTCAGAATCAAAGGTTTTGGAATCTCATGAGGTTTGGATTCCATTTGGCTTTGACCAAACAAGCTGTAGGCCTCACTGTCCATTTCAACTGGTTAATGGAATGCACAGAAATAGTTTCTACTTAATAAGAAATGTATGTGTTCCAAAATTAATTTTCATTGAATACATTCAGTAAGTTAACTGAAGAAAAGAAAGTTTTAGATAAATTTCTGCTCTGTTTAATGAGCCTTTGCATAAACAGTATTTCGTTGTTGCCTGTGGTAATTTATTGATTGATAAGATCAAATCCTAAACATTTTCAATTTTTTAGACTAAAACATTATGTTAATATTTTAGTTACCAAAGTGCCTGAAGTCTTGGATCTTAAGATATCTTGACTTTGAGTAGATCTGAAATACAATCTCCAATCATTTGCAAGTTTTCAAATATTTGAACTTGCTCAAATCAGAAGACTTCATCCCAAATGTTTGGAAAAAATTACAAGAAGTTATATTTCAGATCTGCTCAGTGTTGAGATATGGCCAAAACAGGAATATACTTTATTGTTATAAAAGTACACAGTAAAGGGGTAATCTCTAGAGATCAGCAGGAGAAAGGTTAAAGCATGTAGCTGAGTATCAGTGATTCAGAGTACATCAGAGGATTTATACACAGTCATGTTAGTTACATGGCTAACATCTCTCTAAAATGATAAATCCATATATTTTTTCCAAAATTCTGATCTGCATTTTGTCCATTTCTTGTAATATCTTTTACAAAAAAAGTACTTGAGCTTGGGCAGAAATAAAAGGAAAGAAGCAGACATGCATGATACTTAGGTTAGTAAGAAAAATGTTACTTGAACAATGTCAGAGAAACTGGAGCTGAAGCTAAAGCTAAAATTCAATCTAAAGCTAGACTGGAAGAAAGAAAGGTAGAAACTAACACATGCAGCTAATTAGGTGAATATGCTGTCAGCACTACCCTGAATTTAGGAATTTTATTTGCTGAAGTGTCTATATCTGATCATGATGTGAATTTCTGCAAGTTGGTATGTAGTCATCAATTACCAGGTGCTTCTTAAGCTGTCCAGTGCCTGCATTCTTGGGAGACAAAGAGGGATGATTCCAAACAGTGAAGGATGAGAATAACAGTAAAAGATGCAGGTAGTATTACATAACCATTCATGGTATGTACATGTACACAGGATGATTTCATGCATATGCTGTATGTATAGTGTGTATAGCACATAGGGTGGGTGTGTACTGACCTCTCTGAACTGAAATGTTACCACGTGCTGCTCTGTATGCTACTAAATTAGAATATTAATTCCATAGTGGCCAGAGAGAAGGCCAGAGGAAATAACTTTATTCAAGCAATATGAAGCACCCAAGGATCATGGTGCCCCAGACTCTTGGTGTATCATCTGCTCTGATACAGGGGGATGTGGGCTCCCAGAGCCAGGGTCTGATGGTGGCCTCTGGGAAGAAGGACCAGCCAAGCCTGGTGACATCCCACAGGCTGAGGAGAAATTGCTCTTCTGGACCTTAGGAAACTACATCACACCCAGGTAGCAGTAGGTGAGCAGAGCACTGGAATAAGTCTCTCACCTGAGGCTTCAAATTTGCTTTGTGTGTCTTGGTAGGTAGCCAGGATAAAAAATGTTTTAAAATCTACTCAGTGCAGACTGCAGAGCTGGGCATCCAGGACAGCTCCCAAAGCAGCTCCTCTCAACAGCACTCATGTTCTTGAGTATATGTCAAGTATATGGCCGTGTAAATATGACCAACATGAGGCCAAGAACTGCTTGAGAGGAAACTGAAGAAAGAAAATATGTTTCAGCTATGGCTGCAGTGGCTGTTTAACCTAGAGACTGTTGAAACTTCAAGTGCACAAGAAAGTCTGAATGCTTCAAGAATCACATGCTGACTCCAAACACTAAGTTCCTTTGTTAACCTGGCTTTTTAAAGAAAAACATATCAAGAAGATACCAGCAGGCTGTATTTCATACTTAGAAGTGGATTTCATCAATCCTACAGGAAATCTTGTTTTCTATTACAATATTAACCTCATATTTTTACTCTTGGCTTGTTCAAAGCTCTTATTTTTAATAATGAGGCACTAACAAATGATGCTACCTAATATTTGGGGACAGAATTATCAATCCTTCAGCAAAGAAATAGCCTAGGCTTTTCTCTTATGACATATAAAAATTTGCTCACACAGTCTGAACCAAATTTCAAGTCCCCATGTGGTTTCACTGTCCCTGTGCTCACCTGGAGGAGACATGTCTGTCCCCACTGACTCTGCTCAGCAAAACCAGTCAGTCACAAGGAAACAGAAATGGAGAATTTTTGGGAGCTGCAGGTGGACAATCAGGGAATATAAGCGGTCACTTCATAGTCACTGCCTCTCCTGTAATTCATGCAGCATAGCAATGTCTTACTTTGGGATTTAGGACTGTCTTTTTCACTTGGTGCTCTTTTCCACTTTGTATGTGACACAATCTGTGCCATTCTTGCAGTTCTCCTAAAGTGAAGAACAAAAGATAAACTGTTCCTTCATGTTCTTTCCCCATGCCTTTTCTGTGGCTTACAAAGTTTTTCTCTCTTTTTCTATGTTTTGAACAGAGTTGGAGCATAGCAAACCCTCTTGCTTGCCCTTATTTTCTGTTGAAAAAATTTTTCTTTTCCTTTTCCTTTTCTTTACAAACTCAGCTGTATACAACTGACCATTTCTTTTTTACCTAACAAACTCTAAGAACAAACCAAAATAACAAAAAACTCTTTAGTCCTTTATCTTCCACACTAACAGATGAAACCATCCTCCTCTATGACTCTGCATGATTTCCCATCTTTCCTCTTAATCTATATGAAAGAAAAATGCTCAGACAGGACTTCCATCCAGTCTTTCTGATTTACTTTGTCCTCTTTCAGCTGAGATTCAACTCATCTGTCTCTGGTATTTGTTGTAAGCTAGTCATGGCATGATTCTGTGAGAAAGAGGTGTATTCTGACAGTAATTCTTCCTACCCACTGGAGATGCTTGCTTTCTTTACAGTAATAGTTAAAGGTTGCAAAAATTGTTAGATTGGACCTAATGTAAGGGAAATGCATTCTTTGCTTGTTATGACTGCCAGCTGCCTCTCCTTCTACAACATATTAATGAAAAGTTTAGTCCTTACCTTCAATGCTCTACAAAGTCTCTTCCCTAATTAACCTTGCTTCCCATTAAACATAGTGCTCTCTCTCATCCTGGAAGTGTTCAAGGCCAGGTTAGATGGAGATTTGAGCAACCTGGTCTAGTGGAAGGTGTCCTTGAAGGTGGAATAGGCACCAGAACTAGATGATCTCTAAGGTTTCTTTCAACCCAACCTGTTCTATGATTCTCTTGATTTTTTTTAATTCGGACAAATATTTTTAGACCAATATTGACTTCCCAGTTTGCAACAGTGTATGCCTTGGTTCACACAACTTTGCTCAATGATTCCTCCAAAAATCCAAATTTTCTTTTTGATTTTGAAGAAAGATAGGCTGGTGCAGTTTAATCTTAGGATTATCAATTAGGTATTACATTGAGTGTTTCATAACTTAAATTTCTTTCAGACACCTGCACGTTTTGTTTTCAAATCCTCTAAATTTTGTACACAACTGTGATGATTTTCTCATTCATTGCAGATATTATATAAAATATCCTGGAATGTAGTAAAATATAGGTTATTTATGTCATCTCTCACTTATTGAAAGACAAAAATGTACTTTGCATTTGACTCTTGAAGATGTATCTTCTCTGAGAGGCTGTGTCATGTTGTTGTCATACAGTTTAGAAAGAATAATTCATGGCTATATTGAAGCTATATGACAGTCTCTAAATTAGCCAGAGAACTCAAGAAAAAGCATAGCTTCTCCATGGTTAAGCCAGTAAAAAGTCTGCTTTGCAATTCAGTTTAAAAAATAAAGCAGACCTTCATGAGACAAAGAAATAAATGGGAAAAAATGAACTTAAAAATTCACTGTCAAACAGATTAGGGAAATATTTTTGCTGTCTCGTCAATAAATTGTCATAATATATTTATTCCCCTGTTAAGAGTCTCATAGGTGAGTTAAAATATAAGGTAGGAAACAACTTTTTATGTGCTTTACTGCAGAAATCAAATCATTAAGCAATTTTGGTGAAACATTTTTTTAGGAGAGAAAGAAATGGAAACTACGTATTTTTTCAACCTAAGATGCTTCTGATCACTGTTTACATCAATAGAGCATTTGAATGCAACACATGTCTACTCACCATGTCAAAAAACCAGATGGGAATAGAAAAGTAGCAATAAGAATTATATCAGCTGTAGGGAAAGCTGTCACAAAAGGTTTGAGAAATAAAGGCGGTTTGAAGGCGAAAGTGAGAAAGTAAATAACGTGCTGTGTAAAACAAGTAAACTGGCTGTTCTTAACTATAAAAACCAGAATATTGCAAGGAAGGGCAGACATATTTAAACTGGTTCTGACAGTAATTTCCAAAGGATTTAGAGGAGTACATTTGTGTGATTATCCTGTGGGACTCATTTCTGGTGAATGAGAAATCAACACAAGGTGTCTGTTTTTGTAAAGTGGTCAAACAAAGATCTTCAGAGCATCCTGTGTTAGATTTCTAACATAGTAGCCTCTTCTAGAACTGAGAAACTGTTCATTGAGTTGTGCTGTGGTTTAACACCCTTGAACAAGTTGAAAATGAGAGATCGATCTGCGACATGCACTTTCTTCTGTTTTGGTACTTTTCTGAGAAGGGAAAGCTTTTGGTACTTTGCTGAGAAGGGAAAGCTGATGTCAACTATTTGCCCCAGCTGCTCTTAGCAATCTGGATTATTTAAATATTAATAATGTAAGAATGGCACCCCTCTAGTAATAATAATAACAATAATAATGGTAATATTTTTAATTTTGTGCAATTAATATGTTTTAAATATGTGAAGATAGTTCGTATTTGTAGATATGTTGTACTAATTACAGTAGAAATGGGAATATTACCAATTGTTTCTCAGTGGTAACTTAAATGGGAAATGCAGACAGAAGCATAGACAAACAAACATCCTTTTCTGTGTCCTCCCAAACTGATGCAGATATTTAATGATTTGCTTAAAGAAAGACAGCCAGTTTCGATTTTTTATTTGATTTTTAAAATGAAAATACGAACAAAAATATGAGCATCTCATTGAACTTTAACAAGATTTTCTGAAACGAAAAGGAAGATGCCCTTATTTCCAGGCCCTCAGAAACCTAGAGAAAAAGTTAAACTTGTGAGCAGAATCCTCCCTTAGAAGAATGTAAAACTTTCAGACTGTGATTCTAAATCAGCTAGGCCTGTCAAATATGTATTATGTACTTCCCCTCTAGTAGCTAATGCTCCGGATAATGACCATATGAACTGAGTAAAGGCAGAGTACTGAGTTCCCTACTATACTTTTCCAAACTTTAATAATTGTTAGAATCATGGATGTAGTTTGACAGTGATTTATTTAGTGGCTACCTGACAAATTCCTGGTTTTACTATGTGTTCTCTTCTTAACTTGAAAAAGAGTTTAAACAAAAGACCATTCCAAAAAAATAAGGAATTTTATAAAGGATGTCATGCAAAAATACTTGTGTTTATTTGTAAAACTCTTTCATGATCCATGTCTTTTTGTCATTTCTGTTTTTACACCCCATGCCACAATTTCCTACCGTTGCACTTTTTAGGAGAGCCTTATTCCAGCATTCATTATTTTGTTTGACGTGAACACTCCTCTTCACTTCTAGCATTCAACAGAGACCCTGACGTAAACGGCCTCGGAAACTCAACTCTCCTTTACCTGTTCTCTCATATTGAATTTATTAAGCAGCAGATGGCCAGGGACAACGTGCAGTTTGTCAGATTTGAATCAATAGACCTCCATGGTGTGTCAAGATCAAAGAATGTTCCTTCTCGGTTTTTTCAAGTAAGTTTTTTATTTTCTAGTTGTACCTTTATGTGTTTTCATGCCCCCATCCTTAAATTATATATTTTTTCATACTGCAGGCAGCAACTCCAACTTAGAACAAATTATCTGTTCCCTCCCCTTGCTCATGTTCCCAAAGGATCTAGACTTCTTTCGTCACTGCAATCACTTATTCCTCCTCTCCTCCAAATAGTAATTGAATTAGATAAGGCTAATAATTTCAGTTCTTTGAAGTTCTAATTATCTCTTCCCTCAGAAATATCTTTTCAGATTCAACGCATTATAAAAATTTTAGTTTGCCAAACATTTCTAAATTGAAAAAAAAGAAAGGAGTAAACACTGAAAGAAATAAAATCACTGAAAATACAATAATTTTAGTTATATAAATTGTCATAATTATCAATAAGATAGGAAAATATCATTGAGTTGCACAATGATTTAACAGCAGTATTTGCCATAGTAATGATTCAGGAAATAAAAATCCAATTAGGAAGCAGGATAAATTAGGTAGCAGTGTTTGAGGAGGTAGAGGTACTACTATGGGGTGGTCACCTCTGACACCTTTTTCAGTGCCAAAGGGGAAGCTTAGACATCTTGGAGCAGAGATCATCAGAATTTGATTATGAGTGTCACACATTGGTACTGCTGACTGCCACCTGCTTAAAGGAAGACAGACTTCATTCATTCATTCATTCATTCATTCATTCATTCATTCATATTAAGAGAAGCCACCATATGCAGTTTCCATATGAAAATGCAAAATTGGCTATTTTCAGCTCTGAGATTTCTCCTTTCTGGGTTTTTTTCTCTCCTGTGCTCACACAAATGGCAATTTTTTCCCTTAGAACAATAAAGGTGAGATGTAAATATGAGCCAAATTTCACTTGATAGAACTTGGCCTAATTGCAGCTTTCATCAGAAAAATGTTTGATCATAAGGGAAGTTGTAAAGGTGCTTGATCAAAGGTAGATGATCCTTCCTTGGGGTCTTACCTGCTTTTAATTTTCATCAGTTGACACTTTCTGTTCAAATGGAGAAGACAGTATAATTATGAATTTTTGTCATCTGTAAGTGGTTCCCTGCATTTTGCCCCAAACTTTTTACGTTTAGAAAGTGAGATTTTTCTGTTATATGTTGCATCTGAAAAGCAGTATTTAAAGAGAAGTTACAGCCTGAAATGAATTGATATGAGTCTTGCGTGGTCACTTGGGTCTACTTAAAAAAATGGTAGCTAAATAGACTAACTCTAGATAAAAGTCTGACTTGCAAAGTGTGCACCTAACTGGTGATACCCATAATTATATAAACACCATGCAAGAAAAGTGTTGAACAATTTTTTTGTCCTTTATGGAAATTTAAAAAATGATCATTGATGTCAGAGTTTTCATAACAATCTTGCAGAAAGTTGTTCTGCTTTATAAAGACACAGCAACTGGCTCTTACCCTTCACATCAGTGATCACTGCTTTTTTGTGTTCCTCTATGAAAATATCATTGTTCTACCTGAGAACCTGAATTTTATTTCTTTGACATACATAAAAATACCGTTGAGCTGTTTTCTGGTTTGGTAATATGTCATTCTGCTCTGTGTTTAGGAGAAAGCAATTCATGGTATTGCCATGCCCAGAAGTTACCTTGAACTGACGCTGAATCCTAAAGATAATGAATTAGAGTACATAAATGCAACCAATTTCAATTGTGACATAATTCTGAACCCTGATTTATCAACGTTTCGAATACTACCCTGGACTGAGCAGACTGCAAGAGTGATATGTGATTCCTTCACCGTGCTGGGCACCCCACTAATGACCTCCCCAAGGCACATTGCCAAGAAACAGCTGAGCCAGCTTCAGGACAATGGCTTTTCTTTGCACTCTGCATTCACTTATGAATTTTGTATTTATGGCATTACTGAGGTTGTAAATTCAAAGACAATATCCTTTCCTGCAGCCACGATACTTAATAACCATGACCAGACTTTCATTCAGGAGCTCATTGAAGGAATGTATTATGCTGGTGCCAACATTGAAAGCTTTTCTTCTTCCAGTGGGCCTGGGCAAATGGAGATCACTTTTCATCCAGCGTTTGGCCTAGATGCAGCTGACAGTGCCTTCACATTTAGAACAGGCCTTAAAGAGGTGGCTAAGAAGTATAACTACGTGGCTAGCTTTTTCTCAGAATCAGGATTCTACAATTCGGGGGCTCTATCACACAGCCTGTGGGATCTGAATGGCCAGAAGAATTTGTTTTCTGCTGGTTATGGAGTTGAGGAGCTCTCAGAGCTTGGGAAAAACTGGTTGTCAGGTCTCTTGGCACACACAGCAGCTATCAGCTGCCTGATGGCTCCTACCACCAGCTGCCGCAAGTCTTATTCTAAATACAGTAAAGAATCAAAAGAAACTGTAAATGCAAAGTGGGCATATAATGATAACAGCTGTGCCTTTAATGTCAAATGCCATGGTGGAAAAGGCACTTGCATAGAGAACAAATTAAGTTCTGCTGCAGCAAATCCATACCTGGTCCTTGCTGCTATGATTGCTGCAGGTCTAGATGGAGTGAAGAGAGGACTCAGGTATGATGAAATGCTTGAGGAGGAAAATCACACTGCTGATCTGAAACACTCCTCTATCCCTCTGAAACTAGAAGATGCTCTGGTTGCACTTGAGAAAGATACGTGCATTAAGGAAGCATTAGGTGAAACTTTTATCCGATACTTTGTTGCCATGAAGCATTATGAGTTAGAAACTGAAGAAATGGATAGTGAAAGGAATAAATGCCTGGGATATTTTATTTAGAAGGAGAACTCTTCTGCAGTGATGCTGTGTAAATGCATACAGTGAATGGCTCAGATTCTTGAAATTAGTTTTAAATATATTTAAAAATGTTTAATGCTTTGGTATTCCCCCCCCCCTTGTATAGTATGGGGTAATTACACTTAATTGTCCATATACATTCATGGCAGCACAGAGCTGATATATTAATGAAATGACATTAACAACCTTTTAAGAAACAGGTGGAGTTTTTTTGGGGCAAGCCTGCTGGTGAAAAGAAGAAAACAGAAGGTGAAATGGACAAGAGCAACTATTCAGCTGTAACAGGACCATGTAACATGCAGAAAAATGGCAGTGATGGGGACAGTGATGAGGAGTGGGGTTTAGAACTGGGAAAGGTGTGGAATTTTGTGTTCAGCATGCTTGTGGGATTTGTTCCAGCCTATTCAGTAACTGATGGGTTGCTAAACCAAAAGAATATGAGTTTGATTTAAAACATAAGCTAGAACAATGAACATTGTAGAGAGAGGAGGGCAAAGGACTGAGGCTGTAGGGACTGAGAGGCAGGAATCAGTATCTTAATGGATATAAATAAAAAAGACAGAATGGATTATATAGTAATCTATACATCATGAATTCTGCTGCTGAATGGAGTTTTCAAGAATTATAGTTAATAAAAATATTAAAAGAAATCAAATGGTGACTTGAAGAGGGAATAGTTAATAGAAAGTCAGCAGTGTCAGGCCACTGTGCAATAAAAAATGAGTTGGTTTTATATCTGTTTTGATGGTTAATGGGTTAATTCAGATTTGAATGGCAAATGAGGAAAAAAAAAGTCAAAAAAGCCATAGAATTTAGATTTTAAACTGTACTTTTTGGGAAACTTGATTTTAGCAAGCATACAGAAAACACCTGAGAGGAGCAGAAAGAGTAAGTTGAAACAAGAAAGAAACATTGAAGATGCAAATTCAGAGACTGAAAAGTCATGGTTAAAATTGAGGGACAAAAGACCCAATTCTAAAATTAGAAATAGCAGCTGCTATAAAGAAAAACAATTTTTAGGAATAGCAGGTGGTGGGGTTTAGATTTGCTCTTTGTTGTTGTTACTGCTGTCATCCTTTATTATTCAAGATAACCTTTGTTTCTTACATCACCTCTGCATTAACAATGATTTCTGGAGTTCTTTATCTTGTCACAATATTTTGATCTATGTGTAGGAATTTGTCAGTGAAAGTTTGGTCATCAGTGGAGTAAAAACAAGATTCAGTCAATGCCTTTGTCAACTTGAAGAATTAGGAAAGTGTGAACAGGAATGTGCTACTTGCCTGCTGATGGATCTTCCATTCTTCCTCTACAAAGTATGGTACTTGAAATGTAGCACCTGGTATGCTAAAGGTTTTTGTGTGATTCCAAAGAACTCGTTTTATACTCAGGTAGCAAGAAGAAATAAATAATCTGAAGAAACACGATGAATTCCCATGTCTGTGATTGGTGCGTGGATTTGATTCTCCCTCTTACTCTCATGATACATGTTTGAATGCCCAATTTTCAGGCATATAGGGGATTATTTTTCTTTGCTAGAGGCTAATTTGCATTGGGCATATATTTGCATAGCCTTGCATTTAAGCAGAACTTCCCATTCTGAAAAAAAATATTCTCTTTTGCTGCCCAAGCACTTCTTTGGGGGCTCTGGAAATCTGTCTTCTCTCTTCTCTTTCTGGTTACTTACGGTTTTCACAAGCTCTTGGTAGAAGACACACATAAAAATTATTTACTTGCTCAGAGAGCTTACTTACCATACTTAATATTTAGTCCCAGCAGTCACACAGATTAATAGTTATTCATTTTCTCATTTGTCTTGGATGTATAATTTATATGCCACTGTATACCTTCACTTAAAAATATATATAATGAACTTCTACAACTGAATTTAATAAACATGAAGTTTATGATATATACTACATATATTATCCATATATTTTCTTATCACAACATTGAAAAAATAACATCATAACTAAATCTTTTGCTGTATGTCCAACCACCTGACTAGATTGACAGAAAGCCATTATTTATAAACCAAAAAACCTCAGGTGTCTAGAACTGATGTTCTACAAGTCATAATCAGTTATAACGAGATAAGGTAAACCAGTAAAATAAAGCTACAGGTATTTTCTAAGTAGTGGCTCTTACTCCTTGATTACTCATACTCTGAAAAGACATTGATATATGATTAAACGAAAATATTTCATGTTTCTGGTAAATGAATGATTTTTTTTAAACTAGAAAGTTCACAGATGGAGTCTGAAGCTAGTGGGTCCCAAATTTTGGTCAATATTGTTCAATACCTGTTTCTAAATATATTCTATATAATCAAAATAGAATAACTCCAACTCTGTCAGGAAGCACAAAAACATTTATTTCAACTTATTTCAAATGAATTTTAAATTTACATGTATCCCCAACTAAGTTTTCATGCATGTTCCTTAGAAAGACAACAAGAAAAAGTTAATTACTTCACTCTGCTCAGCTGAAATTAATTATTATTGGGTGTTGTATCATTAACATTTGCTCTTCAAGTGTTGCCTGAAATTACTCTTCACTCTTCTACAGGTCTGAGGTCAATGTCTAGAGCATTATTAGTTAGATAATACAAATATGTCCAGTGTTATAAAATAAAAAAAACAGCATCTGTAATTTTGCATATGCTCCTGATGATTTTTCAGGGTCATAAAATCATAGAACCGTAGAATGGTTTGAGTTAAAGGGAATCTTAAAAGCCATCTAGTTCCAAGCCCCTTGCCATGGGCAGGGACACTTTCCACTAGAACAGGTTTTCTTAGAGCCCCACTCAGTGTGGAGGTGAACACTTCCAGGGTGGGGCCTCAAGGGAGAAATATGTGCTTGAATGAGAGTAAATGCAGGATACTACACTGAGACAAGGATGTGAGGAGCCTCAGTTTGTGCTTGTGCAGAGAGGAATCTGGCCTGTGTTCATGTCACCAGCTCAGCATAGAAGAGGCAGATCAGGAAATATTAACAAGGGTATAGCTTGCAAGAACAAAAACCTGATCATTTTACTCAATTAAATTCTTCTCAGGATTTGATAATAAGGTGACACACTTCAAAGACATGCAGATTTATTGTAGAAAATCCAGGGACCAAAGTAAGTGAACACATCTAGGTAGGACCTATTTACCAGGAATAATTGAATTGTGTAGCTCAGAAAGTGGAGACAGAGTATAGATTTACTAAAGGTTTCCAGGCATGTAGAGGCTGTAGCTAAGGAGCAGAATACTATCTTTTCTTCCGATGTGTTACAGTTAAAACATAGCAGCAGGAATACATCAGAGTGTTACAGAGAATGAAACTGGAGCCAGGTAGATGTCCATGGAAAGTGGCAGTGTTTTGATAAGGGACTCCACAGTGTAATTATGATGCACTAAGATAGTATTTCCTGATGCATGGTACGTTCACAGTGTGTTCAGCTATAATAGGATGGCTCATTTTCGTGTTTTCTGGGTCCCATGTTGCTGAGAGATCATTGAACAGACTGCTACACTATTTTTTAGGAGATAAAAAATATTTTTAATAATTATTTTTAATAATGATGCATTTTAAATCATAATAATTTTATCATTATTTTTTATTTTTATCATTTACTTTTTCACATTATTTTTAATGAGAGAAATCTATCCATGGTGAGTGTATGGAAGAAAACATACCAGAAGATACAGAGTAGCAAAACAGTCAGAAAAACTGGTGTACAGCCACAGTTAGACATAAAATGTAATGCAACACTGGGGACACAGTGAAAATGTAGTGGAACACTATAATATCATTGCTCAGGAAAATTTTAAGTTGAATGTATGCAATGAGAAATGAAGGTACCTCATACCCCTTGTGCACATCATGATTTGATCTCCTTTGTGATGTAGGATCCAAAAAATAATACAAAAGCAACAAACCTCTTCATACAGTAGCTCATTTTCTATATGGAAATGCCATTCTTCTAACCAGGCTTCAGGTTTCATGAGATATGAAAAGAGAATTGAATTTGTTAGCTAACATGTCTCCAGCAAGTCAAGGTGATGATGTCAATACCCAAATATATATTCAAATTTTACTCTTTCAGGCTCCAGCCAGAGGGCAGCAGTGCACTGTGCAGTGCTCCTCTGGGATCTCAAGCTGTCATGCTGTGCTGAAAAACACCCATTAAAATACATCCATATGTTTTATATATGTACTTACAATATTTGAAAAAAAAGATAGTGTGGCAGCTGAAAGCTAATGCATATCTGTTACATTGGTTTAGCTAAGCTTATTTATCTGTTGAATTTACATGGCCTTTTCAGTAAAGGGCCATAGATCCAAAATGTTGTTTTCATTCTTGATAACAGCATTTAAATCTTAGTCTAGTAAAAGGCTTGTACCTATATTCATTTGTGTGTGTGTGATCTTTAGGTATATCATCCTTAATAGCATTGCAACAAAAGTACCAACAATTTCATGGCAAAATTCCAATTTTGTAATGTAATGTAGGCCATTAGTGGAATTTATTTCATGTTTCCACCTTACTTAAATACTTTGGGAGGTCTGCTTTCTTATGGGGACTTCCATTTTACCTATAATATTGTGTCATTTTTTCCCCATCTGCAGGAAGAAAATCATAAATGCATAGTGAATAAACACTAGAAATACCTATTTCCAACCACCTTTCTATTTCTGAGCAGAAACATAACTTTACCCAGAGTCTGAATTGTTGAAATTTAGATGCACATTCTAGATGTCTTTCAGTATGTGGGATAGCCACTTTTAAGTGGTTCTGACTACATATATCCATATGGATTTGCTCTGCAAGTCTGCTACAACCACTCACATTTTTCAATATTGAATTTCTTCACAAAGTTGTGGTATTTAAGTCTTAGCAATCCTTTTCCTCCAACACTTTCTTTGCAACACTTTTTTGACTTTTATGGTTTTGTTTGGTTCTTTTTAATTAAAGAGCTCAATTATGTTCAAAATTCTTCAAATGCTCAAAATAAAAATTGATACTGCAATGTTGTTGCAGAGTGTTAATTTAGCTGCTCTGAAACTCTGCTGTTTTAACACATTTGAATACACTGTCTGTGGAAAACACACCAATGCAGTCCCAGTGTATGGCAGTAAAGGAAGTAAAGAGGAGAGGAACTATTTGCAATCAACTCCACTAAAAGTGTTAGTGTTGAGCAATGGGAGGAAGATGTGAAGAGGACTGAGCAAGTGCAAGTGCTTTGTGCAAGCCCTGAGAAAAAAAGACCAGCCCTTGATGAAGAATGACTGGTTGAAAATGAGAAATCACTTGGATGAGTTTGCAAATACAGAGCAATTTTTTTTGATTGAAGGTATTCAATAACAATTGTTTAATTTAATCTGTAATTTCTGAGTGCTTTTTGATTTCTTTTCTGACACTAAGCTCTCATCATAACAACATCCACAAATAGAGCCTTCTACTATCTCACACTGACTATGATGTTCCATCCTGGTAATGTTATGTCCTTGGTTTTTTGCTCTTTTTGTTGTTGATGTTGTTGTTTCATTTTGAGTTTCTTGTTTTGCTGCCACCATTTACAGAATTGCAGCTACTACTGACACTGTTTTGTGTCTCTTCCATGCACACTCTATATGGACTTAATGTAGAATATTAAATTGAATTCAAAGCTATTGGGCTCAAACTCACCCCAGAGAATTTTAGGCACTTTTTGGCACACCTCAGTTAGGAGCTTAGTTCCCATGCACCTCTGGTTGTTTACTGAAACAGATAGAAATTGCCACAGGGAAAAAAAATAAATTCTATTATTTTATATACTGTATTGTTTAATTCTCAAAATTACGGCTGAGGACAATGCTACTGAAATCTGATTTCTTAGATGTTGAACAACAGTGTAGTGGGTCTGGTTAGGATGGAGTAGATTCCCTTCAAAGAAGCCCACAACAAAGGTGCTGTGTTCTGGATTTGTGAGTAAAACAGTGTTGGTAACACATCAGTGTTTTAGCTACTGCTGAGCAGGGCTTACACAGCAGCAAAGTTTTCTCTGTTTCTCACTCTGCATCACCAGCAAATAGGCTGGGGTCAACACAAAAAAAATTGGGAGGGGACAGAGCTGCAAGAGCTGACCCAAACCAACAAGGGTGATATTGTTTCTATAGAATATAACCTACTCAACAGTAAATCCAGGAGAAGTTTTTTCAAAGCAGCCATGGCTTGGAGACTGGCTGCACACTGATCTGCTTGTGGGAGGTGGTGAGTGATTGTTTTTATCTCACTTGGGTTTTTTCCTCCTTGCTCCTTCACATGTGAAATTGTCTTTACTCACAAGTTCTTGTGTTTGCTCTTCCATTTCTCTCCACCATCCTGATGGGAGGCTGGGTGAGTGAGCAGCTGTAAGGGGTGCTTAGTTGCTGGCTGCAGTCAACCTGCCACAAATTGTTGCTTGGAAATTTGTGACCCTGGCCTAAGACAAACCTAGGTGAAAACACTGTACAAACTAAAAATTTTGGAGTTTTTGGAAATGGGAGTAATTGATGCATAGTGTTGGTGATATTAGGACTTTCGTGGAAAAGATGAACAAGTCATGTTTTGTGACACCTTATTAGTGTCTGGATTAGAAGCAAATGTGCTTTAATCTAGTCTGTGTTCTGAAAACTTTTTTTTATATTTAAATATTTAATTGGCTGCAGATAGTTTAGCACATGGCAGCATCAGTGGATTATTGAATTTCAGCCTACCCTCCAGCAGGACTCAGTGAGGACATCATTAGGGGGTCACAGCAGAGCTGCACAGTGAAATTGTTTGTGCCCTCTGTAAATCAAAGCATTTCACACAGGAGCTACAGTCACAGTTCATGATACTGGAAGTGAGCAAGCAGAACCTCCCAATGAAGCTACACCATAAGGTTCTGTATATTGTACAGCAAATCAATATAAATTTGCAACAGAATTACTTGCTATGCGCTTCTGGAATATGTGCTAAATCATGGAGATTCACTGTAAGGTTCACCTTTAAGCTCCCATGTAATATACAATAAATCACTAAGTTACAGCAAGGCCCAGCAAGCACCTTGCTTTATTTGGGCTATTATTATTACTGCTGTAGTGATCTGGGGGTATCTGTCACTGACAGGTAGAGTTAAGGAAAATGGTAAATCAGTTTGACTTTGAGGATGCACATGGAATGGGGCCACCAATTACTGCATCAAATTTGTGCTTCCTTTGGGATGCTCACAGTTCTGCTTAGAAATGTGGTAGCTTTGCAACACACAGGGACATAGCAGGAACAGAATTTTAAACATCAGAGGGCAGTGAGGTGGCCTCTTTAGCACAGGCCTATTCTGCACATTGCTCCACCACTGCTGACCTGCTGACCTTGCTCGACAGTGAGGATGAACTAATGCCAGGGCTCTGTTGGTTGCCTTAACAGCATGTGCATTCATTAAATAAATAGTTGAAAGTAAATTTCAGTTCTCCTTTGGGGATACTTCACTAGACACTAGTTTTTTGTGGGAAAACAACATTCATAGGAATCTCTGCGAAACATCACTTTAAAACTTACTCTAGTTTTGTTTTAAGGAATAGCTTCAGATCAGTCACATCGTCTTGTGACTAATATTTTCTAATATTTTCACTGAAAACTTAGGGCAGTTCTCTCAAGGATATACGCATACAGAATTGTTTACACTCTAATTTTGGTGTACTGAGGGTTGAAAGGGAAAAGGGAAAATTCATACAGATATACAAGCATCAATAAAACCAGAAGAATGAGAAAAAAAGCTGAAGCTTATTGTGGAAAAACAAAAGAAAACAGATATCATATGGCTGCTTCAGGCAAAAGGCTTCATTCTTCATCCAAATATATATGTGGCACATGACCCATCAACAAAGAAGTGGTTGTGAAGGAGGCACAACCTCTAGAGGCAGATCCCAAGTGAAAGTTTTTTTGGAGATAGCTAACAAAGCTGCTTTGTAAACGACTAATGTATCACAGTTAGTATGTTGATGTAACTTCCCCACTCAGAGCGTGTTTTTGACCTTGAAGTATGCATGACCAACAGTGTCAAATAATGTCATTGCACTGAGACATCAAATATTAGTTAAAGAAGCCACATAGACACCAGTGGTTACTCAGTTAGTTGTTGGCTTCTCTGGAGTTGCTGTACATTTAAGTGATGAGTTAATCTGACATTTTAAGGAGGGCCTGATTCCAAGCACTCTGAGCTCTGGAACAGTCACTGCATGCTACAGGACTGATGTGTGATTTCTCCTAACTCATCAAAGAGCCAAAAAGGACTGGTACTATAATGGCATCCAGCAGATAGCAGCTTTCCATCTGCTCAGCTGCTGCTTCAGCTCAGTACTGCTGGATCTGAGAAGCCTGAAGATCCTTGCTCTGTCTCATGGGTGTTACAGTTTAAATGCTGCTGTCATCCCCTTGCCTCTGTGCTTGACTCCAGACACCAAAATGTAACCTATCATTTGGATCAGGGCTCAGCCAAAGTCACTTTTGGTACCCTATACATTGTTTATTGCTTTCTTTTGAAGGGATAAAAGGGATTAATATATTTCTAAAATCTAGAAGCTCTACAGGCCATTTCTCAGAGTCCCTGGGTAGCCTTTGCCATGGCAAGAATTTTGGATGGCAGCAACATCTCTGTGCTGTCATTTTGCTTGTTGTACCATTAAAACCAAATGCTCAGTGCTGATTTCAGGAGGAGCTGTGTGGAATGACAAACAAGATGCCAATGCCAATCTGGTATAATTTTCATTAATTCTTGAGATGTCACAGAATATCAGTGGATCACTTTTGTGGGTCTGGGTTACTTGCTCAGAGTAAAATACAGGGTTGAAAAGTCTGCACTACCCATCTTGCTGCTTTGATGAACAGAAATGGATGTTACTACCACCTGTTATCCTGATAGCAGGGGGACAGATATTTCCACTGATGCTGTCAGAACCAGCCATGCAGCTCATACTGCTTGAGTGAGATGCACTCTCCATTTATGTACTGCATTATGCACCTTCACAAATGACAACTTGCAAAACAAAATCTGTTTTGTCTTGTTGAAACCAGTTGATTAATCACACAGTGTCTTCCTTGCATTTTACCTGCTATTTGTAACCACAAATATTGGAAAAAGACAGGTGTCAATCATTGTTCTCTGACAGCAGAGAATGTACCTCTCTGGGTGCACTGTGTGAGCTGGAAAGTTGTTGCTTCATAAAATCATGATCTTAAGGAAATTACAGTGAAAGAGGTATTGAAATATTTGCTTTGCCAAAGATGATTCCAAAGGCAACTTCTTCTAATATTTTCTGTCTTTCCACATATCCTCAGAGTGGCACTTCCTGCTGATCAAAGACTAGACACAAAATCTGTTTGTGTGAGCACCAGCATCTGTATGTTATGTCTCAAAAGCTCTTTAAACACAGAAACACAGAGAAGTAATGGTACATGGAGGGGAATCCAGAGAACACCTTGCTCTGTGTCCTCCAAAGACTATCCAGGATCCATCAGCTCATCGTGAGCCGATCTTCACCACCCCAGAGGAGCAGAGAGCCCTGTGGCATGTGGGAACACAAATTAAGGGCTCAGAGGAAGGGACACTCCACCTGGGCCCCTCTCAGGACTGTTCCAGGGGTCTGTAAGAGGTGCACATGTGTGTTCTGCATCTGTGTGCCTACTGTGTGTGTCTGCTCAGCCTCTCTTGGGCCACTGGATCCAGCACAGTGCAATTTCTCCACACATCGTAAGCATTATCTGTTTTAAAAGTGGGGTTAGGCAGATTTTTCTTACAGAGCCATAGACAGGATAAATGCCCATAAACTCAGAGCAAAAGAAATGGAAGTCCATATAGCTTGTTTCTGTCACATCACACCTTTTTTAAAAGGCAAGAACTATGTAGATAATTAAATTTAAATTTGACCAGGAAACTCCAAACAGCACATATCCAAGTAGACAGTCAAATATTGGCACTCCCTTAATTTTGTCTATCTAGACCGCTATCCCAGCAGTTCTGTGCAAACTGCCACCATGTCAATTCAGCAGATTTGAGAATATAGCACAGATTTCCTGAAGTAATAAAACGTTTCCCAAAAGATTCAATGAAATGTGTTTCTTGGGTGAGAGATCTAATGTTAATACAGTTGGATAATTTGCTGGTTTTACTGACCAGATTTCAGTGTCTGAGGGAGCAGACTCACATATCTGATGGAATTCACACTTGTATTCAGCTTAATTTTCTGGTGGCTACAAGTACACTTCCAAGAGTCATGAACATGGAAGAGGCTTTTATTTTAAAAATGCTCGAGTAATAGCAAAAAAGAAATTAGTCTTGGGTTTAATTCTGCAGTGTTTCTTGTTGACTTGCAAAACCTAAGGTACTGTTGATACCTCTTATTTAGTAAGACCGAATTATTAAAGTGAGACTGTGTGGAACAGAACCATAAAAATATCTTTTCCTACAACAGTGTTACAAGTGGAGATGGGAACATGAAGAAATGGATTATTAAGCAGCACAGAACTAAGCCTAAAAAAATAGTAAAGTGTAATTTCCACCTACTAAGACAGGAAAGAACTTCAAGAATATTTTTATTCTCATTAATTTCCTTCTGTTTTGCTGGACCCTGGTCTTGTAAAGAAGAAAACTAAAAGATATTTTCTTAGTCTTCAGTCTCTGGATTGCTGTATCTAAAACATGCTTTTTTTTCTCCCATACAAGAATAGAACTTTTTAATATTTATATATTCTCTAATACCAATCAAAACCAGTGCTATTAATTATCACAATTATAACTAATTATTCTGTTATAGATTATGTAAAATAAAAAGTTTTTAAAGTTTTTAAATATCCTATTTTCATGACTCTTGTGTGTCATTTCTGCTGTTAAGAGCTGTTCTGCCAGCTAAGTGCATAATAACTGACATTTTTTATCTTTGTTCAGGATTTTTTCTGAGTTACTGCACAGCTATTCCTCTCTACAGCATGCAGAGATATCTTTTATTTCTGACTGACACAAATATTTTGTTTTAAGAAAACCACATTTCTTTCACCTGTCATAGCGTATATACAATCTATGTGTATTTAATTCTAAAAGCAGTTTGAACTGACACTGTGATTAAGAAAAAAGAATTATTACAGAGAACAAAACTCACCTCCATTGAGATACATAGATTCTTACTTATATTAGTGTAAAGGCCCCAAATAATCACAACATTCTGGTCCTTGAGATCTTTTAACCTGATTGAACTCTTGTCTGTTGCCTTGTGAGATTTTACATTTTTAAAGATAGAAGTGGAAAAATCCCACCCACTCTGCGTTCTAAAAATCAATACATCATTTTGATGAGTAAAGAATAACAATGAAAGGAACTATTAGCTTTAAGAAGATTTATTCCAGCTCATCTGACATTCTAAACATGATTCCTGACATAGTAGGTTACAGTCTCAGCTCTGCGTATCAGACCTCATACTGTGATACTGCAAGGGCAATATTTCTTCAGAGTCTTTTCTTTCAAACTCCTCTCTTGAATGCCTTAATTTTGTGTAACACTACCCCAAGGACTGGGGAGACTCCTTAGTGCATGGAGTCTTGCCCGTGTTTCACTTACCTCATTTTATATCAGTTAAATCCACCAACATGAGTACAGCTTCTCTGTGCTTACACCATGGCGATGACAGACTTTAACTCAACAGCTCAGCCCTTAATTTGATCCTCATGTGTGATCTACTTAGTTGTTTCCTTCCACACAACAACCTGAAGAAATACAATCAGAGTAGTCTACTGCAAGTGATGATTCTAAGCAAGAGCAGACTTTGGGATATGCATCCATCTTTTGTGTTCTTGCACCCTTGAGGGGAAGCCTGGGGTCTTCAAAACCAGCACTGAACAAATACCATCTGAAGTCCAAGAAAGTGTTACTGACATGGTGATGTTGTCAGAGGTGTGACTAAAGTGATTTTTGTCCTTGCTAAGTAGAGTAATTACACTTTTCCCATTAAGAGATAATATGAACATAAGCCATGACTCATTTATATGTTTGTGTTTACAAGAATTAGCAGGACAAGAGTCTGTGGTCCCAGACCACAGAATCCAATCCAGAATGGGAAAAGGGAATTTCCATCCAGAATGGGAAGAGTGTAACATGTTTTGGGTTCTTACTGGCAGTGGATGCCCAGGTTTCCATCCCTTCACACAAACTGAGGTGAAGCAGGATGACAGGAAGTTGGTGTGCATCATTTTGATGGTAATGGTTTAGAACTGAAGATGGGTCAATTTGGATTAAACATAAGGAAGAAGTTTTTTCCAAGGAAAGTGGTGCAGCATTGGAACAGGTTGCCAAGAGAAGTTGTAGATGTCCTGTCCCTAAAAAAATTCAAAGTAATGTTGGGCATGGCTCTGAGCAACCTGACCTAGTTGAAGATGTCACTGTTCATTGAGGGGGCTTGGACGAGAGGACCTTTAAAGAACTCAAACCAGTCTGTGATCAGCATTCATCCCAGTAAAGGACAACACAGGGTGTGGCCTAGCTCCTGGCAGCCAGAAGGTCTCTTGCAATTAGCAGTTTAGACATATCCTGAAGATCACATCTGTGCCTGAAGCACACTGACAGCTGTTCCTCCACTAGCATAACCATCTGTCTTAGAGAGAGGGTGGAATCAGGTTTGCTAGTTTTTCCATATATATTGCAACTCAGAAGTGTGCCAATACAATATATCAACTTCCACAAGTATACTGAGCCTTAAAAAGAGTTTCTTTCCTTTTTTCCCTTTTCTCACTGCTGAGTTGTTCCCTGTTCAATGCAAGGGATTCAGTCCCTACCATGTGCTCATCCTCTTAATTTAGCATATTTTAGACAGGGACCACTTGCCCTGTCTCCCTCTGGCAGGCTGTTCTTGCTGATTTGTTGTTACTGCCCTCTTGGGATGGCCCAGGCTCCAAACATGAATTCCATCTTCCCCAGCTTTGCTCTGACTAGGAGAAAGAGGAAGGACTTATATCTTCAGCTGTGCCCTAGAAATATTGCCACTGTCTAAATTGTACATATTGCCTCACTGGCTGCAGCCCTCGTGAGCGTGTAACTGATTTCCCCTGCTTGCCTGGGCACTCTGTACTGCTCTGCATGACTCATTACTTGTGTTGTGGGGCTGCCTGCAGCAGTACTCTACAAATCAGGAATTACAACTGGAAGCAGAGTGAGAGTAAGAGATATAAGGGAGTGTTGTAAGAAATGCAGTTATTTTTTTACTGTATTTGCAGCTGTGTGTCTGGAGACAAGCAAGAAGAGAAGTTGCAGTAACAAATAATTTGGGAGTGAAGCCCATGGCCTCCAGTAATGACTGAATCCTAATAGGCAAAGTGCAATAGAGATAGCACTTGCAGGCAGGAATATATGGGTTACAATCTATGTAGCTATTTATACAATTTTAAAAGGTAGGGGTGAAATGATATCCCTTCAGCAATATAATGAATAGTCATATAAAGGTCCAAGAAATAACTGTTGAAAATACTTCATCCAAAGACTAGAAGCATTTCACCTCCCTGGGAGTTTTCTAGTGAGTATTTTCAAAATGTGCTAATAAAATGAGCCTATATCTACCTGTTAATATTTTACACATCATAGCTTGAACCTCTGTTTGAGAGGCTGATACATTGCAAACAGTTACGTAGCAGTGTTTCAGTATATCAGATAAATGCCTAATCACTATCTGTGTGCTGTGCACAGCTACTTCATGCTGTCAACAAAAGGACTCGGGATTTGTAGAGGCTTTTACTCTTATTTTATTTTCCGAATCAAGAAGAAATAATCAGAGGGGTTCATTTCTCATTTTTAAAGGGTTCTCCTGGTGCAGTTCCAATTCAATTAAGTGGCAGTATATGTAGAATAAATTACTGTTATATACTTATATTTAGACATCTCAGTTTTTCTGCAAAACCTCACCAACGGTCAAAAAGTCTTAGGAATTTTGAAAATTTTCATCCAAGTACATTAAAGTGTCCAGTTCTACAATCCTTCCTCATGTGGTAGAGTTTTGACTGTGAAATCATGGAATTGCAAAATGGTGATAATAATCCTATTTTCATTCCAGCTTTTAATTTAGCTAATTGCTTATGTAATATCAGCTGTGTAAATGGATGTATACTTTTTGATTTAGGAAACAGGCTAAATCAACAACATCTGAATGCATGTAAAATATTAACATGCATTATTTCAGTGGATCCCACCTTGCACCAAAAAAACCCCAGAAATATTCCAGCCTCAGCATAATAATATCTTAATTGTAGTACATTCTTTTCTGAGCATCCCCTCCTCCCAAGACAGTGCTGTGCTCACACCAGACTTTCTCTGGCATTTTCCTCAGCTTCAGGCAAAACCAGTAATTAATGATAAGACTTGAGTGTTGTACAGCTAAGCGCTAAACAAGACTGCCTCTTCTCATCTCTGCCAGTTGCTTGCTCTCTGATCTTCGGCAATTATTCAGACTGGTTGTAGGTAAAATTACGTGTTAGGAAAATTATGATATGTACATCTACTGCTTAAAAATAGATTAACTCAATTAAAATCTGTGCTTCCATGGGACTCTCAAGATCTTTGGTCTAAACAGAGGTCTGCTAAAGCTAATTAAGGACATTAAGGTGAAATTTTCTTTACAGGAATCATTATCTCTACTAGAAGACCTTTCAAAGTGTCTAAACTTTGAAAAATGCTAGGAAAAACATTTTTTAAAGTATTGGTTTACAGGCAGGCTTGTGCTAGAATCTTTTTGTGTTATGGTGATACTAGCTACAGGTTCTCAGGGGAGGAGGAGGAGAATCTTTGTGAGAACTGCTTCTGTGCTAAAAATAATGACATATATTCTCAAGAAATAAAACTTGTCTATTTTTATAAAGCTGTGTCAGTTCATCCAAAAAAATAACTGCATCAACTAAAAAAGTCACAACACTTAGCAGTACAGTTTTCTATATTTCTTATTGTAAATCTGAATGTAAACACAATACGCTGCGGAAAAAAAGATTTTTGCCAGTTCATTTTAGTTGGCTGGAGTGAAGGTGGATATGTTACATGTCCATATGTTACATGGATATGGACATGTTACATGCCTTAAGGTGTGTTTAACTTAGGATTGTCTCTTCTTACAAAATATATTTTTCTAATCTAACTAAGCCAATGGTCTTTTATTTCCTTTCACTTCTCTTTTACTTTCCTGACATTGTTCTGATTTATTTAGATTTGTGTAATTTTTATTGCAGTTATGCTTCTGAGACTTTTACAACACTGGTTCCTTTGCTGAAATTGCAATATATAAAGATACATCTAGATTGAAAGAGTTTCTGTGCAAAAGTTAAAGGAAATTAGTTAAAATGTTTCAACAGATCAATGCTCTGGCAGTGAAGAAAGTTTCAAATATAGAGGGATTTACTGATCAAAAGGAAAAGCCAAACATTGTTCAGAGTTAAGCTAGAGTCCTTGGAAGAGAAAGACATTTCTCACTCCAATAAGCAAGTTGGCAGCTACATTCAGCACAAGCATAAATTTCCTGTAGGCCTTAAAAAACAGCTCATATGGCAGACACCTCATCAGTTCATTTGGGAGACCCTAAATGCACGTAAATTTGTGCAATGTGTGATGATAGTGCAAAAATGTAATTGAGCTTTCACACCCTTTGGTCTGGCAAATATCTTGTTGAGAAATGAGTGAGCATACTTGCTCAGTGACATATAGAGGGGACATCCCACGGGATCTCATTGAGCTCCTCTTGATTTTGTAGGCAGACCGCACAATTCGTTTCAACCCCACCTCAAATTGAATGAAAAAGCTGATTTTTATCTGGTGGTTATAGGAAATCCCCTTAAAAGTTTTTCTCCTCCACCTCATGCCAGGCCTTTGAGCACCCACTGAGTCCATGGCAAGGGCTGTGCTGTATTCCCAGCTTGGCAGCCCCCATGCAGGTCTTCCTCCTTGCATAAGGTATTGCAGGAAAGAGTAGGTGGAAGCCTGGGCTGGATTTACAGCTAAGTTTCAAGAGGGAACACTGTTATTAGCTAATAGATGTGTAAACATTTTCATCATGTATTGTCTTTAATTTTTTCTAAATAGGTATAATATATAAAAATTAAGACAAAAATGTCATAATTAATTACCTTAAGAGAAGTTTAAAAGATATTACTTATAGTATTGGTGCTATAGTCTTTATGATTTTTATGCAAGACTGTGTGTATAGAGGAGATAAGCAGTATCTTTGTAAACAAAGTATTCATAACCACAAACTCATAATGCAAGAAAAAAGAGGGGAAAAAAGAGGAAAATAATACTTTTTTTGGTGAAGACCTAGTTTGTTCCATAACATAAAATTTCCTGTTTAACTTCAGACGAAGAAGAACTTGTGTGACTTTTGCTTTAGTCCAATGATAGTGGTTGCCTAATAAAATATTATTTCTCTCTATAACCTTACCTCCAAGTTTTTGTTCAAGAAGTATCATAAAATAGTACAGCCAGTTTTGCTGTTGCATGCATCAATTTATAGACAGCACAGATACACTAAAAGTGGAAAGGGAAGGTGCTTGTGTTGCATTTAAATGTCCAGCAAAAGCACTAAGAGCTTTTGCACAGCAGGCAGAATCTCCTTTCCATCCACTAGATAGAGCTAGGGCACTTTGAGTGTCGGTGCAAGGCTTGGCAAGGCACACCTGTGGCTTCTGCCTGCAGGGCTGCTGCTCCCCTGCGCTGCTCTGGAAATGCAAACACACATTCACAGGCCTGGGCAGGGTTCTCTGTTTGAAAGCTCATTTTATATCATGTGTTGAATGCCATGTTGGAGGTGGTGAAATAAAAAGTGGTATTTTCCTTCTTTTATCCTTTCACATTTTTTTTGTTCAGAGGATACAGGATTTATGTACGTTACCTTTCTTTATATTAGTAGAGGTATTACAGCATCAAATCTTACATCAGACATGCTTTTCTGCATTAACTGAAAAAAAAAAAACCAACTAGAAAAAGAGGTAATTTAACCTTTGAAAACCGCATATTTTGAAATTTTATGTCTCTCATTTTTAGACCTTATTGCCTTGTCAGTAAGCAAATATTTTTCAAAAATATGAAATGAAGCATTATATTCTGAGATTTTGTGGGGTTTAGTGTTTCAGGTTTGTTTGCTTTTTTGTTGTTTTTTTGTTTGTTTTCCCTAGTCAGTTTTCTTCTCTTCCTGAGGGAAGAATAGCGTAAGATTGCATTGGGATCAAATGAGTAAAGCCCCAGAGATATGGAATCCAAAATTTGCAGCTTCTCTAATGATGCAACCAGAGCTAGGGAAATACATTTTCATTGATTTTTTTATACCATCTTAAGAAGTTGGATTTTTTTAAAATACCATTTGCCATTACATTTAACTGAAATAAATAGAATGGTCCAAACTGCTCTATTTTGAAATTGTACTTGTCTCTTACATTAGAAAAGTGCTTTCCCAAAAGTTGCTACACTTGCAAAGGCAAACGCTGGCACAATAAAATTGCAATTAAGTAATCCATCTCTCTCAGAGAGGGCTGAGGCTGCAGGAGGCAGATTGAGGTGAGGCCCTGCCTGCAGTCAGCTGGCCTCTTCCCTGGCTCCAAATTAGAAAGCTTTCAACAAGGCCATGAGAGCAACTAGAGACAGAACAAAAAGCGGATGTTTGAGGGAAAATAATCAGTACAATGTTTGGGAAAATGGAATATTCCTGTGTAGCTATATTGATCAGGGTTTTTTCCCCCTCCTTTGACTTTATTGCTTGTGTTTTACAGAAAAACCGCATTCAAATGCCTGAGTGGGGAAGGATGGAAAGGGTAGGCATGTAAGGGTAAGGGAGCTACACTCTTTATGTGTGGGTAAGAAGAGGGAGGGAAAAACAGATAGATGGGAAACTTGTTCCTGAGAAACAATACTGAGTTATTAAGAAATCCAGGTTACCTCTGCAGAATCCCATTATTCTGTATTTGAAGTTTTTTCTTCCTTGTCTTTTGACTGGGTTACTTTGGTTATCTTGCTTGCTCCAGGGACGATGCTCCTGTAAACAAACTTGACAGGCTTTAAAGCAGGAGTTACAGCACATGGAGTGCAAAATGTTGAGGATGACAAAAGCAGATTCTAAATTAGGATGGATTTACATTCTTTCCAATCTCTTCAGCGAAAAAGAGGAATGAACAATTCACATTTCCCATGGTAGGTTCTGCACACTGTACACTATTTTTGGTGATCATAAAAGAAAAACTATATTCGACTGCTATGCAGTAGAATTGTGGTCTCTTGCCAATAAAAGAAGAGGGCTGTGTTGTTCCTTAAAAACACAGATGTTTTTCAGGTATTTTCAAGGACAGTCTCACTCCTTGTATGTGGTTAACTTGGAGATACAGCAAGATAATGACAAATTTCCACTAAAGTTTTTATTCTCAGGTCAGTGTTTCTCATACTGAAATTTTTGCCAGAATCACACCAATGAGTGTGTCAGAGGAGTTGAATCTCAACTGTGTTTCTGTTCCTCATGATATCACATTATGCCTTCAATCCAGGGAATTTATGTTCCACTTTATCAGTGTCTTTATTCACTAAAGTACACCCACAAACCCCAGCACAGGAATGGAACTAATGTTAGCGTTATATAAATATTTTTCCCCCTATTCCTCCTGAGCATTTGCCAGCATAAATTCCCTTTATAGGTTTTTTAGCAAAATTCTTCTCTTGAAAAAACCTGTGTACAAACACACAGACACATATTAACTTCTGTCACATCACAGAAATTGCTTGAACCAAAAAGCACAGTATTTAATAGGGCTAAGTGTTTAACCTTTAGGTTGGCAGGTAGAACAGTGGTGCAGGGTCTCTACCTAAGGAAATTTACATCAGATCTTCTGCTAGCATGTATATTTATCATTTGAGAGGAGCAATAATGTCCCATGTTAATTTAGTGACATAATGTCCCTTTCTAGGAGCCAATGTGTACTTATCTGTGTTTTTGTTCTCAGTATTTCATGAACATATTAACTGCAGACAGAACTGCTGCTGCCAAGATCGAAGACATTATTCCCTCCTCGGTGGCTGAGATGGAGATGCTCTTTTCAGTGAATGTGCTCGGTTTTTATTGGTATCAATTTCATTCATCTTTTTCACAGGCTTAGCCCAGAACTTGATGGTATCTATCCTCAGTGAGATTGCTGAACATACAAACTTTTTCTTCTAGTCCCAATTTCTCCACATTTAGCCAGACTTTGCTCATAGCTCTAAATAAGAAAAGTGGGTCCTATGTCCTGTCAGGCTTTCCATTACATAGACACACTGGAAATTTGACTTCTATTTTCTTTCACAAGCATTCCAATATGACTTCAGACATTTTTTCATATTTTCCCAGTTTTCTGATTTGGGGATCAGTATAATCACAGCTTATTAAACTGAGTGACTCAGAGGACATTGTAGTGTACCTGTGGAAGAAGGCAGCAATGGAAAGCTTATTAATATGACACAGAACATATTTGAGTTTGCCAAGGTGGTTTCTCAAGCTGAGTAATATTTTTTCACCTCCATGTTTCTTCTCCTCCATGTTTGGTACTACTTTCCTTTAGGTTTAAATTAACTTTGAATTCTCTTAAAAATCCAACTGTACGGGAATCAGTAACTCCCAGAATTCAGACTGAGCTGTTTTGAGTAACTTCTTTTCCCCATTAAACTAATTCTGCTGGACATTAACTTCAATGAAATTGAGGCACATGGCTGGACTCTGTCAGTCTTGGTCCTTCCTGTGTGAAGATCCTTCCTGTATCACTAATCTCACTTTTCTTTAAATGTACAAAGCATGTGTCTAACTCTAACATAGTTGTTCTGGTTCCCAGTCCTTGATTTTCATGTATCTGAGCTGCTCTGAATGTGCTGACTTTAGTTTCAGCATTGAGTAAATTGTACTCTAGTATACTTGTTTCCTCTCCATTCACAATAAAGGGATCTCACGAGGTCTAGCTCAAATTCAGACATCCATACTGTAGACAGCTTCATTTTCAAAGATTAATCCTGCTAGTCTAATCTACCTGTATATTTTATGCCTTATCTATGTGGCAAGAATAATGCTGTTACACTCAGTTCCTGAAACCAACATGTAAAAACTCTGTCAGTACTATTTCAGCTCCAGCAAACTCAGTTTAGCACTTGTTCATTACTGAATTATCCAGTACACATGTAAGATGCCATAGCTTTCCTTATGAAGCCAAATGTATTCAGACTGGAGAGCTAATATTTGGATCAATAATGGCAATTCAAATAAAAAGTGTGTTTCTTTTTAGATTAGACATGTTCTATTCAATTATCCTCCACTGAGTGTTGCTGGAAAAATTTCAGACAAGACATTAACAAGACAATAAGCCTCAAAATCACCCTGTTTTCCAAATACTCAAATTTTCAGCTAGAAAAGGCACTCCAGGGCACTTTTCTTCATTAGTCTTGGTCCAGAAACTTATTCTTAATATTTATAACAATTTGCAGCATCATAAAAGTGCTTAATCTTCATTAACGTGCACTTTGGTTTGCTTATGTGTTTCTTTTCTGTGGTAGTTCATGAAAAATAAATATATCTTGGCTTTTTCAGGAAGTGAAAATGTTATTGTGTAGAAAAAATGCAAAAGAAGTTTTTGTCTTCCACCATACCTTCTTTTGATTTTTCTTAATAGTTCACATGCTGATAAACACAAATCTAAAGATATATATTTACTTTTAGATGTCTAGAACATGAAGCAAACTGCCAAAACATAATATTGAATTCAACCTTTTTTTTTGTTTAAAACAAAACCCAGCAGAGGTATCCAAGTAGCCCCTCTATGTGTGAGCCACCACTAGCACTTCTCTAATTGAAGTCATAACACCACTGTAGTACAGGTTTTGAACTCCCAGTTAAAATTATCAGAGTTTGTTCCCAGTGTGATTCACCTCTGTTTTTTCTTATGTGCTTGGGGAAAAGTAGTCCAGTTAACCCTGTCATTCCAGAAGAGCTGAGTATGTCTTTATGAATCCTATAAATATGCAGTTTCACCCATGAGGTGTGAGTGCAATGGATCCTCTCACACATATGAAATATTCATTATAACTTTTGAAGGTCTTATTTTTTTTAAGGCGGCTGAAAGGTACACACCATAGAGATAACATGTTTTATTTGTGCTGTCAAGATTAATTTCAAATTTTTAACTCAAACAAGGGAACTTTTACAGCTTAGCAGTCTGCTGTGCCTGGGTGACACTAGGATGAGGAAGGTAAATGATGCAGAGGGCAGGCTGAGGGCAATCTCTGCTATGAATTATGCTTTTCAAGTGTTGGAATATCATTGCCATAAAATGGACAGTAAATTAACTGTCCACATTCATTAAGGCAAAGAGAAAGTGCTTTGGAATTGACATCTTCCAAAGGTGCAATGCTCTGCTCCCAAAGATGGAAGCACAAAGTAGCTCAGGACTGCGGAACTTGCTGAAAATCCTCCTGTGGCCTGTGCCTAAAAAGAAAGTGCACACAACATATTCTTCTAAAATACCATGAAAGTATTTTTTTCTTTTCACATTCCCTGTGAGCCAACAATAGCTGTTGCTATAAATTATGAACCAAAAGCCTTAAAAGAACTCACTTTAGTGGCTGGCTGGAGTGCAAATAGAAGAGAGACAGGTAGGATTCAGAGTAAGATTAATTTCAACTTTTTCTTCTGACCAAGACTTTTTCTCTTTCCATGTGTATATTTTATACTTTTTATTCCTGAGTAATTCTGGAACACCAGTTTCCAGATACACACATTACTTAATGACAAGAAGCATTGCATAACAAGGTAGCAGTATTGATGCCACTTATAACTCATTAAAGTAAAATTTGATTTTAAAATAATTTCTGTTGCATTAAAATCAGGATAATAGCTAGATTTTTGTTAAGTTTTTTTTTTCATTATGTATTTTTCTTTTATTTGATGCATTGGTAATTCTAGGGAGGAGTGGTTTTCTTACAGCTCAAACATGAGCTATACAAACAACTTGAAGCATTTTGCATGCATATGGTTATGTATAGCATATATGAATTTCCTTAGTTTCCTTTTCAATTTTTTGTAACCATTTCTCTGCAGACCTTTCAAGCAGTTTAAATGTTTTGAAGAAGAAATTGATATGTTTGATTTAAATAATTGATTCTATGATTTGTTAAATTGCAGAAGAGATTCAATTATTTAGTATTATATACTACTATTTCTGTTGATACGGAAATACAATCAGTGAAAGGTTAATCAAAATGATAATGAATTTTGATTAAGCCATACCTCCTGCTGGCTTCAAGAAAAGGCATTTGCACAATTCTCTATTTTACTGATATTGATGTACACATTTTTAACTGAGAAAAGTAAGAAAACATTTCTTTGGAAATATTCTGAAACATCTTCTAAAACTCTCATTTGAAAAACCTTTATTGAATATCCTGGTGATATCCTGATACATTCTAATTTGATGAGATCATCAGTATGTGTTATGAACATTACATATTTCATAAATTCCAGCTTGATTTTTGAAAAATGTCACTGAAGTTGAGATTCTGGAAGAACTAAAAGAATATATGAAAGAAATGCACAAGAAACAGAAATATAAAAGAGACATTTTTAACTACAGAACCTTTAGGGAAGAAAAAGAATGTCAGCATGACAGACTTTACTGTGATTTGAAAGAGGAAATGAGGTTTCTTTTTCTGGTGTTTAAAAATGATACCTAGAACTATGTGAAGATATTCAGTTGTTTTTTTCTACTGTTAGTTATCACGGAAAGCTGGTTTCAAACTCTCCTCATAGAAGTACTGTAGATAAGAAATGTAACAAATTTTTTAAAAAATTGATCTTGATAAACACTTAAAGCAACTATGTAGCATAGGTGTCTGCAATGACAAGGAACTGAATGAGACAGTTAAGGAGAGGTCTTTTCACCCCGTGCTCCTTAAGAAGCAGATGCACGTGTCAGTGACACTAAAAAAATAAAAACGCAACACTTCAGCCTGTTGCAAACTTCTTTTCTTCACAAGGTCTGTCCTAATTTCAGCTGTTTTAACATATTCATCAACAACTCTTTTCAAAGGCAACTGTTTTTACAACACAAATAACCCCTCTGTCTTCTCAGACCTATTTTTATACTGCACATACTGTTCACTTCTTACGCAGATCATGACAGAGGATAATACATTTATTCTACTTGTTCATATTATTTATCACAATATCACAGGAGCTGCGTGACATGGATGATAAAATAGTCTCAATAGTTCAGAGCAGAGCCAATTTGAAAAACAGCCTTGGTTCCAGTTGATCTGCTTGGCTGAGATTTCAGAGTGGACTTTTCTCAGCCTGCTCTCCATGGTGTGTTTCTGCTGTGCACTTCTGCCAGCCTGACTCACATTAACTTTCCAGTCAGCCAGCTCAGAGAGCTCATTCTGCTAAAAACTAATGCAGAAAAATATTTCTTCTAGTAGGGCCAGTAGGATGTATGCCTGATTGCATAAAGCCTTGTACAGACACAAAAAAAAGACTGGGAACTTGTGGACAGGAGTAAGGTGAGATTAAGTTGTGTTAAACTAGTTTAAGCTTTCTGCAGAACAGCCAACTGGTCTTAAAGGGACCAATTCTTTAGGAATAGTACTTCAGTTTTATTCTGACACTTTATTTTCACCTTTTTGTTGCTACAGAGGTGCTGAATTAGTTTGCACCATTTTGGTACTCAATTTTCAGAGAGCCAGCAGACATGGCACAGACGATATACTGCCCATAGTTCCAATGGCAGTTTATTCAGCTTTCTGTCAGTGGCAGCTATGTCCAGATTCATCAGCAGTTGTCATGTACATAAAGAATAACAATAAATTTGGCCTTGAAATGTAATTTTATCCTTCTGCTTTTTTTTTCCTATTTTAATCAGAATACAAATCCCAGATGGAGGGGTGACACAATGAATATCTCTCATGTGTATGAATACATCAGCAATTCTACAATTCTCACTCTGTAGTAGGTACTATGCAGAATCCAGGTGTCAAAATCCAATGAAATTTGTCATTTACCTTAGCCATTAGCCAGAAGTACAATTGCTTCCAGAAGCCCCTTTAAAGAGAATTTTGTCCAGTTGTGCATTTTCCAATTGTTTGGTTTTACAAATCAAAGTATAATGAACACCCAACTCCTTTCACATCTGAATGTAAGCAGAATACCAAACCTTCTGATCTTGCTCTAATATTAACTAATTAATGATAGTATTTTCAATTCTAAGGAAGGATTGTGTTTATAAGTGAGATTTTTCAGCACATCAGGCAACAAATAGGTCTTTTATCTAGGGCTGAAGTGCTGCAGAACTAAACTGGTTAGAAAAAAATTAATTACATATACATTTTTCCCTATGAATGACTGTCAAAACCAGTCTGTGTTCAAAATAAAAGCAAATATTCTTAGTAATTACTTAGTAGAAATGTTGGACGTTACTGCTTAAAAAGCTCCTCCAGTTTGAATGCTTGTTTTGCATTTATTAAAGACTAAATTTATGAAAGATGTTTTAAGAGAAAAGGTATAATTATTCACTAACTATTGAATGTTCCCACAATCTTTATTTAGTATTTGGGATGTCAATAGTGATCTCTTTGTTTCTTTGTTCTCATGAAATTTTGTTGTATTAGGGATGATTCAGGGCAGAAGTTTTCCATGTGAATTTTGATCCTTTTTGGTTTTTTTCTAATATTCAGTTATCTTTCTCAGCTTTTTGATTCTTCTGTCTGATAAATATTCAGAAAATTCTTCATGAACATTTGATTTCTGAGTGAGCAACATGGTTCAGATTTTTCTTCTCACTAATGTCTCTGTTGGGCTGACTCTGTGCCCTGTTGCAGGAACCTTTTTTCCTAGGGAAAGCTGAAGATTTTGCTGTAAATACCCTCTCTACAGCAGGTTGCCATTGCATCTCCATACAGCACTGGATAACCAAGCTTGCCAGTTTGAAATCACAATCAGCAACAAAGTACTGACATTCAAAACTAACAAGAGAAAACCATCCTGTGCTTGCAGGAATAGTCACAAACCTTTTAGCTCCTTTGTAAATCAACAGTGAATAGAAGGTGGAAATTGTGGTATTTCAATAAACTGAAAAGATAATGACTACTAAACATAAGGAGTCTTGCTGTTTGCAAAACCTACTGTATAATTTTCTCAAATTGCTCTCCCTAGTAATGGAGTTGTAAGTTCTGTTTTCTAGAGCATAATATCCTCCATATTCCATTATATTTACCCTTGCCACTACTGGACCATTTCAGCTAAGAACTTTTGTTTATTTATGGACACAAGGATGGTCCTGTATCCTCCTCAGTGTGTCTCAGGCCTCTAAATTAGTGTAGAGATAGACCATATGTGTCATGGGGAAACACTACTCACCTCATGTGGTTTAAATCAAATAAGGATTAAAGGTTTGCTGATTTATTGATGACAGAGTTAACTGGCAGTCAGTGAACTGGCAATCAACGAACTATACATTCAGGATCAATATTGGTGACACAACAGATAAACCACAGTCTCAGACTCTTGAAATACATGACACCAGCCCATTTCCAAACTTCCTTCCGTAGGTAATGCCCCCCTGTATTTCCATGCACTCTCACACTGCCTGGCAGCACAGACAGTGCCTCTCTCCCTCCCCTGTGTAGCTGCAGGCCCCTTGTGGTGCCAGGACAGGAGACCCAGGTGTCCCCGTGTGCCTGCTGAGCAGGGCTGTCCCCACTGCTCTCACTGGGGCTCCTGCACCCCACAAGGACCTGCTGAGCCCAGCCCAGGCATGGGGATGGCCTGGGGGGATGGCAATGCCAGCAGGGTTTTTCTGCTCCAAGGCCTCTACCAACGCCTTATAGAAGTTTCCATTTCTGTCACACTGCTGTTCAGGCAGTTTCAATAACCTGTCTCTATTATGTAGTTCTGTTCAATGTGATGAGTGGTTGTCCTGGGGTTCATCCATAGCATTATGAGTTTGAAGGACAGGAGCTCTCAGAGTGGTTGGGCTGTCCCCTCACACACCCTGTGCCACACTCCCGGCCTGCACTGGGTGTACTTGTCAAGGTGTTGGTAGTAGGGGCTGGTTAATGCCCTCCCTGACCTTCCTCCCCAAGGAGCTTTTCATCTCACTTTCTCACCCTGTCAAGGAAGAGGAGTGTTTTAGCCATTTGTATATCCAACAACATATTAGATGCATTTATTTATGACATCCATGGCCATTTTATAACTTCTATGTTTTTAGCTGCTTTAAAAAAATTCTTTTCTATTTTGAAAAAAACAAATACACCTGCAGTTCACATTGTGGGGAAAAATACTGATGTCCACTTCTCTGGACAGGCTAATTGGCACATCATTCATTAACGCTTGACAAGCTATATGACAAAGTATAAAGGTATCAGGCATGAATATCATGCACACACACATAGAGGATGCATTTTTATATAGGTAGTTTACAAAATTTTTCATTTAAGAGGTGAGGCCTGGATATTATTCCCTTGTGCCTTTACACTTGAGCCTGTAACTTGATATATATTTAATTTTATGTGGATTTGGACTTCCTTGTGCAGTGTGTTTTATGAATGCTGATTCCAAGAAGCAATTAATAGAGATGATACTCCTATGAAAAAATATTAGTGTTCAAGGTAAACTGCAAAAAGCATAAGTTGGTCTTGAAGGAACACTCAGCTGGTCTAAGAAACAGCAAGGAGATAAACTGATGATCTGTTGGTGTGTTTTGGAGGCAGGTATAAAAGAAAAAGGACGAACAGAGGTTTTTATGTTCTGCATGTCTAACTTTGCTACCAGTTGGACATGAGAAACTTTATTTTCTCTACATTTTAAATTACATTTTTTCTATTATCCATTGCTATAACCCCAACATTTGAATGTGTTGGAGAGATTTGCACTTCAGTACAAATCTGAACACATGCTTGCATATGCTTGTGCAAAATGGCAATGAGTATGTATGCTTCTTCCTGTAAAATCTTCAAGCAATATAAAAACTTTTGGAGGGGGCATCTTTGTTATTAATTCAGTCTGAAATATAAGTTAAATTTAACTAATTGCTAAATTGCTAAATTAAAAGTATTTTGTGCAAGGTGTGTTAAAATTCATGCATATGATCCTTCTGATTGGTATTTTAACCCTAATTTACATTTTACATTTTAATAGACCATAATTAATACTTCTCAGAAATTTTTGGAGGGCTGAGATGTGATTAGAAAAGTCTTTTGATTGACACATTAAAATTGTCTAAGTTGGAAAAAAGAAACTGCACTAAGAAAAACTGATTCTTTATTGGTTACCTTATGGAAAGGAAATTTTAGCAGGATTTCCATGACATTTACTTCCAGTAGGTGCACCATATCTGTGTTTTCCCTGGATAAAAGGCACATTCACAAGTTATCCAGGGGCTGAAAAAGTTTCTTCTAGTTGTAGGAACTTGTAAGTCTTCTCAAATTTAGACAGACTCATCCTTGCTCTTTAAGCTATGACTTTATCTACTTGCGAGTCTTTTCCAAATCCCCACTGAGTCCTGCTGTGTCCTTTAACATCTGGATCACTCATTCCAGAGATCTGAGAAAGCTTGGAGTGCCACTGTGAAAATAAAAAGCTCCTTTTTCTTAGCTGATAGCAGAAGGCAGTGAAAAAGTCCTTGTAGTCTCGGGAAATAAATCAAAGTGCTTCACCTGGAAAAAAAAGAGCTTTAATTTAGCTGCAGCACTTAGCACATTTTATCATTTATTTTCCTTAACTCCTTTATAAAACACATGTTCTATTTTAATTTAAAAAGGTAGATTGTCATTACTAGCCAGAACATTTGTCTTTACAGCCTTCCTTTGAGTTCACTGAGAAAAAGCATTTGAGTACAAAATGCAATTTTGTTTCACACATCTGGCAGTGGCCTCATTTTCCAACTGACAGTAAAGTCATATGGTCCCATTAGCACCAGTAAATAAAAAGTGGCCCTATATTCCTCTGGAGACACAGTCTACTGCCATAGAAGGACCCCAATGCAAACAGCAAGTACTTTTCCACCAGGTGAAAATGTATTACAAGAAATAAAAAGGCCATTATGTTCTAAGGACATTAAAGGAGGTGCAACTTACCAAAGCCAAGCACCTAACTGCACTATCTGTGCTACTGTGACATTTTTAAAGCAAATACCAGAGCAAATATTGCATGGATCCATTGGTATGTGAATGCAGGTTTCTAGGAATCTGTGGTGCCATTTTAACTTTGCACAGAAAGTCAACATGACCCAGGCATTCCAGTTCCAGAGAAATTCCCACTGAAATCCTGTCTAATCAGACCTGCAGAGTGAGGTGAAAGAAGCAGATCAAGGAAGTTAATGGTATTTGTCTGATTGTAACCCCTAAAACTCACTACATAGCCATCTGAAGAAACTCCAGGATTTTATTTTAACAGAGTCTTTATAGCAGATGCAGTTCCTACACATGACAGATTTTCAGACATAATTTTTGTGTGGGATAATAATAATAAACAATTAATAAATCCTAAACAATTATTAATAATAACAATAACAATAACAATAACAATAACAATAACAAAAAATTAGAGCTACTCAGAAAAATTCTGGAATCGGACAAAAAAATGTTCCTCCTGTTTACACAGACAGGGTAAGGGTTTTTCAGAGTGCCTTGCAGGCTGCATTTTCTCTCCTCTCCCAGGAATGCTGTGCTCACAGGAGGTGTTAGAAGAACACTGATAAAATCACTGCATTCCAGCATTCCAAAAGCAGCTGGTGTCCCATGTACTGGAGCTGTAGAAGCTGGTGTGCCTGTGCTGAGATTCAAGAACTTTCTCTTTTCTGCCCCTTTCTTGCTCTGTTTTTGCCTACCAGCATATTTAGTGTCTGATAGCAATATATTCTAAAAAAACCTGTTGTGCAAAACCACTACTAGGTAATATTTATTTATAAACACATTTTTCCTAGTAACAGGTAAAGCCCAAACCCAGTTTTTAGGATTGGAAATATCCCAATTTTGTGTTGAGCTGAAATACAGAAATGTACCTAAGTAAAATGATTATCAAACACAGGTAGGGAGAGAACAAAAAGCCCTTTATTTTTGTCTGTATTAACAAAAACTGATCAACATCTGTACCAAGTAACAGCCTTTACAATTAGAAGACTAAAGAAAGGATGCATTAGGAAAATGATATAAAAAGTGTTTCCTGTAGGAGCAGGTATTATAAACAAATGTTTGTACTAAAATATGAAGTATAAATTGCAGAAGAAGATAAACTGAAGAGCAAGATGGACTCCAGGATATAACTTAGATATAACATAGCTGTACACACCTATGATGCCTATGAAAATCCAGTAAATCTTCCAAGTCAGCCACCTGAAGAACTCTCAAATAAAGTACTTTTGCCCATGCAGCAACTACCATGTGAGGCCTGGAATTACTTTCCTCTTTTTCTGTCCTTCTTTTCAGCCAGTGGGTAAAAGCAGATTGCACCCTGTACAAATACTGGAGAGAGCAGGGCTGTACTAACTGCTGAAAAGTGCTCTGCTTGGTTAAAAATTCATTCCTTATGGAAATGAAATATTTTCGATGGAATAATAAGAGGTCCAAATGTGTCCAGGCTATTTGATCTGTCACAAAGAAAGGTTTTAAACTTTGAAAATATTCAGCTTTGTGAGGTCTGAAGGTTAGTCAGGGCAACACAGGATCAGTTTACAGCAAGAGTCATGAGAGGTTTTTGATGATATTGTTGTGAAGTAGAACACACAGACAAAAGAGAAAACAACACTTTTTTCCTAAGGATAGCACTGGGCTTTGAAATTAGGCACAGCAGGTAGAGAGAGATCCCATACAGATTTCAAAAAAGGATCCATGTCCTGTTACTAACTCGCTTCAAATTGCCAGGGAGTTGAAAAATCACTCCGTTCAACATTAACTTGAGCTAACAAAGACAAAGCTAGCAGGCAGCACAGCTATTAATGCCGAGCTGCTGTGCAGCATTTAACAGACCTAAAACACACAAACATCAGTAACCAGCCCTCTGCATTTTCATCTAGCTGCTGTCAGTACAAAGGGACTTCTGTTTTGCTGATACACATCCATAGAGCAGGGCTCTCATTCAAACTAAAAATGAGGGCTCTTATTGAAATGATCTTTTTAAAAATTAGCAGAATTTAATTTCTAACTTAAATTTTAGAGAAAATGGAGAAACAAGGCTAAATAAATCCCTCTAAAGTTACGATGATGTGTTAGACCTTCCATGCTTCTAGTGTTTTAGCTGAAAACCAGTTTTGTACCTAGCAAAAGACTAACAGGGAGATGACACATCATAATGCCTTTGATTGTGTTTAATTTTCATTGGAAAAGTTACATCTTTCTGCATGCTCAAATCCTTTTTTTAAAATAGTATGATGAATTAAATTCTCTTTAGTTTTATACGAGAAAATTTTACTGAAGGAGGCAGTCCTCCAGCAAGACAGAGCTCTTTATGGAGATGGACAAGGATAATGAAAAAGAAGATCATGCACATAAATCATTGTCATTAGGGATTAAAAAGGATGTGTAATGACCTGTGCAGGTATTAGAAAAGCAAGCTGATACTGTGAGTCAAGCTACTTGATCCTTGCAGACAAAAATATTTAAGTTTAGAAAAATATAAGTTGTCAATGAGACTTAAGGCACAGAAATTCTAATGTAAGTCTCAAAGGTAAAAACATAGAACTTAAAGCTTCTTAAACTTAAAGCTTAAAGCTTAACAACAAATTTTAAGTATTTGTGAGAAGAAAATGAAGATTTATGAACTGTTTAAAGTTCTCTTTCAAGTTTGATTGGCCAGAAATGAAAGGAGCAGAAGGATGACAGGAGAAATTGGATTGGTATTTATTCGTGATGGTTTCTTGTCCAAAACATGCAAATATAAGGGAAAAAAAGTAGTTATGCTAAGTGAGAAATTCCAAATAAGAACATGGAAATAACTGTTCTTTCTGGTGGAATACTGCAGGAGAATGAGCTCAGAAGTTTCACCCTGCTATTTTTACACAGTTCAAGATAAACACCTGGAAATGTCAAGTGGTGGTATTAGACCAAAAATAATTGAAAGAAAAGCTGGAGAGATAGTTAGGTCTCTGTCAAAAAAACGTAGCATCATGTTGAAATTTCAGCTTAGCTAGAGGACAGCAGATCAGTCAGCCTGTGGAGAAAAACCTTTCTGGTAAAGGTGTTCCCAAGAAATTTTCACCATCTCCTTTATCTGCTTCACTGCCTGAGGTTGTTCAGGAGCTCACTTGTCCAGGCCACTGGGAAAGGTTCCAGTTTTCTGAAAAATCAGATTTGTTCCTCAAGTAATTTAAAATGTTGACAGGCTGTGAACAGTTGAACCTAATTTTTTGTTTCACTGCAAAACAGCATGTAAGTAATGTCAGCAAAGGTCATTTGCTGGAATTAAGTCAGTTAAATGCCTTAAATGTTTTTTAATCTTTATTCTTAATGTCATGTGCTGACATGATAATGCTATAAAATGTCAGCGTGGGTTTAGTTAAACATATTGCAGAGAAAATCTGCCACCCATTCACACACAGTCTGAAATCAACTATCCACTCTACAACAATCAGTCTGTAGGAAATATGAAATTTGCAGATGGTGTGTGCTTTTACATTATGCTTATTGGGCTATTTTGGAATTCAAAGGTGTTTGAAATCTGGGACCACTTCTTGTTTTGATTTTTTTTTATCCTGCCTTTCCTTTCATAGGTCATTTTGCCAGAATAATTTTTTTCTTTCTATAGATTAATGAATTATTTTCTGTATAAATATACATCTTGGGAAACAAGTATTCAGCATGTTTGCTAGGCTAAGATGAAGGAGAATGTTAGGATTGTGCTCTGAGAGGAAGAACTCGATTTCCATGTATCTGTACCATGCCTAATATTATGATGGTCTCATGTTGTGAGAAGATGACTAGAGGTGAAATTATAGAAAACTGGGCAGTTATACTCACTTTCTAGCAGAAGTTATAACATGTTGTATGGTGAAATGCAGTTGCTGCTTCCTGGATGGAATGCAGTTGGTGTGCACAAAGTCTATTGCACCATGATTCCCCTCCCAACACAGCCTGCAACTTTAGCCAGCTGCTGAGAGGGATAGGATGGGATGGGATGGGATGGGATGGGATGGGATGGGATGGGATGGGATGGGATGGGATGGGATGGGATGGGATGGGATGGAGGGTGGAGCAGAGTGGAAACATCACAGCCAGACTCTGCTGTAATCCTTGCAGGGGAGAACTTGGTGTTCCCAGGTAGCCAATAAACCACAAAGTACCCATCAGCCAAGGGAGACAGGAGATGTCCTGCTGCTGAACCAGCAACCGTGGTGATACTGCTCCTCTCAGGTGAACTTGGTTCATTTAATCTAATTTTAGACACTAACACACAGCTCCATCCCAAAGCTATCCACCACCCCTCCCTGAGCATGCCTTGCATGTTTTCTTGACTATACCTTATGATGGAGAGAGTAATCAGTAACAAAGGTATATAAGACCAGAGTCACTCAGGTTCCACCTATGTGCAAAGAAACAGTATAAAAGTAATCTAGAAATGGGGAGAAGTGAAGGAAAATTCCATCATACCTTCTGGGTTTGGTTGTCAGCTTGAACCTGATTTCTACCCTGCCTCAGCCATCTCTCAAACCTAACAGGGACACCTACTGAATAAGAACCTAACTCAATGTACCATAAATGATTACCTGAGCTAACTCATTGGTGATTAGAGCTTATCTGTATTTTGTGTTAAATTCACTTTTGCTGTCAGTCACTGTCAATGGCAAAACTGTCAGTTTTCTGTTATCAGTAATATGTATTATTCCTTAAAGTGATTGGCCTGACTTCTTCGAAGGTTCTAGCAGTTACAGGAGTGGATAACATACTCAGCAAAAGTGGAGACATCCAGGAGAGTTTTCACTCTTTCTAAATTGACTCAAAAATGTAGTTGCATGTCCTCAAACAAGTTCATCAAACTGCCCTCTGAAGCAGCAGACCCTACAAGGGAGGAGTCCCTAGAATGGGCTGTAAGAGTTTCATATCTGATGGAGGAATTCTGAAAACATATGTTACTAAAAATAAATGAATACTTTGATTCTAGTATTTTCAGATTTCCCTTTTCTTAATTTTTTCTACTATAAAGCCTGGGAAACCTGTAACTAAACAGAAAAATAGACTTCACATTCATTCTTTTTTTTTTTGTTATGAAAAAATTTCAAACAATGTAAGTTTAAATAGTTTTCATATTTTTCTAACTTATGTTCTATACCTCTATTACTTAGAGTTAATAAAAAAAGTGAGACAAAGTACAAAATCAAGCATTTAAAATTACATGCTTCAAAGCAAATGAAGTGTGGAATGGCCTAAATTGATTTTTCTCTTGAGTAATTAAAAGGAGAAACATTTAAAATTAAATCAATATTTCTAGTCTTCCTCTACAGTACTTCTTTTGCTCTCATTTTCTGATGAATTACATTATTTAGATTACATTATTTAGATTTCACCTTTTTAACTCTGAGCAGAAGTGTACATAGTGCAGACAAGGTCACACAAGGTTAGGTCATAAGTAAGATTTACTAAAAAATCCTCAGATCTGAACCCAGATCGAGACTTTAGCCTAAACAGTAAAAAACAAAATAGCCATGAGAAATTCCCTATTCAGATCCCCTGTGTGACCTTGGGAAGGCCATTTTAACAAGTTCCTTACTTGTTTAATGTAGAGATATTACTTCCATTTTTCACTGGGATGTACATACAAGATCAGTTGTGATTCTTTTTTGAGACTGTAGTCATGGTAGCTTAATAAGGATTTATTGTCTAAACAAGTAGGTCAGTACTGGCTCTGAACCCAGTGCAGAACCCTGCTTCTTGAAGCTTTCTATCCCTTGCCACTAAAATTCCTGTTAATTTTGACTTGAACATCATTATTAAAACTTCCTTTTCCTATCAAATTTAAATTAAAGTAGGTATTTTTTCCAGGGTAAAAAACCAGTTGTTGTTGACATGGCCAGGTGGAGAACCATATAAACATAATGTAAATTAATCCCAGCTTCCTTTCATTTAAGGTTAACTCCTTTCACCTTTTCAAAGGGAAGAGGGTTGCAAGTATATTTGTCATGTCCTGCAGAGCTCTGCACACAGTCATCCAGTTTCTCAAATAATATTCAAATTAGCTTAGCAATTGCATTTTCCCCAGAAGTAAAGTAATGACATTTTAATCTTAATTTTGCTTCCCCATCTATGTGCTTCATGCTGTATCCTTCACATTAGACTTTGGGATGTGAGAAAATTATGTAAGCCTGGAGTTATCATTGAGGAAATGTACTTTGCAGGATCACACAGTTCAATTTAGATTAGGAGAATGAAAATACTGCTTGTCAGAAATGAAGAGAGCAATCTAGTTTTAAGAGTTAACACACTAAATGAAAATTGTATGCAGGATGGACAAGTAATTCAGAAACATCTGTAAAGACGTTTTAAGTGCAATCAGCAATTCCCACATCCATTCCTTGCATACAGGGAATGTGTTTTGTGATTTTTCATGTAAGCCCTGACTTGTTGCTGGACTCACAGAAAGTGCTACTGTCAGGAGTGCCAAGCTTTCAGCAGGCCCTGTTAGTTTCAGTGGGAACTTCTGAACCAATAATCTTCTGAAAAGCAGGTCAGTGAGACTTCACTTCTGTGTGTGGTCTGCTTGGAACCTCTGCCTCAGTTCAGTAACTCCTTGGGGATTTTGGAGCTACGACACAAGGCCCAAGACCTTTATTCAGAATACATATCTATATATATGTGTCAGAACTAGACCTCTGTAACCCTGCTTTGATAATCTTGACCTCTGGATTTGTTCAGCTTCTGAAGGAACAAGATGAATAAGTCACTGAATTCTCTTATATTCTGTCTCATCTGATGTGACCTCTGGAGTTATTATTTCATGACACATAAAACTAGTGTCCTCCTCCAGTGTCAAAATGTCAAGGAGGAATTATTTCCCCAATTTTTTATAATAGAAGGCTCTTTCCTTATAATATTCCTGATAATTTGAATATTATATATTTACAGAGTAAAAAAAAAATCATTAGCTAAAATGTGTCATAACATTGCAACAGTAAGAACAGTAGCAGAATCAAAGCCAGAAGCCCTGCAAAGTCCCTTTGAAAGGTTACATTTATAGACCTCTTTATGTGAGATATTTTTCCAATGTTTGTTTTAATTGCTGTTTGATGACCCTTTTTACCTAACTCTATCATACACAGAGATCTAAATAACTATGATAGTCTCCATTAAATAAAAATATTTACTGAATTTGGCCCTTATACTGATGGCAAAGTTTGTCAAAACCAACAGACAAGACAGAAAAAAATTCACTTAATAAAAGTAGCACAAAATAAGCAAACAGAAAGAATAACATGTGTTCATACTGACACTTAAAGAGACAAGAAAAATAATCTAATCAGCTATCTGAAAAATCCTGTGAAGCAAAGAAATAAATATGAATTTTGGCCAGATTAAAATAGGACAGGCAGTTAATAGTGGTGAACAACAGCTCTTCCAGCACATACTCTTTTAGATGTTTGTAGGACATACCACTTTTTCTCAACCAAGATTGGTCCAAGGATTAAAAGATGTAATGTAACTAATTACCATTTTCACAATGAAAGAAATCACAATTGTCTTACTGAAATTTTAAAGGCAGACTTTTGATATTTGATATTCATTAGTTTTTCTCAAGATTCTCAGATTTGTAAATGTCACTATAATGTATCAAATACATTATGCATCAAAATCTGCAAGAATTTGCAATTGGAAAATCATTCATCACCATAGCCCAGGATGAAGGTTCCTCTCAATCAATCTGCTAAATATATTTCCTTGTCATGTGCTGACTTCATCCAGAAACAAACAAGAGTAATTAGGAGAACAGGCATCAAATGGTGATGGCAGAGGGTATTTCTAGGAAGTGATATGGAAAAGTGCTGCTCTGGGAACCTGTTCTCTTCTAAACCTGTTCTGTCCTGTTCATATCACATTGGGAAGAGGAAGTCTAGGGAAATGTTGCATTGTAATGATCTATCTATCTAAAAACAGAGTGTGAAGTGAGAGAAGAAAGTATACTGCTAATTTGTAATTATTCAGGGTAATGAGATCAGGGCAAGTTGTGAAGAATTACAGGGGCCTTTATGAAATATTATGATTAGGTAGTCAAATAAGAGGTGGAAATCAGTTTTATGCAATATGATGCATTAGTAGAAATATGCTGTTAGCATTTTGGATGGACATTTGAGGTTCTCTCCCGTAGTTTCTGGAAAAAAAACAGATCATTCCTGCTATAAGAATAAATTTATTTATTCCCCCATCTCATCCTGCTCATTTTGATCCCCTCATCCTGATAAAAGACACATTAAGAGATTCAGAGAAAGCTGATGGGAATGATCAAAAATAGGGAACAGTTTCTGAGTGAAGCAGAACTCACTTGCTGAGCTGATGCAGAGGGGACATGAGAGAGATCAGCAGAATTATGGGAGACACAGAGAGCAGGGTTAGAAGCTGTTCATCATCTGTGTCAGTAGAGGAGCCAGGGCATTGCAGAGAGTATTGCTCCCATGGAAATTCTTTCCAGAGGATTTTGAGGAAGTGGATTCACAGGATACTTTAAAGTTCTTGGAAGAGAAAACAGATGAGGAGAGCTAAATGACAATCCAACATCAGTCTTGTGAACCCCTCTCAGGATAAAACAGGCGAAGGCCGAGTGGGAGATACAAAAACGTTTTCCTTTCCTTTCCTTTCCTGCTGTTTTTCCTTTCCCTAGACTCGTGCTCAATGCTACAGCTGGGGATAGGATCATGGTAGGGTATTTTTCTCATCCAGTACAGTCATTGATGTAATGTTGTAAATCTTATTGCTTATATGCAAGCACTATTTCTAATCAGAGACACACAAAATGGAAGTGATAGGTGAATGTGGTCAGGTTTTCTTTATTCTCTGAGACTAATAATGTGTTTATTTAAATTTCACTGAGAAAATTTTTGGAAAAATTCCATTTAAATTTAAAAAGAAATTAATTATTTAAGGTCTTGCTCAAACACCTGAAATGTAAAGCATTTTAAGTGGAAGTGAATTTTCACATCTTTGAATATCAAAATCCGCAGATGTTTCCAAATGGTGCACAGAAAAAAAATATTTGAACCTGTAAACTATCACTCAGACCAAACCACAATCTCATAAATATTGTGCAAAGTACTTTCTTTGACTGTTTGATTTTAATTCAGCTCTGGCTATTTCTGATTAATAAATAAACAGATATATTTGTACACCAAATATTACCGCATGTAAAGATATTATTACTACTTATAGTACAAGTAAACAAAAATTGAGAGTCTGCAGCTGCAAAATGTTTAATTCATTAGGTTCCTTGGATTATTTTAAAGAGGAGCTGTGATCTCTTAAAGAATGTAAAATTACTTCTTGCTTGCAGTAAATTACTGAAAGTCCTCGATTCAACACCTGAGGTATTATTTTTGGGGCATAAAAATGCAAAGAAAAACATAAAGTCAGACACCTGAAGAATATTCCTTTATTTTCTTGATGCCTGGAACATCTGTCTTCTACCATAAGCAGAATTAGAAGTCCTCTGTTTCCATAGCACACCATTTAAAAAGAAGTCAGTAAACAAAACACTGCTTGGAAACTTTAAAAATAACTTTGCCATATGCTGTCCGATTACAACATCTCCTTTGTTGTTCTCAACTCAGTGAATTCACTAAGCAAGACTTTATTGGCAAGCTACCAGATCACTAGCAATTTCTTTTGTTTAGAGATATTTATAATTTCAATTATTTACATGCATTACACTTCAACTGCCAGAGGTATTTAGACTTTTAAATGGGGCCCAGAAGGATTATTTTGATAACACTCAGATGATTAGCTGAACAAAGGCTCTTTTTTCCCTTAATTGGTTGCAGGCACAGAGTGTAATAAAGTCCCTTTATGAGCTTGTCACCAAATTGGGTACAAATGATGTAGCAATATTACACAAATTAGCTGGAACTAAAATCCCCCAACACAGAAGTTTTCTTTTTCTTTCTCTTCTTAATAGAGTGTCTTAGTAACACACTCTACCTAGGCATAGAGACAAAGACCATTAAAAAACAAACCTCTTAGGAACCTGTGAACAGCACAGAGTGAATCTAGCAGGTGACAGTTCTGCAACTTTGTTGTCTCCTGGTTTAAGTTCACGACTATTTAATTATTTGTTTTATATACATTCACTGCACATCTCAGAGAATAAACCCTCATTAGTGGTTTGGCAAATCAGATATGATTATTGTGCTCTAGATGACAAATCCACATGACATGCAAGAATGACTTGTGTAGTCATGTCCAGGGCCAGAGTAACTCTGCCAATAAAATGAAATTTTTGGCCCCAAATTTATTTTTCTATGAAAGGTGAAGAAACAGCAACAACTGACTGAAGTGCTTTCTAAGTGTTTTAGCATCTTCAGCCTCTATCATCTCTTCAAAATTATGAAAACCTAATTAGTTTCAAAATAAATTTACATCTACAGAAGGATGGGAATGTAGTTTTAACAACACACTCAGACAAATCAGCACGCAGAATCTTGCAGGTATGATCCCCTTTGTGTGCAGATTTTATGATTGCAGTCTTCAAATTAGCTGGTCAGATTAATGGCTGGTTTTGACATACGTGTCTTTCCTTTCTTATGTTATATAATTTCATATAATTTCATTGTTTCCTCAGGACTCTCCCATCTTCTTTGTAAGCATTTCTGATTTTGTGCTTGGATGGCAAGATCTTTCAAGTAAATAGGCCTTGAAAAAATACACAGTGACTAACAGAAAGGGACTGTGATTGCTGCAGTACAAAGAAAATGATTAACAGAAAGAGGTGGTTGAGGTGTTAATGTATTTTGGGTGGAGTGTAGAACAGCCAGCTGCTGCTGACTACTAGTACAATAAAAAAAACATTCAAGGAACTAAAGGATCAGGTTGTTTTCTCTATTTCAGCTGAAAGATAGATGCTTAGTGGTAAAGTCCTCATGGAGGCATAGAAAAATACAATTCAGCCATTGCAGAGACAGTGGAAGCTTCAGCTGTCCAGAAGGAGCCCCTGTCTGCCCGGGTGAAGGGGTCAGAAATCTCTGCTGCAGCCCTGCAGGGGCACCCGGTCCCTCCCCAAATCTCCTACAAACATCTCACCCTGGTGGGAAGGGTTTGACTCAGGGCAGCACTGAATGCCAATGGCCCTCACTGCCTGGCTGCTGCTTGATGCAAAAACCTGCTGTCTTTTTACTGGTGAACACTAACAGCAGTGAATAAACGCAGTGTTAAGAGATGGTGCATCTGCTGGAAAAATGGTCATCATGGAGGCAGATTCACTTTAACTATGAAAAGGAAATTGAGAGAAAAGCAGACTTTCCCACAACATCATGAATTTCACCACCTCACAGAAAAGACTGGCTTAATAGAAAGGATGTAATAAAAAAAAGATACCTTTTAAAATGAAGGAAATGATTTTATTTTCATTTTTTTCTCAGATTTGTAGCATAATGTTCTAAATATACTAAAGGATCCAAGGGAAAATAAAAAACCAATGAGATTTTATTTGAGGATACAAAGCAAGGCTTCATGGAAATTTAAAGTTTTTTGCAGTCATAATAATCAGTTACACTTATCTGATGTGATGTGCTATAAAGTAGGAATAGTGTACCTAGTGATATTTGTGAGGTTTGTACAGCAAAGTTGAGCACTGCAATATTCTTAATGTTCTCATGCAACCAGGACACATTTCCTTCTTTCTTTTCAACATGCATAATTCAAATGCTATTTCTCTCTTTTTTATGCAATTTTCTTGCCAAGACTGATAGACTGTAGTATTTTCAGATTCAGTATCAAAATCCTCTGCTGGATTTATTTCCCATTTGCTCCTGTTCATTAAGGATATAGTTGATCGTGTTGAAAACTGAAAGAAATGCCATTTCAGTCAGAGCCTCATGAATAATGTTCTGGGTTTACACAACAGTAACTCAGTTAGCTCTTTGAAAAGCAGAGATTAATAATCATGAGAACCTGGAAGTTTTCTGTGAGTTAATTGGTGCTTTAGCACTGCATAAAACAATAATATAAATGAATAGAAAGAAAGGAGAATCACAGAATCACAGCATCACAGAATATGCTGAGTTGAAAGGGATTCACATGAATCACTGAGTCCAGCTTTCATCTCTGCACAGCACCATCCTCAAGAATCGCACCGTGTGCTGGGAGCATTGTCCAAACACTTCCTGAACTCTGTCAGGCTGTGCTGTGACCACTGCCCTGGGGAGCTGTCCCAGTGCCCAGCCACCCTCTGGGTGAAAAACCTTTTGGTGATATCCAGCCTAAACCTCCTCAACAGCTTCAGGCTATTCCCTTGGGTCCTGTCACTGGTCACCAGAGAGAAGAGATCGGTGCCTGCCCCTCCTCTTCCTCTCAGGAGGAAGCTGTAACTGCAATGAGGCTTCCCAGTCTCATTCCCCAGTCTGTCTGTACGTCCAGGCTTGCCCCATCCCAGGTGCAGAATCTGGCATTTTCCCTTGGTGAATTTCATAGGGGTGATGTTTTCCCAGTCCTCCAACTTGTCTAGGTCTCTTTGCAGGGCCCCCCTGTCCTTAAGGGAGTCAACAGCTTCTCCCAGTTTTATATTGTCTGTGACCTCACCTAGTATCTCTTCAGATCCTGCATCCAGGCCATTAATGGTGATGTTGAAGAGCACTGAGATGCTTTGAAATGGGATGTACTATTTTATCTGTTGCAGCTGAGTTTTAAATGAATATTTGAGTAAATGAAAAAAGATAAAGAAGTGTGCTAAGTTGTGCCTAGTGTCTTCTTGCATGAGATCAGGATGCAAACCCAGCAGGGGCTCTGAGATCTTGGTTTCTTGTTCCTCACACAACCCTCATGTCTCAGAAAAGCAACAGGGCAAGGACACAGAGTAGATCCTCCCCAGCTCACCTCTGGCATCTAAAGCCAGGAGATTACTCACAGTTGTGATATCCTGGTTAGAAAGATTCTTTTATTACTGACAATAATTTAAATGAACTTTGATCCTTCCCTGAGCATCAGGGTCATGCTCTGTGAAGGTGCAGTGAGGACATAACATTCTTGTTAATAACAATGAGGCCAAAGCAGAAGAGCAATATTAATGGATGAAAATGATGTTTTGAGCAGGCCTGAAAATCCAGCTTCTGTTTCCTGAGGCTCATTGTATCACTGAGTACTGTGAATTGTTTTCTGAGAAAAACTTAAGTTATCAAAATGGTGATTTTCAAATCTGGTGCCAATATTTCTGCAACTTTTCGAGAGATTTCAGAGTTTTTACCCAAAGATAGCTTCATTTTAGTTTCTGTTCATCAGAAAAGAAAATTTATCCAAGTCCTAATTTTATTTTAAAAAAACTTAATCCAAAACCAGACTCCTTTAAAATAGTAAAAGAACACATCATAAAATATCTGATCATCTAATATTTCATATACATAATATAATCTCTAAAGAAACATATTCCACTCACCTTTCTATTGACCAAGTCAAAATACAGATGACTTAATATGAATATAGAAAATGAATTAAGCAGCTTGCAGGTACATTAGTGTTGCTTAGCCCTTGAGTACATAACCCATGTGTCAATTTGAGGGAAGAAATACAAACTCATGGTTTTTATGGTTATTATATTTCCTTGTTCATCCTTCTACTAAAACCAAACAAACACATTCTCAAGTTGATACACTCCAGTTTTAGAGCATTAATTAAAAGTGGCAGAGGGTGATGCACGTATCTGTGATCAAAGTCACAATTTAAATTGAATCAATAAATCAACACATTCAAATGCTCAAAACATCAATTAATACAGCAGATAATCAAGTCAAATGACTGTGTCACTCTTGCAGTGGAAAATTTGAAAAAGAAGTCACTTAGCACTCATTTTAATAGTTAACCAGTGTAGTTAGTTGACCTATTCAGAGAGGAATGAACTGGTTTCATTTTATAGTTTTATGCTTGCTTTGAGGACAGAACATGCAACAGTATCTTGGTTCATCTTCACAATTCCTTATATTTAGCTTTCTTTTCCCCCTACTTCTAATATAATGGAGATTCACCATGGCATGTCTGGAATTTGGAGAGCATGCAATACTATCCATATTAATAGCAGCTTCATCATCTTGTGTTCCTTTAGGTTCCCTCATAGGGAAGGAAACAGAATTTAAGACATTACAGCTGCTACAGGAAAGACAACAGAACTTCTAGAGAAGGTTCTTGCTTTCCCAAAACCATATAGTGTTGCTTTGTTTGAGATATTAATAAATAAATGGCAGTCAAAAAGATAAATCCATGCATTTAGAACAGACAGTGTGGCCCAGTATTTTCAGAATGAGCAGTTTTGGGGTCCTAATTAATTATAGAAGTTAAATAATTTTGGATATTTAATGAAGTGAAAGCTCTTCCAGCTGTAATCTATACAGGTGTTTTTCCAGGAAGACAAGTACCAATTGCAATTGAGATGCATGCCTCTAAGTTTGATTATGTTATTTTTTATTTTGCAAGACTTAATTCAATAATTACTCACCTTCTTAAAAACAAAAATCTAAACAAAGAAATCTTACAAGCGTGTATTCTTCAATACTCTTTCTTCCATAAAATAATTTTTCTATCATAAATAAGGGAAGTAATACAAAAAACTTTTCACTGTTTTATTAACTTTCAATCTAGAAAAAAATGATAAGTTGATATTACATTTTGTTACAGTAAATTACATTAATAATTAAAAGCTTCATTTCCCCCCCAAAAGCTCAGAACTAGATCCTGCCCATTACAGAAGTTACATGTGTTTTCTGACCCACTTACATACAAAAATATGTAAAATTACTTAATTTACTGAGCAATTAATCCTTACTTCCCATTACTGAGAGGCGTGATAAAGAGGTGTTTCTTTTAAATAAACTGGAAGGAATCTGCTATCTTCATATTTAGTCTGCAACTCTTTTTAAGTTGTGCTTAACTAGAGAAAATTATATTCCCTATATCTCTGCAGATACTGGAAAGAATAAAAAAAGTCCTTAAAACACAAGGAATACAAGTACATTAGGATTGAATAGTAATACACAGAACCCAAACAAACTCATTGAGAGAAATGCCAATTAGAAATCATAAACTTGGAGACAGAGCAACCTATTTAACAGGAAAAAGGGAAGTTGATAAGTTTTATTTCTCCCATGTACTGTGGGATTTTTCAAGTTTACTATTTGGTGATAAACACTTGCATTTGGGTAAAGAAATTTACATTCCCATGGGAATTTACATTCCCATGTTGAGTGTTCAAATAAAGATAGTAAATGACTGTATACATGTACAGTTGTTAAGAGAATTGAATTTGTTATAAATGCTCTCGTGGAAGTTCTTAGAAAGAATGTCAAGTGTCTTAGTGAAAAATTAGGTGTTATCTTTGATCTGACAAAAGACTCTTAGCACTCATTTCACAGTTGAGAAGAATTGCACATCCCATGCAAGTGGAGGACAGAAAGGATTGTCAGTAGTGTGTTCCCTGAGCAGTTAGGAAGAGAATTCCAACTTTTTACCACTCCTTTACTTTATTGGATTGTGGGTAACCTTGGATTTCAGGCTTGGGAAATTTCTAGTCTCCATTTCAATGAATCACTTTAATCCATAGGTCAGGGTATTCTGCCTAAAACCATTCAATTTATACATGTAATTGTATCATCTATTGTTTTTTCTGTCCCACTCACTGAGAGTGGCTCTGTGAATAAGTAGGGCTTGGGGTTTTTCTCCTAATATAATCCCTAATGGTGCATAGTTACAGAAAAATTCTTCCTTTTCAGGAAATATTGACTTAATCTTCTGCATGCTGGAACTGTAAAAGCACTCCTACTAGTTTTAGTCAAACATGATTAGAAAATATGATTAGAAAAAAAGTTTCCTCAGCTATACAAATGTATTGGAGCAAAAAATAATATTTTTTCCTCAGGGTTATTAGTCACTTCTGATCACATATCTTTGTATAATAACAATAATCTATGCTCAACAGCTTTCAATATTTTAACACAGAGAAAGAATGCGTGGCTCTATTCACAGCTGAATGCTATGTCTATAAATTGTTTAAGTCGGAATTGCTATGAGCATTAGAGTAACAAACACTAAATCCTATTTGGACATTGCAGCAATTTAGATTAGAATTCTTCTGATAATATTTCACACATTCCATAGCCATCTATATGCTAATGTTTCCAACAAATTATCAAATGTTATTCTACACAACCTTCTTTCCATAAATGACCTGTCATATTCGTAATGGCGTCTGCATTTGGTGACAATTTTTATTTTATCTTGCAAAAACTGCAGGTCCATAAAGAAACTAATTATATAGTTTCACAGTTGATAATATAGTTTCTAGTTTTATAACTAGTAATAGGCAAACCATTTCAGTAAAAAAAATTATCTTTAAACTCAAGGGATTTTCAGAGAGCTGGACCAGTTTTATAGTGAAAGAAAATATTTCATAGTTGTTACTCTAAGGCATCACTTTTTGAACTTTTCTGACCATTCCAAATAAAGTTTGTTCATACATTCCAGGGTTTTGTCCAGTATTTCTATTTCACACCACATTTACTCTCTAAGCTTCTACAGCAAACCCCGCAAAATAACTAGAACTAGAGATGCTCTCTTCTACACGCAGAACAAAGACAAATAGTTCAAGACTCCCAAAATGAATCCAATAATTACATCCCATCTAACAAAAAAATCAAAAGGACTACCCTGGTCTGGGAAGGAGCAGGAAGCAATACCATAATTATGGCGTAAGCATGAGCTGTAAGGTTCTCCTGAATTCTTTGCATCACTGAGATTCAGTTCAAACTCAAGGCAACAGCCCAAGGCCAAGTTGCTCCTTTCTCAAAGGTGTAATGATACTTTCAGACAAGCTGGCATGATTAACATAATTTGGTAACCTCATCTTTTTTCTTCTGGGTATTATCAATTTCTGATTAAAGCAATAAAAACTGTCATCTTCAGAAGAGAATGTTTTTATTCAGCTCAAAATTTATAGGATATGAACATATAGATATATATATGCATATTTTCTCTTAATTCTTAATTGATAAATTTTGACAGATTAGATAATTTAATACTGTTTCTGGAAAAGATGCAGTTCTTTGACAATGCTGCTTCTTTCCAAGGATTTCCACAGATTCATGATGAACCTTCAGCCTCCCTATCCTTCTCAACTTTACTATTGATCCTCAGAGCCTCCTTGGTAGAATAATCTTTAGCAGATATATCCTGGAGTATTCCCTTGTTAGGAGTTCTTCCTCATCTGTCATTAAGATATTGAAATATCAGTGTCAATCCTCTCTCTTTATTATTTGTGTCATTTCCTATTGACTTTTTTGCTATAGCACTCTCTGGACATAAGAACTTTCAAAATACTGTGATAAACCTTGATTGATTTCTGTCTGACAAGGATTGAGGTTTGCTTATTCAGGACAGAAAAAAGCCAAAAAAAATTAGGGTAGGTCAATTTCAAGTAGTAGTATTTGCTTACTGTATTCTGAGACAGCCTTATGCAACTGGGTAAGATAATATTGTTTTAAAATCAACATATGTAAAGTATTTGGAAGTGATGTCTTAGATTTCCTACACGCTTCTCAACAACTCAATATGCAAATAATTCACTTTGAGTTCTCCTGAATTTGGGAACTCTTAGTTCTGTAGCAATCCTGAGTAGCTTAACAGATGTTACAGATCCAGATTTCCTGAATATTCCTCTTTCTAAAGTTCACACAATCTAAGCCTGCCTTTGTCATTTTATCCTTATATCTTCTGCTATCTGCTGAGATACCAAGATCCAGGATCACTTTTATGTGAGTGGCTGATAATTGATTTTGTTGCTTAAATATTGGGGTAGTGCATAAAAAGTACTTCTTGGTAGGAATTTGTCACTTTACTACACAATCATTTTTCTTTCAAATAAAAAAAAAAATTAAATTGTTAATTCTCTATTTCAGCTGCAGCCTATAAAAAATCAAGTGCAATATGACCTCCTCAGGGCATCCAGCTGTTACAACTGCAAATGCAAGCATTGTGTTACACAGATCCAAAAGACTTTTTGAATCAAAGTAGATACTAAGTTTAATCACAAGCAGTGACCATTCTTTTCCCCAGCTAAGGAAGGCGCAATCACTAGACCAGGCTAAACTTATTCCATGGAAAGTTTGCACACTTCTTTGAAAATCTGGAATCACCCTACTGATTTTGGGGCTAATCCTCATGATAAATTACACTCTGATTTTTAGTTTTGTGCAGTTGCAGCCTCTTTGATTATTATCTCATAGCTTAGAGGCCCTTAGGCTCTTTCTTTGTTATTACTCTTTATTATGAAATTAATGGATGAAACTTATGCCCATCTACCTGAGAAATAAAATAAGTTCTTGGTCTAGTCTTAGTCATTAACTAGGTATGATATTTCAGAATATGCACAGTGCATATTCTAGAGTATTTGGAACAAACACTGAGAAAATGAACTTCACTGCAGTAATTCACAAATGTATTCTCCTTCCTTTCCTAAGTCAAATACATCTAAAATTTATCAATAATTTTGAGATTCAGAGGCTTACTCTGAGCTTTCTTATGCAAGCTCAGTTGTTTCTTTTGCCTTGGGGAATTGTTTGAGCAAAACTATTCACACCTTGCAGTACTTCATTTTCTGTCCTGCTCCTCTCCAAAAGGAACTATCAAAATCCATTTCTACACTAAAAATAGCATTCTAGATTTAATTCTCTTGAATGCAATTAAAGGGTAGGTATCCAGTAAAATTAAGCCACCATAATAAGAATCTCTGGGTACAAAATTATGTTTTTGAAAAATCTGTTCTAAGTTTAAATATAAGGAGGTGGGGTTTTTTGGTTTTTTGGGGGTTTTTTTGCATAGTAATCCATATATTTAGAACATTTTCATCCCTAATTAATTCAAAAAGTAAATGGTGGACTTGAGAAAAAAGCCCAAACCCAGCAAAATAAAAAGAATAGATCTCTTATAATCTAATCAGGAAGCAAGTTAGTCAAACAACAGTGCAAAGGTGAGTGCATCTACATGAGCTAAAATGAGATAAAAATATTTCAGATCCAACTTAAAAATGCAGTCACATGTAATACAATTGTTTGATGGATTATTTAAATGAGGAGAGAAAAGAAACAGACTAAAGGATAAAACAATGGGGAAGAGACAGAGTGTGAAGTAAAGGAACCATCAGACATAGAAAAAACTCTACAAATCCCCTGAAACAGAAAAACAATTACAGATAAAGATGTAACAAGTGACAAAAGGACAGAATGTAATGTACTTTGAGCTGAATATAAATGTAATGGGACATACAGAATGATGGAAATCCTCTGCTTTGTATTCCTTTCATTTGAATGGTGCACAGAATTAATTTTCCTTTTTAGAGATAAGGTTTTGAATGTTCTACCTGTATTTACTGTCTGGCTTTCCTAATAATGATTATAGTTTTACTTCAAGACTCTTCCCATTCACGCTAACATCAAACACTTCCTCAGTTCTCATAGATTTTTTTCAGGATTCAAAGATTTTTTTCAGGATCTTGGAAATTTGCATCTGATTACAATTGAGTTATCCCAATATCTTGTCTTTTACAACAGACACTTGACATTTTGATGGGGGAAAATTAAAGCACAGGGCCAGCCTCTGATTTCTGTTTTCTCTGAGTTTCTGTATTGGATTCTGATCTCCGAGTCTAGGGATTCTGGAGTCAAAGGTTCCATCTACATATATTTTGTTTAATAGCAATTCACAAATTAATTTATCTCCTCATTAGTAACATCTTGTAGCATTGAATTTCATAATAAAGGCAATTGGTAGAAAAACCAATTTTTTTTTATATTGTAAATTTACTCTCTCTCCTTTAAATCTTGTGTTATGGTTAGTGAAAATATTTCCCTGGTAATTTATCCATGAACTTAATGATATTACATTCATTTACAATATTGGCTCCTGTTTGTTTGTTTCCAAGCTGAATGGCCCTAGACCATTTTGTCTAGGTGCTTGTCTGGTTTGGAGAAAAGTAGTCTGAGGTCTGACCTCATTGTTCTCTGTGGCTTCCTAGGGAGGGGATTTGGAGAGGGAGGTGCTCATCTCTTCTCCCTGCTGTCCAGTGTCAGGATTCATGGGAATGGATCAAAGCTGCACTGGAGAGGTTTAGACTAGATCTTAGGAACTATTTCTATATCAACAGGATTGTCTTACAAAAGGTAATCAATGCCTCAAGCCTGTTACTGTTTAAGAGACATGTAAACAGTGCTTGTAATAAATGTAATAACTTCTGGTCATGCATGGAGTGGCCAGGCAGTTGGACTCAATGATGTTTGCAGGTCCCTTCCAACTTTAATATTCTATTCTATTCTATTCTATTCTATTCTATTCTATTCTATTCTATTCTATTCTATTCTTCCTGACCTTATCCAAGCCCTTACACTGTCTCTTTTTTACTGAACTTCACACAATAGTGGATTTGCTTCTCCATCCATAAGTTTATTACACCTGGCAACTCTCTTGGTTCACATTTTGCATTCACTTCTTTCATCACTTATTCCAGGACATTTGTTCTTTTGTGATATCTCTCTTCTTACTCTTCCATCATCTTACTCTTCCAACATCCACTTCTCCATTTCATATTACTGTCTAGTTTCATTCTATCTCCAAATGCTCAGGCATAGATCAAATATTAATACATTTCAGGCAATGATATCACATTAAAGACTTTTCAAAAGCTCAAGGAATATCCCAAAGCAGTAGCCTTTGAAAAATTCCTGTGTACCATCCTTCAAGTTCACTTCCTTCAAACTTTCAACCCAGACCAGGCACAGAGCTACCAACTGGCTTGGAAGACTGGTGGTATGAATGCCATTCCCATTGCAGAGCAATGATTTTATTAAAATTCTACCTATATTGTTAGAGATGGAAATTTATTCTAGGAATTAGAGATAACTTAATCTGATCAATATTCACATTATGCTCAGAAAGGCCCATTTCAGAAAAGCAGCATACTTAAAACCAAGGAACTATTTATATCCATTTCCATCCAAAATATATGCAGCCTGTGCTGAACTGAGGCCAAACAAAGGCTGAACTGAGACAAACTGAGGCTTTAAGATCCTCAAAAATGCTACATAAAGCAAATATACACACATCCCCAAATGAGTGCTTCTTTTCCCTACCCTCTGGCTTGCGAGAAAATTATGATACAGTTCTTTTTTTTCAATACCAGTACTTGAAAATATTCTTCAGTTGAGCTTTCAATAGCTGGGATTATTCCTGAGACTCAGTAGTTAAAAATATGTTCAATAAGGCCAGTCAGACCTTGTGCATATTTTTTCATCTTTCCTTGAAAGTAGATAAACCACAGTATTCTTCTTAGACATAACCAGGGAAAATCTGTTTAAAAATTTATTGAATATGTCACCCCAAAATTTTACAACCCATTTGTGGTGTGACCTCACTGTCATGAAAAATGCTATGTTTTATATATTGAATAAACAACATTTTATATAGCTGGTGACTTTACATAAGGCAAAAGTCAGGAAAGAGTGAGCACAGCAGGAATTTGGCTGAAAAAAATCTCAAATAAATAAGAAGACCTTTGAAATTCTGCCATTAGGCTTCAGAAACCTTCCAACCATCAGAATAATGTTAGTTCTTCTGAGAAGAAAATAAAGGAAAGATATTCTTGCTATGATGATTTCTTGCTGAAAACCTTGTCTGAAGTACCAGAGTCATTCCGGGAAAATGCACACCATAGAAATTATAAATAGCTAGATTATAAAAGAAAGCAGAGCATTCAAAGTCAACACAACTGTCTCCTGTAGATGACAGTAATTAAATTTCTTTTATCTGGTAGAAGAAGTGCTGCCAGCTTCATATAATGAACTCAACATCACCTCAAGGCTGTTAAATCTTAGCACTTTTACAGTCATGCATCAAAGCTGAAATTAGAGATCTCATGTATTTTATGACAGAAATGAACACTGTGCATACATGATTGGACATCAGAAGAGCCCTGTTTCTAGGGCAGCTCACTGAAAGAAAACATTAGTGAAAGAAAATTTACTTGATGTATTACTGATTGTGAATTAAGCCACAGCAAAATAACTTTACAAAAGTGTGTAATGAAGAAATGACTACTAGAAACCAAGGCTAAAAAAAAGTCTCAAATCTTTTATGAGTGGGATTAAAAATTTCACTTCCTTGCTTCCCTAGGCTTTATCAACTGACTCAGAATGATGTAGTCCCTGTGACTGCCACGTTTGTGGTAAGAGGCATGGAAAATGTTTGCCTGGCATCTAACTGGGACTCTCATGACTTCCATGCTTTCAAAGCTCATTTCCTCAACAGAAAATCTTGAGACACTCTATTGAAATAGTTCAATTTCTATGTCTTTGAAAAATTAATATCTTAGAGGCAACACCATGGATCAGGCTGTTCTATAGCTTTTGCTCAGTAAACTGATGTTTGCAAGCAGCTCCCCATGTGGGACAATGGGAAACAACCAATTGTTGTGCCCCCAGCAAACCTCTCATAAAATGACAGGCTTAGTACTGCAGGTCATATAAACTCCAATGCTCATTTCTGCTTACCCTTAGCCTGCCCTCCTGAACCTCCAAATGATATCACTAAGAGTATTTGCATTTACTGCAAGCAGTGAAAGAGACTGATCATTAGAAATATTCCTTCTTTTACTCTAACCCATTGTCATGGTTTTGGCCTGGCACAGAGCCAGTGCCCCCATGAGAGTACCCTCTCCCTGGTGTCTGCTGTGAGATGTGACCAGGAATAAGCAAAGCAGGCTCCACCTTAGAAATAAAGAAAACTTTATTAACTAAACTACAAGAAAAGAAGGGAAAAAACTATAAGGGAAAATTGAAAACCTTATAAAAAGCACTTTCCTCCTCCTCTCCACCCAAATTTCCCAATGCAATACATTCCCCCAAATCACCAACTC
>JAHXMQ010012337.1:8292529-8331931 GCA_020466415.1 Ammodramus savannarum pratensis | reverse complement strand
TTGGTTTGAGCACAGCATCCCAGAATTCCCACTTCCTGGTTAAACCAGCACACCCATATAACTTCTTTCTTTTGGTTTCACCTTTGTCAGTTCTGCTTAGATGCTTTGTCGGCGAGACAGTGGAGAGCCTTATTTCCCAGTTATGGAAAATAATGGGCAGTTGTGGACAGTTTGTTGTGTGCTCTTCTGTGTATGTATATGTTGGGCAATAGTTGTACATGCAATCAGCATCCAGAAGTTATTCCTCATCCCTAGTGAGTGGGTTTATTTCACACATGTTAAGTGATGAAGCAGTGCCTTCTTTGCCTCATTAAATCTGTATTTTCATGCTCCATCAGCTCATTTCCCAGTTTTTAAAATGTAGATTCAACTTCTTTGAGGCAAGGACTTTCTTTTTATTGTTTGTACATGTAGTTCAATAGCATTACCATCACTAGTTACACTGAGAGTGAGATCCCATAGCATTCCAATTGCATGCTATGTTTTGATTTAAGGTTTTATTAAAAAAACACAAATGTAATTTGTTTTGTATGAGTAACTTCTTCACAGCTCTGTTGACCAAGTTTCTGCAAGATAGGAAAGATTCTTATAACATGATTGACAGTCCCTGATAGTTTATTCCCCACCCTTTTTGTGCTAAACATTGATTTTTGGTGGTTTGTTTTTCTTGTTTGTTTCTAAAGGATAATGTTATTAATATCATATCAACTATATTTAAGTGTCTTTGCCATTAAGACATCAAAATAAAACAGATTTCTCTGTCCTTTAAACACTTTGCTGAGGAGCAATGCCTCTGCAATGATCCTCATAATAAAAATACTTCTCTAACCTTTATTGTCTCACATACTTTTATTTATAGTATTCTATGCTCCACATTATATTCCAAAGCAAGGATGTGACTCAATTTTGCAGCTTTTTCTTTCACATGCGAGAAAGAAAGAGTATACAGTATATTAAGGCCAATAGATTCTAATACATGCATAGAATAGCATAACTTTGGCTGTATTCAGACTGAAGGAAATAGTTATTTCTTCACAATTAGAACTCCAAATAATGAGATAAACCAAACTGTGTGTTCCAGATATGTGAAGAACCCATGCTAATGCACAGCAGAAAATAAAATGTGTAACACAATGATTACAGAGTCTTCTGGTTTTAGTTGTTACCCTTACTTTGCGTCTGCAACTCATGCATTTATTCTTTGGACTCTGGCTCTGGGTTTATCAAGAATGTGCCTTAGTTTTTGTAGCAGTCAGGTGTGGGATGTTGGCCTAACAGACCTAAGCATGGATCAGCTAACAAGCCTCCTCTCTGCAGTTTTATTCCCTTAATAGAAATACATTTAATTTTTTTAATGTGCCACCCTAGCAAATAAATTTGCAGCAATGTTTTTGTTGCATTTGTTTGAGTTGTTGAGATTAGACTGTAATGATGCAAACAAAGATTCAATTAGGTTTAGTCACTGGTCCTTCAATGATCTGACAAAGGAAGAAATTTGGTCTCAAAAATAAAATGTTCCAGGCTGTGTGTTGATAAACATGAAAAATCTTCAGTCATAGCGACAAGAGACAAGTCTTAGAATCTTTCATTTTCCTTTTAAGTACGCAGGATTGTGTGGGTTTTACTTTCCATTAATCTCCCTCTTAAAATCAGACTTCTCCTCACTGATTTCAAAGACTTCTAATTTGATAAATTTAACAAGTTACATTTTTGGAATGCACGTATGCTCTGACACACACACAGAGACTTTGACATCAGTGATGGTGCTATACATGACCTACTGACAAGTTTTCCATCTTTAAGCATTTGTAACAACTATCACTATTTAAAGTAAATTTTAAAATGAAAAAAATTAGGCTGATCACTTGTCTATCACACTAGTTACTTTACTGTAGTTGTATTATTTTTCCTCCCTTTATACATATTACTCTGTCATGTGGTACTGTCTCTTGGTATTTTCTTTTTTTCTTTTCCTCTACCTACCATTTATTATTATAGCTACCAAAGGAAGTTCAAAAAATTGCTATAATTACTATTTTCCTTTTGAGTTGGATAACCCTAATGAGACATTAATTTTACTCATTAACGTGATACACATTTCCTAGCAATAATTTGTGTTTCCCAGACAGAGATCAACTAATGTTTCACTATAAGTCTTTTCAACAAGATTAAACATTCAGTGCTCCTTTTTTCACAGTGAGAAGCAGACAAGCAGATCTCTTTGCTTTACAGAAACTGGGTGATTCATGTACACTTGAATGAGTGCATTGACATCTAGTCTAGTTAGGTTTTGCCACCTTTGCCTTAAGGGAAGGCTACCACTCCCTGCATTATAAATCTGTCATTCTGCCAAGAAACTTTCCAGTGATGGATCTTAAGTGTCCAGAGGGGACCTAGGGTAGAAGACCTTGTGTTTCAAACATTGATGGTTTCCCACAATGAAGTCTATGACTGAAAGAAACAGCATGAACCTTTCTCCTAAGCCATGGCCTCAATCTTATAATAGAATATTCTATTAAACAGAATTATTTCAGCAGTTTCTCATAAGGATCTGTAGGCAGTTATTTTATATGTCCTACAATTCCTGGGCAACTTTACAGAAGAGAAAGCATTGAGGAATTATCTCAATGCTCCACCCATATCAGACAAAGAGCTGTGTTCTCATAGGCCTTCTGACACAGTCAAATCTAAACAGTCAGAGAATCACAGAATGGTTTGGGTTGGATGGGACCTTTAAACATCTCCCTTTCCCTTTCCAGCAACAGTCCTGCCTGAGCATGCAGCCTGTCCTTGACAGGCTCTCACAGACTCCAAGGAGAAGGAGGCATTGCTATTTCTACCTTGCAGGCTGTAACCTCCTGCTCTGTGCTGAAGGGCAAGGTGACCACAGGGCCACAGGCTCCAGTGCTATGGCCTATGGAGGTACATGGCTTTCCCTGCACTGTTCCTTTAATTTCAGTGGGATGTGTGTGACTATTTCCCTTTCTATAAATACCAGTGGGATACTCAAGGCGGTAATCAAGACAGATTATGAAGAGGAAGGTGAATAACAAATTTCCTCTGAAATGGGGCGCCAGGTGGTTACTCTGGGCAGCATACATACTGCTGAGCTGCAGACGCCTCAAATAACCATCTTGTTTACACATTGCTTGGAATGCATCACACATGAAAGGGAGAAGTTTTACCAGTTGGCACTTTTCATGGCTTGGCCATAGCATTTTTTAAAAGTGCTTGCCCTTCCCCCACACCCCCAAGATTAGGAGTATCTCTTGCTAGATATTTACACCTGACTACTTTGCTGTAGATCAAGTGTAAAATTATGTGACATTACTGAGTTGCTCAACACATTAGGAGGCAATCTCTGTACAGCTGCAGCAGATTTAACTGATGTTAATTAGATTCAGTGTTAATCTAATGGTAAAATTTTGTCCTTGAAACCCATAAAACTTTTGAGTTTTCAAGGAAAGTTTCTGTTGTGTGAAACACAGTGGGAATTTCATGTTTGAAGAAAAATCCATAGAGTTCTTGATATTTTTATCCCTCAATCTAACATCGTGACACACCATGTGCAAATCGTTTGCACTCTGTGAATGTGAATCAACTTCTTTCATAAAGCAAAGGGAATAAGTCCATTTCCCATTAAAGGCAAGAAAAGAGATCATGGGTAACAAGCTACAGATCCCTAAGGGTGAAGGCTGAATTTTCATACAACAGTCACAAAGGATGGCTCACATCTCTGCAAGCCTCACTCAGCTGTGGTGCCAGATGAACTCTGTTACCCTCACTGGTGTGTGTGTCGTGAATGGCAGCACACAGGGGCTGAGCTTGGGCACAGCAACACCATGCTGCTTCCTAACACAAATGTTCATTTTTAACAGAAGCCTAAGCACACAAAGTAATTTCCCAGCTCTTTGTTAGTTTGTTTCTACACAGAGGACTTAAAAATGTCTCTTTTCTACCATTAAAAACCTTTATTTTCTTGAACAATCAAACAAATTTTCAGTCTTGTCATTAAGCTTGGACCTATTTTTACTTCAAGTGAATTCTGTGTAATGCCACAAAAAATGCAATATTAACTCATGTTCGGAGAACTGGTACACAAAAGTATCACTAAATAAATACAAAAAAGTAAATAAATAAACCATACTGTCCAACAGGTAGAAGAGTTTATAAAGTATATATTTAATATAGCCAACAGGCACCAGTGAAGGCTCTAGTCTGAGGAAGGATTTGTCTGTATGGTTCACTAGTCTTACCAAAGGGTTTTTTTTTCTTTCTTTTTACAAAAATTGTTAAACATTTTCAACTAAAAATATTCACTTTTTGTTTCTTATCCAGCTTTCCAGCAATTCCTTCTATTTCAGAAACTAGGTGGTTGAAAGATTACATTTAAGTTCCATGTCACTTTACCACTTTTTTTTTTTTTTCCCTGTTTTCAGGGACGATGGATATTTTATTATTAGTTTTCCTAATAAATAAATATTATACCAAATTAAATTTTAGCTAATATTAATTTATTAGCAAAATATTAGCTAAAAATATTAGACCAAAATTCATGTTCTGTGATTTTAGTTTTCTACATATTTTAGAAGGAACATTAACAAAGCATTCTACAAATATAGTACACTGACTTCACATGCTTTTCAACATTTCAATACCCATCCCTGGACAAATATGTGATCTTGTTAGAAAAAATGCAAAAACATACAGGTTGGTGGGACTAAATAAAATGGGAAAGGATTACTCTTAAATAGAGAGTTTATCAATTGAATTCACAAATAAATAGCCTGTGAAGAAGGGGCTGAATTTACATTTCTAAGTGAGTTTTCATTTTGAATTAAAGATATGACTTTGGTTACTCAGTACAGGTATTTCCCATGACACCATGTGCATATTCCACTGAGCTTCTGTAGTTTGTTGATCATCTTGCACAGGTGAAGTAGCAAGCACTCATCTACCTGCAGGCTCAAGTAAACCAGTCTGTCTCCACAGTTATGTTTGTGTCTTGCACAGGGACACCACTGGATGGGTTCATCTTTAAGCTTCCACTGAACAGCTGCTTGGAATGAATAGAAAAATTCTTCATTCTTTCATTAATGTACAACTTATCTCACAAATCCTGGTCTACTGTATTTTCCTACTGTAACATGCTAGATAAATATTTTCCAAGAGAACTCTTAGAATCATGTGTCCAGTCAGCTTTTGCTGCAAAGTCTGATTAAACTCAAAATTAGAGGTTTCAGTGAGTTAAACACCTTCTGAGTTAATAGCACTTCTGAGCTGAGGCTGTCAGAAGTGCTATTAATATAAAATAAAACCAAGCTTGACAAACTTTGGGAGTACAAATGACTGTGGGGGGTACTCTGTTACCTTCCAATGAAAACTGTCATTATTATAATGACAGCTTAAAGTGTAAACAAAATGAGTGTTGCATTAGCTGAATCTTTGCAGAGCTGTGTACAGTGAATTCAATAAATATTAAAAACTCCTTTCAATGTACATTTTTCAAAACAGAGTTCTTAGAAGTGTAATACCTGATGAGAATAGTTTAAAAAATGTCAAGCTTTTACTATATCAGAGATTCTAGACAGGCTAGCACATTGCTTTCATTTACTGTCTTTTTTTTTTTCTTTATTTATGACACAGGTGTTTTTGAGCTATTAGTTTAGTATTTTACTATTTGGTTTTTGTAGTTCTCATTAAGGCATGTCTTGACTTCAAACAGTATTTCTGTTTAATCAAAACCAAGCTAGTGCCATGTCAGGTAGTATGCATTCTTGTAAGAAATGGGTTCCAGTCACTGATCATTCTTTCAGTTTCATATATTAAATCATCTCTTTCAAGTGTCACTAGTACAAATAATCTCTCCAAAAGCTTCTGAGGATTTCCTTTAATCTCTGTTTGTAATTTTCTTTCCCTTTTATGGCTGGTGTACCCTCACACACCCTTTTCACTCATTTTAATAAGCCACAAAAATTGTAATACATATGTTACTGACACACAAAAACATTAGTTGCTTTTTCATACTGATTAAGCCATAGCCCTGCAGTTCACTCTACAATGAAGTGACAGAAAGAAATTCAACAAATGTGCATTAGGAACGTGGATTGGACTATTCAGAATATACAGTACCAGTAAGTATCAGTGATGGTGTAACATTTATATTTCAAATTGCTCCACACAAAACTAAAGAGAATTCCAGACATCAAAATTAGTTTTCAAGGGAAATCCTGACATAGTGGCTAAGCCTTTCAGAACCTTATGGTTGTATTTCCCATCATAAGTTCAAGACTTTTCTAGAGTCTGCACCAAAATTTCTGCATCTTTGATTCCAACAGCTTTAAAGAATCCAGCATTATGTTCTAGTGTGATATTTGGCAATAACAAAAGAAAAAAAAAAGAAAAATTTTAGTGATCTTGAGTCTCCACCAAATTATAGTAACTTTTTTGGATAGGAAAATAAGGATTATATTCAGAATGCTTAATGCTTTTTATTGTCTGTTAGAAAATATTTTAAAGGATTACTATAGACAATCACATTTAAAATTAATCATCTTGTTTAATAGATTAATAGAAAACTCATAAACAGAAAAAATATCCAACATAAAAGAAATACAACCTATAGGTTTTTGTAAAAATAAACTCAGAAAGGTTAAAACAGTGTAATATTTACTATTTTTTTAAATCTCATTTGCCATTAAGCTTGTGCTTAGACAAAGCATTGCAAATCAGAATGCTCTTAATGACATCCAGAAAAAAATGAGATCATACCTATGATACAAACTTAAATTCATAGAAATTTTTGGCAATTAGCTTAAAATGTTGTATAACTAAATGAAAAGAGAACCGCAAAACCTTGCATGCATGTATAACTCTCACAATTCTTAGTCTGTTTGGTCTCAAACTTTATCTTTGCTGTCCTAGCAGTTAATTTACATTAGTTTCCCTCAAAGATGGGAAAGTCTCAGAAAGATATATGACACAGACTTATCATTTTATCACAGGACAAAATGCTGGGCTATCTTTTCTGCTTATTAAGTAATGGCTCTTTCCAGGTAAGCACAGGAACTAGAAATAGTTATTGATTTTTCTTCTGTTTTCTCACAGGAAATTAAAGGCTTCATCTAAAGTACATAAATCTCAGGTGGATTAGATAATTAATGTATCCTAAGCACACTTTAGAAATGTATGAATACAAAGATAAAGAGGCAAATCTGTTTGAAAACTAGCCAGATTTATACATTTTAGTGTCCTGGTGGCAGCTATAAAAACCTGGCATATTAAAGATACATATAAGTATTTCTAAGCTATAAAAGTCAAATAGGGTGCATCTGTTCCAGAAAAGAAAAGGTTGCAATTTGTACATATATCTGTAAAATTAATGAATACCTTCATGCATTCAGTCACAAAGTTATCAGATGTCATAAAACAGAGATGATATTAACATACAGGAATTGTTTCAGCAATAATGTAGTTTACAATTCAGCTATCACAAATGGGTTTGGGTTGCAGAACCACACTTTAACTCACTGGTAGGGAGTGAAACATGGTAGGATTAGTTTAGGTGTTGCTAAACAAACCTCAAAACAATTTACCAAGACCTTAAATCTGTAGGAATGGCAAAACTTCACTTTTTCCTGGAAATTATTTTCAGCTGCTGTAATTAATCAAAACTTTGATTTACTCCAGTTGCCCCTTCTATAAATTAAGTCCATTCTTATTTTTATCTTTCCACATTGACTAGAGAGATAATTGATCCTAGCTTGCTTCATTATATCACCTTATGCAACTGTAGAGAGTTCTGTCTCCCTTCATCCATTTTTTTAAGAGATCAAACTGTCCTGCTCTGTAAGTTGTAGTTTGTGAGATTTAGTAATTGTTATTGCTCTCATCTAAATTTTCTGTTGTCTGACAATGTCTGATTTAAATCTGTCTTTCCTGATGAATGTAGAAAAGAAATATGGCAGAATGGCAAAGCACATTTTTATACAAGACTCTTCGCAGATAAAGTACTCTTTGAGGTAAACTACCATTTCAGCTTACAGGCCATGCACAGACAAGGTGATCATTGTATAATATTTTGTAATTGTGAATTTATCCTATTTCTGAAGAGTGCTAATTTTCAGAACTGCATGCTTTACAGGGGAAGCCAAGCATTGCTTCAGTTTTTTTAAGAAAGAGCATGTTTTATATTTGTAAACCATGCATCATCTGTAATTAAAATGTTTTAATACCTTCAGCCTCAACACTACAATGGAACTTATTCAGCTGAAGGACAATAATTGTATAGAACTGGATAGAATCTAACTTAAATTTTGCATATGAAAGTCTGATGATTTATGTCTGCATAATATCTGTATTATCTTTCATCTTATAGATTGGTAATATTTTTCCCTGTTTGTAAGGAAATAAATGCAAAAAGATCTCATTCAAAGCAATCTTTCAGGTAAGTGTTTTAGCAAAAGGCTTAGTTAGATGCCCAGCATTGCAATTTGTAGATTCTGAGTGCAAACAAAACTTAGCAAAGTGCTAGACCAACATTAATGATTGTGTGTCAATATTTTCTTTTCCTTCCTTCATCTATAATCCAACACTTCTTACTTTGTAATATGTGCTTGCTTTACTTTTTGTGGAAAAAACCCTATTAATGTATGTAGCAAGCATATTCAACACAAGAGAAATTGAGTAAATTTTTCTTAACAATCACTTTAATAATAACATGACTATGCTTTTTCTTTAAAAAAAAAATTTATTTACTTTAGCAACTCACATCTGATCTCTAAATGGAGATCAGTTACTTGCATGTGCAACAGCCCAATGGTGTACTGATATTCAGGCATCTACCCATTATGAATTTTATTCACAAAATTCTTGGACGGACTGGACTGCATTCTATTGAAGAACATCTTGACATATTATTGTCAGATGATCAATTTAAACATCAAGCAGTCTTTCAGTCTACACAGTGTATGTATTATTGCAAAAGTGTCAGTTTGTTTACTGGGCTAGATGCTCTGAAGTGTTGTCTCCTTTCATGTCAAAGGTCAGTTTAAAATTTCTTTCATTTTCTGCCAAAAAAATCTATGAACATTTCATAAAGTTGTGATCTTATTTCTATCTTCCCTTCTCAGATCAACAGAAAATGGTATTTGTAATGCCACCTGAGAGACATCAATCTATACTCATGGCAGATATATCATCTGTGAAACTAGCTCAAGAAAACTGTCAGGTCTCATTGGGAAAATTAGGCTTTCTATTAGGGGAATGAATCATATCTGACAAATACTGAATGATAGGCTGGAAGAAGTTATTGTTTGTGAACTGCATTTTAGCTTCAAGTGCCTTCTCCCTTCACAATTATAGTAGTCAGTTCTTATCACTCCTTTAATTTATATATATATTTTCTTATAAAAATCTGTTGCGTCTTTCTACAGATTAAGGACATACCATAAAACAATTGTTTAAGATATTACTATTATTCAGGTAAGTGGAGGCTAAATTATAATTCTCAAACTTTCATTTAGCAGAAACAAAGAAGTCTTATAAATGACCATTTTTCTAATTAGGTTCTACTGTTTTTCTTTTGTCATATTTGTGAGAAAATGCTTCTTATGGCAGAGGTGGCTAACTTTTCACAGATTGAGATGCAGGGAATGAGAATGTGCAATATCAGACAGACATAGGCTTTAAAATAGAATCACTGAATTTAATACTCAAATGCTTTTGCATAGATTAGTGAAGAATTGAGATCTTTGTGTGTGAACCCTAAAACTGCCTAAAGGCCTCTCTTGTCATGCCTGGAAAAGGCATTTTTGTAATTTCAAAAATGGTTTTACACCTGATAACCATGTGACTGCATTCATACTCATGCAGTGAATTCATTTAAACTCTGACACTACACAGCATGCTGCTGCAAATAGCTGACTCTGAATCTGCTATAAAAATACAGTGTTAATTACATCTTGATTTTGAGAAATGGTGGCTTCTACTGACTGCGACTTTGATTCTTCTGTTCTTTTACAGCTAAAGGAGAGCATTGCCTATCCTGCTGTACTGCAGATGTACTAGTGAAAATGAGGTAAAGCAGCCCCTGTGCTCTTAAGAAGATTTATTCTAGTGTAGTTAAAAAAAGACAAACCAAAAACACTCAGATCCAGAGTGTGAGAAAAAAAAATCAGAACTTGGAGCTAAATGACAGACTGGTGAAAGAGGTAACGATGATGAGCTGCAAGGTACCCAGTGTAGCTGGGAGCAGAAGTGCCTGGAGTGACAGTCACTTCAGAACTGATTGGTCAAAGTGTTAAAATTAATTACTGCAGAAAGACTCCTTTTGCCAAAGAATAAGATTAGAAGAGTAACCTCTGAAGTGCTCGGCCTGAATTTCTAAAGCATTCTTACTGCAAGGATATCTTGATGGCTCGGAGTCATACTTTGTGATCACTTTCAAACAGATAAATTCTGCTGCAATATACAGACATAGCAGTAACATGGTGAAGCTATCTCTGAGAATCAAAGACATGTTAAATTACATTTGACAATCTCATTAGCTGTCTGCAGGACATGCATTTACATTCCAAATATCTGAAATGTTGTAAACAGATAAAGCTCTCTTTTAATAATTATGCTGTCAAAGAAGCATTTGTTCCATTACAGAAGTGGAGAATTTACAGCAAAAATCCTCTAATACATTTATTCTGGCATAGTAGTAAATTAAGAATGTGAACAACACATAAATATTTAAGAAGAACAGAATTATGAACAGATATCTTAGTAAACAAGTATATACATAAATATATACATAGGTACATAGTATACATATAGTCAGAGAGCAAGATGATTATAAGATACCCTAAAAAGTATGCTAAAACCACCTTTATTTAAAAAAATGTTACAAGCAAGAATGATAATTGTGTGCACAATTTAATACTGTCCTTCTGTATTTGCCCAAAATCACAATCTTAATCTATTTGTTTGCATAGTGATTTTTCACCACTGCATCTTAACTCACTGAGTTGGTAGGTAACAATTAATTATTTTCTCCCTCTTTCCAACTGATGCACATCCCTCAGTTTCATTTAGTAACAGAGTCAGATGGTTACCCAACTACTTGGCCAATTCCCTCCTCAGGACAGGGGACAGATAATAACAAGAAAAACTCATGTGCTGAGAAAGACAGGGAGATCACTCACCAGTGAGCATTGTGGGCAAAACAAGCTTGACTTGGGGAAAGCTATCTCAATCTCTTTGCAAGTAAAAAATATGTAAACAGAGATAAACAAAGACAAAAATTAAAATAAACCCTTTCTGATCCCCCACCCCTTGCTTGGGAGGAAGTTTACTCCCTCACTTCTGACTCCTTTATGTCCCATGGCAAGCAGCACAGGGAGGGGGGAACAGGGATTGTGGATAGACCACAAGAGCTCCTCTGTGCTGCTCCTTCCTCCCTCACTTTGTCCCTGCTCTGCTCTAGGTCCGTCACACTGGCTGTGTGCCATGGGCTGCTGTGGCCTGAGTTCTCTTCACAGGCTGCAGGGCAACCTCTGCACCCACACCTGAACTACCTCCTCCCCTCCCTCTGCTCTCACACTTTTTAATCTGCCAGGAGGTGTTTTTCCATCTCTTATAAATGCTTTTCCATAGGTTTGAGTTGGCCTTACCTTACGCAGGGAGCTCAGCTCTGTCCTGTGGCAGAGCCCATTGAAGTGGGTTGGGTATATCTCCATGTGAACAACACAAACCTCTGCACATTTCCACTGCAAGTTACAGGTTTGGCCCAATGGCAAGAATTTGTGCCAGATGAGACCATGGCATGAGTGCAGACCGTGCTGGATCTCTGTGTTACAAGGAGATCTCACTGGAGAGTGAGGAAACATGTTTTCTCCACTGGATTCACAAAACTTGTTGGTAGCAGAGAGAGAACAGCAACATCTCTAAACAACATATTTTCCAGTCCAGTCAGACTTTTGAGACTTATCTGGCTAGGCTTGTTTTTTCCATCACTTCCTTCATTAGGCATCCTATACCCTCCTAATTTTGGAAGTAAAGTGAAACATTAAAAACCTCAGCTGTTTAATACAAAACACTGACAGCTATTCTGCATCTGGGTCTTCTGAAAGATGGTGGATGGTCTCCATGGCAGATATTCAGTTCAACGTTTTTTTTACTATACAAACATATATATATATATATATAAAAGATAATTTGATGGATACATGCACAGCTAGAAATTGTCCCTAGCAGAAAAATATTCATCAACAACTGCCAAATAGAGTTAAGTGAGTCTGGAGAGATTATACAGGAAAGAGAATAGCTATAAAAATCCTTAAGATAGTTAAGAGCAGATATAAAAAGGTCTGGACTGCTTTTAGTGGTATTAAAAAAAATCTTTCAAAGTATAGGATGATTTTTAATATCCATAAAATGCACCCAAGACTGAGGTTCAGTTACCAGCTTTGAAGATGTAATTAGATTCAGAAAAGGTTATGTTTTTGCTATGTCCAGAAATGTCTAAACACAGAAAGACTATATTGCTATCTGAGCAGGTAGAATTTTTAATTAAAAATTCTCTTTTACTGCTAATATGAAATTCTTTTTCTTAAAAATTTTCCAAGGGAAGTCACAAAACTGTTTTCACAAAAGAAACTTTAACAAATAAATCAGGATCTGTTTAGCCAGCACCACCTTTTGCAGGGCACTTCAACTAACAGTGGCATGGCAGTCTCAAATTTACAGTGGTCTAAAAAGAGATCTAGTAAGGTTTTGTTATGTGCAAGTGATATAATTCAGTCCCAGATTCATTTTTATAGCAGGTCAAGGGGTCCCATTCCCTCACTTCTACACAGTAGTTCAATGGATAAAGCAGTCACTGGGAGGTAAAGAACTGCTTTTATTTCTGAGGAGAAATAAAGCTCCAGCCTCTTGACTTGAGGCTCATATTGCAAACACACCCTAGGGGTAAAAGAGCTGCACATATTCCAGATGCAGCCATTCACCACTGGCCAAGGAATGCACAATGGAAGGCAGGATCAGCTCCATGCCTGACAGTCAATATTTCTGTCTAATATTTTAGCCTGTGTGATTGGATATAATGCTATTAGGCAGATATTTGAGACAGACAGAAGATTGGCTTTGCAAGAAAGCAAAGAGATTGCCTCATTTACCTCCCTTGGGCTCTTTCTGGCCAAAACATTCTTCAGGCTTTGCTGTAAAATACTGAATGGGATGGACAAGCCTATGACAGTGACAGAGGCTGGAATTTGATGTGAACCTTGATGTTTCAGAGCTTTGTCTGTACATGTGGTTGCTGGGAATTAAGGTGAGCTCCCTCAGGCTCTGACAGCAGAATTTGTACCCAGGTCAAGTTCCAACCTCTTGCAATGGATTCACAAGAATTAAGAGTGGATATAATTTTTAGATGGTTAAAATGAGGCATGTGTAAGGTATCTTGATAATGACATAGGAAATACTGGAAATTAAGTCTCAGTATCACAGATGACTGCCTTGTTTAACTGATGCTTCAAGTTATAGGAATCCATTGCTATTGGCAAAAAGTAGAACATACACTAAAAGGCTGTAAAATCACTCATTTTCTACTCACTTCTTGTATCTTTTTCAGCAGCCTGAGTAAGAGCAGGAAAACATGAAAAAGGAGCTCACTCTGGTTTAAGCTGCTACCCACATTGTAAGTCTTCCATATCTTCAATCTGAAACCTAACTCCTGTGATTCATCTGTTTAAATGGTCTGTACCCATCCATCCAGCAGGTGCTGTTAGTTTAGCCCTCTCAAAAGTGAGTTGATGTGATTTGGAGAGTAATCTCCAAATTTGAATTAATGGGAGAAATAAAAAATTGAAAGATACCACCACTGGAAGCTTTATACCCCCCAAAAGGAACCCCTTGGAACTTTGTAACTGTCTTTCAAAAGTTTTGGGAAAGTTCCACAAAAATAAAAGAAAAGCAAAATTTTGACAGTACTCAAAAGGGAAGGAAAATATTACCATGCTAGTTGTAAACTGTGTTGACATGACATTGAATCTGAGCTGAGCTGGGGTTTGATTAATTAACATTCAAAGTAGGATAATGAAATAAACACTGATTAACAGGAGAATAAGGAAATATAAGTATTATACTGAAAAAACCCTTCCAATTATTTACAAGTTGGCTGAAAATAAATAATAGGGTTGCTGAATGTATCTTACTCTTCTACAAGGCAGGTAGAAAAATCTACCTCGATGTGTACTTCATATGGAGAATGGGCCTAGAAGAATGGGTTCTTGGCTAATTTACCCTTTTTGGTTTTTTTTGACAGTAGGCTGTAAGAATGGATTTGAGGTACTTAACAAGCTTGAGGCAAAACTCCTTTTGGATACAAAGGAATAAACATTTTGAGGAAATGTCAAGTGAGTGTATTTCATATTGAGATTAGAGTGATTTCTGCTGTAATACTGTGGTATCTCCAGTGCAGGAAGGATGTTGAAATTGGAGCAAGTTCAGGGAAGAACCTTGAGAATGATGAAGGGATGGAAATACATGGCTACAACTGTGATATATAGCTCAAACAGTTTGTCTAATAAAAGACAAGTCTGTGGGGGTCACCCAAGCATAATCAATAAATAATTTCCTGTGAATAGAAATCTATTAGCAGAGAACTAGCAAAGAGGAAAAGCAATTGTCTGTAGTAAGCATCCAGCTAATGGATTCTTCACCTCTGGAGAATATTCATAAGTCTGAACTGGATATTTTATTAAACAATATGCTTAAGCTAAAACAGGAGTTAATTCAAGGGTTTCTCTAGCACGTGTTTTGTTGTAGAACAGACTAGATAATCGCAGCCTGTAACAGAATCCAATAATTTTGTGTATTTTTCCATTGACTAGGTGAAGTCATAAAATCAGTGAAATTCTATTAAGGTGCTAAGTAATTTCTCAAATAACCACCAAAATACTGTTTCTTTGATTTTTTTCTTATTGTTGTGGGAAATAATTGTGTAAGATTATTGCTAATGAAAAAAAGTAAATTTGGCATTTATTTTGTTCTTGTCATCTGCAACAGAATCTATTGGTGAATGATTAGTAATATTTTACTGGCAGCAGTAACAGCAGTAAGAAAAGTACAGATCAGAATCACAGCAAAGTTGTAGTCTGTATAAGGAAATCACAGGGTTATGGTTGATTATGAGCTACACAGCATTTTTTATTTTTGCTTTCAACAGGTGTCGTTATCATTTTAGCGTATTAAAATACAATTTAATTGTATTTCAGAAAGTATCTCTTACAAAGGTGTCTAGAATCATAAAGTCATAAATCATAGAATGGCTTGAACTGAAAATAAATTTTATTTACAGAAGATATATAGAAAAATGCTAAAGCAGAGGAAATAGATCAAGAAGGCATCTGTAGGGATGAATATAATTTTTTAACTTTTTACAAAGAAAATAGGATTAAATAATTTTATTTTGAAAATATTTTTAATGTTGCAGTATCACGTCCTATAATAACATCAGAAGGGTTTACCATCATCGTTGTGCCATGTGAAGTGACTGACACTTCTAGCTGTCTGCTGTCTTCCCCATTTTGCTTTCCAGAACCTCTTCCTTTTATCATTTAAAGGCATTGGTTGTGCTAAATTTGTGCCCACTGTATAGATGGCTGTGAAGGGTATGCACTGCTATTCTTGCTGTAGTCTGTGTTTCAGCTTTCTTCTCTGTCTAGGTAGGACTTCACTCAAGAACTAAGGACAGTATTCTATTTGATTGGATACTTGTATTCATGGAGCAATTAACTGATGTGAATGAAACTTTCGTGTGAATGAAGTACTCTTTGCCTACGTGCAAAGAGTCAATCTATGCAGATTGGATTATAGATACATTTTGTGTACCCTAATTGCAGATATGTATGGTTTAAACTCAAATCTCATTGGTAGTGTAAGCATGCAGATTATGGTTTCTGTACTGTCTTTTTTTCTCTTTATTGTAGCTATTGGATCTATGGTCTTGTGCTTTCCTTCATCAGTAATAAATAATATCTAAGGGTTCATTTGAAGGAGTGGATGTCTCTTCAGTACTGTATGCAGAAAGTAGATGTAAGAAATTCCCTTGATTCTGGATCATATTCTTATAATAAATCAATGCTTTTGAACAGAAAGGTATTAATTTATTTTCAAATCACAAGATCTATTTTTAGATTTCTATGATAAATGCTACAGTATAAAAATGATTAATTTTATTCATATGTATTAAAATAATTTATTTTTTCTTTTGTTGCTGTAAATTTTGATATTTGGGTGGGTGGATTTGCCATCACATTTTTTTCTCTATGGTAAATATTATGTGTTTCAGTCAATAAAGCATATATTATAACTACTTTTTAGTTTGAAAGTACTTAAGTAAAAATCTTCATAACTTCTCTTTTATATCTGTTTGTTAAGAGAAAGATGATACACATGTGTGCTGGATTGTGCTCAAGTAAACCCTCACTTTATGGACAAACTGGCAATGCATCCTGGACAGGGTACAAAAGTGCTGAAGTCCATTTTACACCTTTGCTGCTCTTCCTTGGAAATTGGGAGATGCACTTCATTGGCAGCAATACTAAGCAGAGAGAGCAGTCACTGTACAATGCATTAAAATGCATAAAAGGGGTTGTATTGCACTACCAGGCTTTAGTCCCAGAGCCTCAGAAGACTGATAAGTAGCTAAATCTTTCCTCAGTGTCATCCTAAGTTTCAGATGCCTAACATACACCAAAGGACTCCTGGAAAGATTATTGACCAGAGAGAGAAAAACTAAGACAATATAATACTATTTACCAAGATAAAATATCTCTCTTGAGTAAGATTGTTTTTACAGAACAATTGGCTGAGAGACTGAGGAACCTGTTTCTTTCTGTGGTCAAAGACTTCAGAATTAACTCAGAGAAATATACTTTAAAATATTCAGTTATAATGACAGGAGACTTCTCAAACAGTTTTGTCCAAAATTTGGAATTAATTTTGCTATATATCACTTCTTCCTAGTATGGAGATCCAAAGAAAGAAGGAAGAAGGGATGGTGGAGGGAAAAGAGAAAATACGAGACATGTATGCAGCTTACATTTCATTTCATTTCATTTCATTTCATTTCATTTCATTTCATTTCATTTCATTTCATTTCATTTCATTTCATTTCATGCAAGGAGTAGCAGGAGGAGCTGAGGTCTGGCTAGTTACTCTTCCATGGGGCTGCATGCTCCTGGAAAAAGGACAATTGTCTCGAGGTTCTCCCTTATGTCAGCTGGCTCAGATCTGAAAGGCACTCAGCCTTTGAGATACTGCTCTCTCAAATGAAAAATGTTGAAAAATGCTGAAGCAAGGAGGATTCTTTTGAAAGACTTTAATTTTTTCCTACTGGGAAGTTATTTGATAATTTTACATGAAGTAATTATTTTTGAGATACAGTTAGTCACTCTTGTTTCCATAAAGTACTGCAACCATGCTCTAATGATATGTTGTAGTATTCATTTTTAAAAATGAAAAGTCATCTCTTAGCAAGTGACATTGCTTAACATAAATCAGACTGTAAACATTTACAGTGTTGGGTTTTTTCCCCAATCACACTGAATAACAATATTAAATCAAATTGAATTAGACTAGACGCATTTCCATAAAATGGTTGTCGCAATTAAAATTTACAATTAACCTTCCTCATTTTTCTGTAGCACTTCTTGGAAGTATGTCAAATAATTGAATATTTTCAGTTCAAAATCCTGAACTCTGTGGCACTTCTCCATAGTTTTCTCTTCTGTTTGCAATAACAATTTGAAATTTTAACAACTGGAGTGGAGCAGAGCATGGCTTACAACAGAACTGGAATGAGGCATTAATAGACAATCTGCTTTTTCATTGAATATACTGGGGAACTTCGTATTTTGTAGTTCCTGGTTCATGAATAGGTATAAATTAAGTCCAATATAAATCACTGAATATGTTACACAATTGTAGTTTTATTATTTTTTTTTAAATGTGATATAGTTACACTTACACAGTCTGCCTGTACAACTGGTTTAGGGAAACAGAATTCAATCCAGTTAACTAACTTAAATACCAAAATTTTCCCAGAAGTCTTTCAAATTAGATATATATAAGTATATGAATAGGACATGTGTTAAAAATATCTCAAGGTTATACAAGGGGAAAAAGGAAAAAGTAGAACACACAAGTGTGAAGAAAAAGATTATGCATTATTTTGTACATTGAGTCTGATCTCTGTAATACATTAGTTAGAGAAACGAAGAAATACAGAATTAGAAAACAGAAGATAAAATTGCAAAATAGGAAAATAGAATGATTAAAATGTAAGTGTTTATCTTCACGGCATCTGTGAAAATCTTTTTTGTATTTTGTTACACATTTATATGTTGCAGTGGCATTTGATGTGCTCAAAACATTCATTTCATGGTGCTATCCAGTCTGGGTACAGTAAATATCCTACCACATAAAGAAAAGCGTGATAAAGCATTTAAAGGCAGAACTATTACATAGAAACAGCTGCTCTTCCTTCTGGTGATAAAATTTATAAAACAGTTCTGCTGCTTTCCTCTGTTTCCATTGTGCTAACATTTGTCTTTCCACCTTTGGTACATGAACAAAAACTTGGTGCAATTTCCCCATAATGCGTGTTGACAACTCCACTTAATTTCATGTGTACCTGGATGCACTGGAACATGGTGGTAACTGACACTTATTCCTTAAAAAAAGTGTGGGGGGCAAATGAACTGAAAATTATATAGTAGAAAAATGGAATTATCTACTCATCATTTTTAGCATACTGCGGTTGTTCAGTATAGTAATACCTATCATAAAAAATTTTACTCATTTATTTATTCCTCCAGACTTTCCTTAAAAAATTTTATACCCATTTCAGTAGGCTAAAGATGCCAAATAAATTTGAAATTTTGGGCCTTCATGTTTTTTACTTACTTATCAGGGCTTCAAATGAGATACCAAAAGCAGCAGTTCTCAGTATAATGATCCAAAATCTGTCTTCATCAAACCTAACAGCAAGATATAGCTCTCTGATGATAGTATTTGACATAGAATTTAGACAAATATATTAAAATGAAGCTTCATTTTTCATACCATGTTTTTTCCATGTACGCCAAGACAGTTGCAGAGGCTTATGAAACACAAGCAGTACATTCAGTCCTGGAGCTGCATCTACAATTGAAGTATGTTGGCTGTTTCTGGTGAATAACTGGTACTCTTCCCAAGAAAATGTGTGGGAGTTGTTGAGACGCTTTTATCTTTCACTTAACCTATAAAATTTTATAAACCTAGTAAAAGTAATAACAACATTTTATGTTTGCAATTGGATAAGTTTAATAATAGTCTTTAACAAAGACAGCATGTTGGTTTTTGTTGGAGTCAAGGTAAGAAAACAAAGCTGTAATTCTTACACTTTTCCTTATTGCATACATATTTTTGATACATGTGTATTTTTTATTTGTGCAGAAGAACAAGACAAAGAAAGCCAAACCAAAACAAAAGCAGCTTTTAAATAGATTGAATTTTTGCTCTTGAAGAGCTGGAAATATGTTTTCTTTTGAAATTGTTTCCTGTGTGTTATCTCATAAGGTGCAGTACTTGCTTCCAAGATCAAAAACCTCTGCTGAATTTAGTAAATGCTAACCACTGTGAATGTTTCTGGTATAAGTGGCACACTTATTTATGCTTCCACAAATGTAAAATGATGACTATTTGTTTTCTAATACATGTACAAAGTAACAGAGAAATAAAAAACCATTACTCATGTACTATACAAAATGGTCATTTTGGTCACTGAGGAAAAGGCTTTCATTTAGCAAGCCAGAGCAAAATGCAGGGATCAGCAAAACACAGAATAGATTTGTTGAAGTGTCAAGGTATCCTGTTGACACCAAAAAGAATCCTGAATTATTGTTCCTACACTTTCAAGGTTTGTAAAATCAATGTATTTTCCAACAGCAATGGAAAGTTGGAACAAAGATGGAAAGTTGGAACTTTTCCAACAGAGATGAAGTGAATCTATATGAAACATATGAAACAATGTTCTATCACAGAAATGTGGGTGTTTTCTATATGTACAGATTTGAACAAGATGCTGCAGTATATGGAATTTTTTTGGTTGAAATAAGACCTATTACAAGCCTGTTAAAAAAAAATAAACCAACTAAGTAGAAAAGCTATTGCTTCTATAAAAGCAATATCAAGAGTTAGACCTATTTTCCTGCTCAGGTAAATTTGCAAAAAACACAATTTCCGAGTCCATCTGCTCTGATTTTGACTTCCAGAATATTTCAGTTTGCTGTCAACAGATGCAAGTTGGGAGGCAGCCTGGGTTTTGGTCTATCAGATATTCTCAGCAGCAACATTCCCCCATTCTCAGCAGAAATTCCCTCATTTCTAAGAGAACTATACGTGAGCTGTTTTTTGACACTCTACAGAAAAGCTTTATCTGGACATATGGAAAGAATATTCCCAAGTATATTTGGTTATAATTATTCTACCTCACTGCTTCCTTACTTCAGTATGCCTTACATTTCCCTTCCTCCCTTCTAGCACAGATCCAGAAAAACATAAAAAAAAAAAAAAAAGGAAAAGAAAAAATAGAAAAGGTTCATTGATTCTGGAGTTATTTAAAAGACTGTGTCCAGAATAAGGTAAATTTATTCTGATAATGGTGGTGTCTGTAAAAAGGACTTCAGTGACAAACCTGCAAATGCTATCTATGAAGCAGCAATTTTTATTACTTGTTTATACACTAGGGGTTTTCTTTCTTTTTTTTTCTTTATTAATGATTGTTTACTATTATAAACTGAGTAGCTCAACTAATAGGTAATAGTCTCCCATGAGTCAGATAGTAATTATAAGGTTAATGGAGTTGCATTAGGAAAAAAGAATTACAATGACCTTGGCTAATACAATTATTTTTTTCTAGAGATTACAGATGTACTCAGCAATCAACACCATAAAACAAAACAGCCCTTTTCTAATGTCAGAGAACCTTCTTAACTAAAGAACATTCAAATATATGTAAACCATTCAAGTATTCATGAAGACCTCTTTGTCTACCTCTCAGATTCCTTAATAGAAACAATGATGAACATGAGGGTAACAGATCTCTTAATTATTTCTTGTCAATTCCTCATCATATAAGCCTTTACAAAATAATAAAACATATGTATACACCTTAATTTTGGGGTTTTTTGTGATACTTAATCCATGCACGCCCAGGAAGGTACAGAAGTTATATTGGATATCCACATTAGGATTAAATTTAACTTAAATGCTTCAGTGATGTTTGCTTAGGATTTTGTTAATTCATGAAAATTTGATTAGTAAGAGTTTAATATTTTCAGTACAAATTTGATTAAATATCACACTTTTCCATTAAATAACAAACATTATGGAGGGAAACACTGACATTCCCAGGATAGGGAATGTATGTATTTAAATTAACCTTCTTAGGGCATACAGGTCCTTCAAGTGGGCCCCAGACTGACTGTTTCTTGTGGCAGTGTTCATGAAATGAAAAAGTAAATATTTTCCAGGAATGAATGAAGGTTTTGTATAAAAAAAATTAGTCTCTGAACACAATCAGAATGCACTTTCTTGTTCTCTGTGTTCACTGTGATTGCTACAGTTAGTTTTACTCCGGGTAAGACCCTACAGCTGCATTACAACCTATCAGACATTTTTCAAGACACCTAATTTTTGATTTAAAGATTTGATATCTGTGTCATCTTCTGCAGTCTACTTGATAAAAAAGTTAGCATACTTCTTCAATACTGACAGTACCTTCAGGTGCTTTAGAAATTGAATCTGTGTTCAGCATGATACTGTAAAGGGGTGGTAATAGCAACTGAGAATAACTAGAATGATGCATAGATAAGGTTCATTTGTTGTTGCAGGATGAACTGACAAAAAGATCAGTATTAGCCTGGTTTTTCTCTCAAGAGAGTTGTTAGGGCTTGTTTGCAAAAAACTTTGAAAGTAAAAAGCTTCTGCAATGTCTTTTGTAAAGTCTCTGTTAGTAGTACCTGAGGCTAACCTTACCAGGTTTATTTTTGTATGCCATGGGGTTTTACCCTAGTGTAAAAATACAGACCCAGTTTTACCTACAAAGGCAAAAGTAATTCAGTTTGCTTTATAAACCTCCTCCCCAGCCCCAACAAGCAATATTAGAGCATTACTTGTTCTTTCTTACTCTGAGCAGAAATGAAAAGGAAAGCAACTTTCGTGAGCATTCCCCCTATCTGAATTGAGACACAACTTGGATACTTCAGGTGAGTTTGTTGCTTAGGATTTCTAAATTCCCTCTGGAGACTGCTCACATTTAAGTACCAGAGGAGGGGAGAATCCCAGCGTGGAAACTTTACCTTAGTGTTAAAATTATCGATGTAAAAGTCCTCCTTCATCTTCTCGTTGCACTTCAGGCTTTCCTGGTCCTTGGTTTAAGTTCAGAGCACTTTGAGGATTGACAGCACCTCAGACAGAATACAAAGGTTTGCCCCCAAGCTGATCCCCAGCCATGTGCTGTGCTGTGCACTTCAGACATGCTTCCAGTTTCTGCCATATCCCTGGCTTGTCATTGTGTTTTAGCAACACTTTTGTGTCAAAACAATTCCCTAACTTAGGTCAACTATCTCAAGGCAATTTTCAGAAACTTCATGTACATCAAAACAAGCGCTGTGTGAAATGCAGCCAAAAGGTCTCTGGGGCTCATGGATGAGTATGTCTTGTAGGCAGATGAAACATGACATTTCAGACCATTGTGTGGCTGTATTATGATAAAGTTTAAAAATATTTTATATGGATAATTAGAGGTGCATTTAACTTCAATATTGTTTTTTCTCTTAGAACATCTGATTGTTCTAGGATCACAACTCCTGTCTAGCATCTGTGTTATGGACGTAAATGTACTCTCTGCTACTAAAGGTGCTTATGATGTAAGTAGGGTGTTAGGCATCCTTTGCAAGTGACTGTTTCATTGTCTTGATTGCAGCCTTTCTATCTACCAACTGTTTTGGGGGCTTTTACTGGAGGTGTCATCATAATTAACTGCAAAGGAAGATATCAAAAATCTTACCTCAAAATGTCAGTGTCATCAGGGATTGTTCATCACAAGAATGGGGAAGACAACCGTAAATATTTTTGCATTTATTGGACTGACTAGATGCATTTTCAAAAAAAAAAAATAATCCTCAGCCATGATGACAATGACAAAATATCAGTGATGGTAATTGCTCTGTATTTTCGAATAAATTGAATTACCAAAAGAAAAAAATGTTAGTCAGCTGTGGTTAATAACCCACTTCTTTCTCCATGTATTCCCTGTGAGGGACAGAAAACAGCTTATGTCATTGATCCAGAGGGATTGGGGCCATAATTTATTGATGAGTGGAAATATCTTAATATTTCTCATATTAAGATACATTTTCAGGTTCATATTTTATGGTTGTTATCAATATATTGCAAATAAAAATTTGTATGCTGGAAAATGAAACGTGATTTCTGAAGTGCTTGTAAGGCAACAGAAGCATAGATCCAGCTGCAAAAATTTGTCATTTGCACAGATTTATCCTGTAAAGAATAACAGAAACTCATGTTGCATATGACAAAACAAATGAGTTAAGGAGGAAAGCAAGCCCTGTGCTTCACACGGACAGGGGCAGCAGTCCTACCCAAAATATGTCCTTATTCTAACCCAGAAGCATCCCTCAGCTGAATCCCTTGTCATTCCTTATGTAAGCATGGTGGGACATGACTTCCTTAAAAAACCTGAAGATGATTTCATGGACCTGAAAGCAAGGCCATTTTTTTCCAGCTACATTGAGTGATCTAACAAATAATGTTGCCCTTCAGTTTGCCTCCTGATGTACAGTCAAATGTAATTCTTTAGGATATACATTGTGAGCACTACAAAGGATTGCAGCAGATCCTCATGTCATGCAAATCAGGATGGCAGTTGTGGCACAGCACCATTTTGTCCTATCTGTTTTCATGGCCACAAAACTTTTTTAAAACAGGCAACTAATTTTTCTTTTGCCTCCTGCAATAATCTACAGCTTCTGCAGTTACAAATTAATTATATTCCCTTTTTTCTTTCACGATAAAGTCTGTGCTACACATTTAAATACCCTGTGGTCATTTTATAACATCTTATTTAACTTTGAGTTTCCTCATTCTTATTGATGTTCGTGTTTTATTTATTCACTTGAGTTCAATATTCTCAGTAAGGTGCTGAATCTTCAAAAGAAATCTTCAGTCACAGCAGAGTTCAATCAAATCACATTTCTGCAAGTTGTCTTTCCAGGTTAAAATTAAAACATTCTACTTATCATCTGTGGACGTGGACTGGAAACAGGATGATTATAGAACTCCTTATGGAAGTTGAAAGCAGAAAGCTGATGATTTTTCAATTAATATTGTTACTTTAAAATTAGGATAACTTACAGCTACCTGATAACCATGTACCTAAATTAATTTTCACTTCACTTTTCTGCATTTCACATACACTTCAGAACACCCCCAACAGAAAGCTCAAGGGAGACAATACTGGGAGGCTGCTAAGGGATCACATTACCCTTTATCTGGTAAAGCTGACAGATGAAGTGTTCCACTTTTTTTCTGTGAATCCTCAAGGATTTATTTAAAATATTATGATATCTTACTTTACTGCATACATAGTTTCAATGCTGGAAATGTAAGAACACTGTGAATGTAAGAAGTTTTAGCACATCTGTGCTGCATAGCTGCTAAATTCATCAGTGACTCCAGGTCACAGCCTGTGACAGTTCACATCCTTGTTAGTGAAATCTCACTAAAACTGGCACCTGCTCCTGAGTGTGAAAGGCCAGTTTTCTCCTGGTCTAATTTAATTTTCAAGGGTTAGCAGAGGTGAGACTCTGAGCTCAAGAAGTGAGTGGACAGGATCCTGAATAATATCTTCTGGACTCCCTTTCCCATGAAAGACTGGGCCAGATGATCTTTGAGGTCCTTTCCAACCTGAGCTATATGATGATTCTATGATGAACTCTGGAAATGACCTGATTGAACACTGTTTTAAGGTTACTTGCTCTCACAGGGAATTATTTGAGTGAGTGCAATGGGTGTAATGTTTTGTTTCTCATAGTTTTACAGGTGAAGCATTTTATCTTCCAATGTTTGCTGCATGCATGTCTTCCTGGTGCAAGAAAAGCTTGGAAAACCTGAAGAGAGAAAACCACAGTGACTGTAGGACTGGTGTGCAGAATGAGAGAAGAGATTGAAAGAGTTGTGTTTGTGCAACTTAAGAACAGACTGAGGGGGAATCTAATTGCTGTCTGCAAGTAACATAGCAATTTTAGAGATGGCAGACTCTTCCTGGAAAGAGGCAGAGAAGAGATTGCTGTGGCAAGGGAAATTCTGATTTAATTTCAGAAGTGCACTTTTCACACTGAGTGAGGTTGCTGTGTCTGTGAAACTTTTACCCTGGAATATATTCAGCACTTGACTGAGAGCCCTTGGCAACCTGGTGTACCTTTGAAGTTTGTTTTGAGCATTGGGTTCAGTGTCAGAAGCTCTTTCCAACCTAAAGTATTCTAGGGTTCCATGAGTTTCTGGGTGTGAATGATCAGGTAATAAAGTGTTTAATGCATACTTTCAATATTTTCTGGTCTGGGAAAATTTGTTAAGTAGTCACAGCCCTGCATGGAGAAGACTGTCATTCTAAATGAGAGCAACTTGGATGCAGAAACACTATTTCTGTTCTAGATTTTTCTATTATAACAGATGATTTTGACTTTTGCCAAAATCATGCAGCTGTAAACAGATAATCAAGTAAACACAGGCTGATGCCCATGATCAGGCATCACTATTGAAGTTAACAGAAATTAACTAGGTACAAAGCTCTTGTTTAAAGAGCTCATTAAGTTCCAAATTTCTTTACCTGAAGATAATGATTTCAAAGGGAAAATTATTCAGCATCTTGATTGATTACATTCCCCAGAATATTTTGACAGTTTTACAGACCAACTTTTATAGTTTCTAGACTTTCAACAGTGTATATATTCAATTGTGGGTGGTTTGAACTTATTTACTACTACAACTACTACTGCTACTACTACTACTACTACTACTACTAATAATAATAATAATAATAATAAATTTTATTTTCAGAATTCAGAAAACATATAGGAAGCCTCAAAACTGGAAAAAATACAAGCACATAAAACAAGTCTATTTTCTGATTAGGTTTTTTGCAAGGGGGTTGTGTTGCTTTTGGCATGAATACCAAGGGACTGCTGTGAGTGAAATTTATTGTTCTCTGATGGGCACTCTCAAGACAATAAAGGGAATAGCTTCTATTTTGAAATCAATGTTTGCAATTTTCTGCTTCTTCTTCAAATACAAAGAACACAGTCTTTCAATTCACAAAACCAATTAACAGATATTTCTTCAATGTTGTTCATTCGCTTGTACTTGCAAATAACACTTTATTTTTGTTTGTTAGATTAATTTAAATGAGAGCAGCTGTTTAATTTGAAGATTTTAAGTGTAGGTTGTGTTTCTTAGGATAAAAGAAGAACTTTAAAAAGTGTCTTGACAAAATACATTCCATAAATCTTTCTGCTGATGACAGGCCATGTATTATAATTGCACTAATTCTCAGATACATTTTTTGGTGCAGATTCTTGGAGAACACAAAATGGTTTGAATGGATCTGTATAAATTTACAGTAATTGACAAATTGGTCTATGATGAAGCAGAGTATTTGCAGAACACAGCTAAAACTAGAATGCACTTTTAACAACTTTTCCAATAACTAATGCCCTCAATAATGTTATTTCCACATTTCAGCTTTTCTAAAAACAATCAACCAAAAACCAACACTGCACACCCTCATTACTTTTTGAATCTTTGGCTTGATAGATAAAACTAGAAATCTATTGTCTTCCCTAGACAACAATGCATTTGTTTTTTAAGACAATAATGGAGCAAGGCAACTAAGTTACTGGACTAGAAGGTAATTAGAATAGCTGAAGAAGTCTTAGTTGGTCAGAGACAGTCAGCATATTTCAGTACTTCCCAAATCTATGAGGCTTAGCTGTTGTGTTGTCAAAGATTTCTATATTTCTAAGGTCATGCCAGCACTTTATTGGTGTTGGCATGACCTATTCCTAAGGCCATGCCAACACCAATAAAGTTTTCATGAACAGTGAGGTAAATGAAATTATTTATTGAGAGGTGTATATATACATATATGTTTACATACATGTATATATTCAGACATATATATATATATATATTGATAGTCTTAAAGAGGTGGGTAAAATAGCTTGCAGTGCAGGAGGACATATTTAAATACTATTTCCTTAGAGCTTTCCCTAGAATAGGATCTTCAATGATTTCTAGGTCTGCAGTTGCCTGAGCAGCTGACCTGATCAGTTTGCTTTGCTGAAGGATGAAGGTCTCTTGCTTCTTTCTTCCTTACATCTCATCTCTCCCACTCTTCCATAAGGGAGGAAGAAGATTTGTGAGCAGGATCTATTAGTTTTCATTTTACCAAGGTGGCAAAGCGGCGTCTAGTAGAATTACTTATTTAAGGTGCATGTTTGTTCTTGACTTTAGCCACTTATCTCTACTTAGGAGTGTCCTGACCTTTTGAAGAAATTTTGGTATAAATGGTCAGACAGGTCTAGGAGAAATAACTGGAAGTCAGTCCTTACCAGCCCAATCCAGTGTTACATTTGGCACTACATTATTCTGCTGAATAATGATTGAAATGACAGGGATAAGTTTGAGTCCTTTCTCTTTGGGACCATTATAAACTGGGGGAACGCAGCGAGTTGGGATTGAAACCCTGTCTTCATTAAATCCAACAACAAAACACTTCCTCAAGCTGAGGTACTGCTACCTCTGCTTAGTGACAGAGTAAAACATGCAGGTCTGGATTTAACACCCTGCCAGTCTCAGCACCCTGCTCTGGACTTTGCCAGGCAGAACCTCATGTCCTGGCATTTTGTAGTGCAGAAGCAAATGCCTAGGCTTAGAAAGAAAACCATAACCAGAGATGAAATAGGGCTGGTAAATTCTGATATAACCTCCTGGCACTCAGAGCATGAGATAGAAAATGGAATGAGGAGGTCTGAGAGCAAGGAGGCTTCAGACTGTCCATGAAGCTATTGCTAAATTCCTGTTTGGAGCACTCCATGTAAGGACACAGCAGGATAACATAGCACTCGATGTAAGTAACACAGCAGACATAAATGTTGGTGCTAAGATACTAAATGTAAGTGTGGTGAAAGGTCTGCAGTTCTGTCAGAATCACTGAAGCTGTTCACATGCTTTTCAGCATACTGCTTTAGTCTTTGATGTCACAGTTATCAGAACAGCTACTGACTTCTAAAAGTTACTCCCTTTAATTCTCAATACTGGAGGCTTGCTCATAGTAAGCAAGGAGGAATTCTATGTAGTGCTGGTTTTTCCATGCTGAGCTCTTACTCTAGTTTCATACCTCTGTTGAAAGGATTTATATGTGAAAGAATTGTTTTTTTAACTTTCTTGCAGCATAATACTTTACAAAACTCTAGTTAATTCTTGGTTTTATAAAGCAAGAATCTTTGCAAAGAAGACTAATAATTAACAAAGAGAGTCATAACTTAAAATCTAATACAGGCTAACATTTCTATTGAACCTCGGGGACAGACAATATTTCCCTTTATTCCTTTTCACTTGGCACAGTGTAGAACCACCTTGGATGTAGTTGTATCAGGAGCAAGGCTCAATAACTTGATATATGTTACAACATTGGTTGTTTCACATCCTGCTTGTCATGGACAAATGATTTCTGTAATGGTCTCTCCACCTCAAGCTGAGATACTGTTTGGGACACTGCATAAAGGAAATGCAGCTGACGGTCAAACCCTGGAATAACTGAATATAACTCTGATCTGGAAGATGTACAACATTAAAAAACATTTTTCTTCTGAAGCATATAAGGATTGTTGTGGACTGCCTACCTTGGTAAAGCAGGAAGTGTTATAGTTTTATATACTTATGTTTAAAATTCAAAGGCTTAAAAGGGCTTGTTCTTACAGGTAACTTAATTGTTCTAAATTCCAGATACTGTAAAACTTAAATCATCCCATAGTTATTGTGAACTTGAAAAAATAATAAAACTTTCTGTTTGATTTACCATCATTGTTATTGGTGATAATAGATTTATTTTGGTTTTCCTGGAACTTTAAAGGCTACAAAGGACAATCACAGGCATATAAGTTGCCCGTCCATTTTCAAGAATAAAGTAAATTCACTGATGATCATTAGTTATCATTATCTTCAGTACCTACTACTGCAGCAAAGAGCTGACTTGAATTTCAGCATGAGTAAAGAATGATAGATCTTCTCCATTAAAGACAAGCTAGAAAAGAAAGACTTTCTCAGTCTCTTTCTTGTTCCAGGGAGACAAGAGTCTGTGCAAACCTTGTAATAAATACAAATCACCTCTTTTGCAGTGCTGCTTCATCTGTGCCATCCAAGGCCTCTGCCATTGCAGGGAAGCTGCAGTCAGGGAATCTTTTCTTTCTCATCCCTGCAGAATAATTACTTTGGGAGGCAACACAAGCACACTTAGACATGCTATTTGAGACTTACAGTCTTTCTGCCACAGGTAGATTTATAAGCTGATAGAGACTCTCCTGTAAGGTCTTAAGGGTCATAAATCCTGTGTAAATTCTTCAATCAGTTACAATCACATTACTGGACACAGAATTTAGCTGCTGATCTGGTACTCTGTTTGAGAAGTGCAACGCGAGCCTGTCTGGGAAATCTCTTTGCACCCCTTTAGTCCAGGTGTGTTTCATGGTGCTCTGTAGTGAAAAAGCCAGGGTGTCTGTTGAACCTACAGCAGCTTCTAGGATGCCCTGGACCTTGTGTGAAGCTGCTGTGTTAGAGGGTGTGACTTGATCCAGTTCTATTATCTCATCTCTGTCATTTGCTTACGTAGGGAGTCTCACTCACCAGACCAGAACACCACCCCAGCCACTGCTCTGGCTTCACAGCTCCTTCCAGCCCTGCAGCCCTTGAACCCAGCATGTAGGAGCAAAGACAAAGCAGAGGACACCACTATCTGTATTTGATTGTGTCAAATAGGAAAAAAGTCTTGTAATTCTTGGTGGTAATAGTAATTGAAAGGACCTATCTGGAAGTAAATTTATGTGTTAGCATCCTTATGTTTTTACCCTAAAAAAATAATTATTAACCTGTTCAACTAACTGCAGTTGCCAGCAAATTTGGAAGGTGACAAAAACCTAGTGAGATAGAGGGAGGGAAGTGAGGTAAGGGATAAGGAAAGTGAGGTAAGGGATAGGGAAACCAGACAGAATTCTTCTGAAATCTATATATTCTGAAATAAAATATTATTATATATATTCTGAAAAAAAAGGTATATAGAAACAGTATTCCTATATATAACAATATAGTTTCTGGAAGACAAGCTTGCAATTCATGCAAATATGGAATTCCAAATGGGTAACCAAAAAGTAATGGTACTTCAGCACGGACTGAAGGTAACAGAGCACTTAGAGGCTGTGTAGTTCATAGGGCAAGGATGTGCATTTGATGGATGGTATTTATGCTGTCCAGGACTTGTAGGTGGTCAGACCTTGATGATGAAGAAGAGAAAGAAGAGTTCTTGCCCTGACATGAAGAAAGGACATAGTTTTAGAGGCAGGACATGTTCATGCAAAATGTGAGACTGTACTTACCTCAGACTTGAGTAGAGCATGCAGGCCAGGGGTATAGTTGCTGTAAATATAAGTTCAGAATTTTAAAAGAGTAATACTCATTTACTGTGGCTGTCCTTCTGATAAAGGAAAGCAGTGCCAGCAGCAGCACAAAGAAACCAAAGGAACTGATTTGTCCATTGCCATCTGACAAGTGTTTGTTGATTCTTGTGCTGTCTCACAGGTAAAGAGTGTGGGTGAGGACAAACCCCCAGAGAAGCAAGTGTTCTCTGACAGAGCTTCCTCAGTCCCCAGCTTCTTCACCAGCCACACATGGTTGCTGCCATATCCTGTCAACTCCTCCGAATGTGTGAGGCAGTGAAAACTACCACAAACTACTCATGGCTAGAGCTCAAAGAGTAAACTTGTTGCTATTAGCTTTCTAACCAGGGTAGCTCAGTCCAAGCTGATCACTGCCCTGCTGCTCACACAGGCTTAGCAAGAATCATTCCCAGCTGCAAGGTCACTTCAGTGTTTTATGTTCCACATTGCCATTGTTCTGCTCTTGATCCATTCCTCCTAACACATTCCCTTCCCTGCTGGAAAATTACAAGAAGAAGCAGCAGAGAACATATTTTTTAATAAGTAGAGAAGGTTCCTATAAAAAATATGTTTCATATGGTTCCTTATAAAAAGGTAAAAAAGAAGAATATTTCCATAAAAGAAAATGAACAAAAGACCTTTCAGAGTTTCATTTGTTCATGCCATATGAGCTTTCCTCACTCTCTAAAATACTGAAAATAAGTCTGCCCTAACTCTACTCTCCTGGATTTGTAAACATGGACATTGGTACTTTTTGGCTTGGCTGTAAAAGAACAGTAAAAACAACCTATCAATTCTATAAATCTTGTTAAGTACTCTCCAACAGAATCTATTTTAAATGTTATGAAACAGACACAAATACTTTGTTTTCAGTTCAAAGGCATGTCTTTAATTCATCTCTAAGTCTTAAATTTGCTTTCTCCAATTCCTTGTTAACTTCCCTTCTTTCTCTGGAGCTGGTCTGATTTTTGGCATCAAAAGATTCAAGCTTCAAAGAGTCAGCGGGTCAGTTTGTTTTACATACACACAGCTGTCCCTAAGGTCAGCTTCATCTTTTAAACTTCCATCTTCTACTACAAAGCACAGATACTCAGAAGCAATAGTCTAATCTCCATTTTACATAATGCATTTCTGATAAGCCTGAAAATTGGATATTTGTGTTTTATGCAGTAATCTCTTGATCACAGAGCAGTGCAATGCTTGAGATAAAAAAATTAGGGAACACGAGCATAGAGCTGCCCAGGGGAAAAAAAAGGGCAAACAGTTCTGCAAAAGGGAAAAAAGTGATGAGTAAGCTGAAGATCACCCTTCAATCATCAACAAAGAGAAATTCTCCTCATATGAAAACAGCATAGTTAATTCATCAACCACCCCCAGAATTTGGAGACTGGTATGAAACATGCAAAGAGCCCAGAAAGGACAAAATGACTTCTCAGGACTGTAAAATAAGTATATAAATAGACAGAAGACATAGCATTTTTTTAAAAAAAAAGACAGTATGAAAGAAAGGAAATGTTACAGACCTACTTAATATATGTTGAGAAGAAGAATCTGACTGCTTCTAATGAAATAGAAAGAGAAGAACTTCATAAGTAATTGGAAAGGATGAAAAAAATGATCCAAATACCACACTTCCAAAAAACTACCAAAAAAGTGTGAGTGTTTTTTTAACTTATTTGATGTCCTATGGAAATTTTTAACTATCCAACACTTACATAATATATTAAAAAAAAAAAAAAAAAGGAAATATTATCAAAATTAGATTGCAATGGGAAACTCTGGAGACCTGGAGCTTTCTCCATGAACAGTTTCAGAAAGCAGAATACCTGCCAAGTTTCTCATTACTGAGAATGAATCACTGAGAATGAAGATAATTGCTTTCCCAGTTCCTTTTGTCCCTCTTACCTAAGGTAGAAAGTTTTTAATTTCCTGGTTTTCAAGTCCCAGCTCCATAATGATCCACCTTTCAAATATAGACAGAATCTGACAATGAGCTCCTTGGGATCCCAGGATCTAGGCAGGCAGATCAGTCAGGACACTGAGGAACTAATTTCCAGCAGAGCAGGGCTTCTCAGCATCACATTAAGCAGCAGCTGGACAGTGAAGCAGCCAAAACCCCTCCTGGCAGAGAAAAAAGCTCCTCAGACCACTGCTGGCTCTGTCTCTTTCTCACAGAACACTTTGGTGTTGATGGACTGACATATTCTGTGAAAAAGCCACTAGACCAGAACATTTTCTGGCAATGCAAATTCCCAGTCAATACTCTGAGTGGCATAAACATGGCTTTAAACAGGTGTGATTGACAATGTTCCTCATAAAAACACTTGGAAAGATAAAAGAAACAAATGAGAGTTATACTTTGTAAGAGAAAACAAGTGAAATATGCTTTCCCCAAATATCAAGACCACACCAAACAGCTGGGCAAAAACAGGCAACAGATTTGTTAGAATGATCAGCTGTGCACTGTGCTACCAATAACATTTGAAAAAGGACAAATTAATGTTAGACTATACAATGATCTCAGGGAAATGCAGGGAGATTCTTACAAAGATTGCTGATCTCCTGTTAAAGGAGAAAAAATTATAATAGGGACAAGAACTACACATCACCCAATACTTCACTACCCTATTTCCATTCTAATTCTCTGTTTGCAGTAGTTGATTCTGGTATCAAAACCCCAGAGCACAATAGAAGAATTGTGGCTGATATTGCATTATGATGAATTTTCACTGAAAGAATATCATCCTTTTAAGACTTTTTTTCTTTTTTTCCAAGGTACTTGCCTGTTTTGAGTGACTCCTTTGTAGCTAAAATGTAGTAAATGAAAAATATTCAACTTCATAATTCACATTCAGACAAAAAAAGTCTCAATCACTTTAAACTGAAGAAGTAGACACACTAAAAAAATTTTTAAAGAACATTAAATAAACAAACTCTTCTCTGTTATATTTCATTTGAGAGGAACAAATTAAAAATAGCTTGGAAAATATTTTTTAGGCAACAGATAATTTTCTTCTTATTTGCATTCACCACATGTTTTAGAATAAATAAACCGTGTAGAAAGTGATGATTTGCATGATTTTGTGGAGTTTCCAGACCTTTGCATGTCATTAACCCTGTTTTTTTTTTTTTTTGCACAGTCCTCTACTTAACTGACTTGGTCTCCCACATCAGCAAAACTACTTACAGGAATGTAACTGAGACATAATTTACGAGGTCAAATGGAATCAAAATTAATCTGGCTAAATTAGAAAAATTTGAATTTCTTCCTATGAGGAATTTAGAGCTTTGGGTCTTTCTTGGGTATCCATATGATTATTTTTCAATTCTTAAATCTTTTGACATTGTTTAAAATTGTTTTGTTAACATTGCATAGTGTGCTATGATTTTAAATAAAAATTGGAAGATTCTGTTTCAGTAAAAGTCCAGATTTATTTGTTAGCAGATAATAAAAAAAGTAACTGAAACATGGTTTTATAATACCAGCAACAAAATATTGTGAGTTTGAGTGCTAAAACAGAAGAGTTGTTTAATTCAGTCAAAAGAGACACAAAGTATTCAACACCAAACTAGGATGGGTGTCTAATTCCTCATTAGGTTTTTCTTCAAGGTAAAATGCATAGTGCCTCTGTTATAGGAAATAAACTAGATATTAAGAAAAACAATGAAAATGTGCAGTATCTGTTTCAGTTCTAAAACTTACATCATCAGCCCATAGACAAGTTACTGAAATGAACTTTGAAGTGTCTTTCTTAAGAAGGATTTCACTTAGAAAATATGGCAAAGTTTTATTGTTCCAGAAAGTAATGAAAGATGATCTGAAGAGACAAAAAAGTAAAACACAGTGTAAATTATTTTTTTGTGTTACAGCCTAAAATATATTTCATCAGTCAAAGCAGTTCTAGCAGATGGATATAACCATAAAACAGGGAAAATTTTTGTTATTAAACAATTAGATAATTGTCTTGCCATTTTTCCCCTGACAGAGAAGAAGTCATAAAAATACAAGATTCTCATTATAAAAGACAGTAAGACTGTAATATTAAAAATACGCTCACCCTTAGTATTCCAGATAATCTGCCCTTCTCTGGACCTTATTTATGCTTTTTTCCCTAAGATCTCAGGAGATTAGTGATAGTTTGTCCCAAAGAATTGTTAACCTTTATACCCTGTGTTAGGGATTGCAGGAACAGAGAGACCTGGGACCTGAGTTATCTGTTCACATACTTCAATTCCTGACATGCTACACAGTACAAAATTTGGTTTCCTCTCCTCAGACTGGAGGTGGTAAAAGCACCCTATCTTACCAATAGGGCTGCAGTTTCTGCTCTCTGGGATGTCACACCATTGAAAGTCTCTTGGCTTTCTTTTTGTTTGGCCCAAGAGCAGACTGCACCCGAATTATCCCGGGCTGATGATCCAAGCACCATGAGGACACAGCTCTGTGTGACGTGCCCAAGGACTGGTGCAATGCAGGGACAGTGTCTCACTCCACAGATAGTGGGGTTTGTTGCCATCAGTGTTTTACAAATTTCCAACCTTTTTTCCATCTTGCCTGTGCCCCATGCCATGGGCAGACAGTGAGTGGCCCAGAACCATCCCACACTAAGCACAAGGCAATTCCTGGGAGGGATGGCACCTCACTCCTGCATGGCATGGCTCAGAGAAGAGAGAGGTCACAATGAAAAAATGAAAAGCCAAATATCAAGCCGCCACTGTCACAATACAAACACTACATGAAAATTGCAAATTAATTTAAAGGATACTGCCCCTCTCCAGCGTTTTTCTAGTCAAGACCCAGTACAGTGAAAAAGAAACAAAGATGTGTACAGAAAAATTCTGTTCAGCCTTTGAGTTCAGGCACAGATTTGGAAAGAGAGAATATCTGCAGATCTTAGGTCCATCACACATTATATACAACAGCTCTTGTAATAAAAAATTCTTGGGGCAATGGCATTAACTGTCCAGGAGTATCTTAAGTAAACTTCAGTGCCCTTTAATCTCTCTTGATCTCTTAGTCTTGCTTTGTAGAATAGCCTATAAAATCATACTTCTTTTCAATGTGAAGTTTACAAAAGTTTTGCATTGTACTGTATTTGGACAATTTATTTGAGCAACCCCAACAGGGAAACAGTTTTTTAAAATGTTAATATATAATAGATTGGCATTCAGATTTAATTTTTTTCAAGCTTCAAGTTGAAGTATATATATCTTACAATGCAATTGGTTGACTTATTTGCCACATTTGATCCACTGCTTGCTCACAGTAAGCAAAAGGCAGGAATAAGTCTCAATTTATCAAAGGGTAAGGAAGAGGAATATCAGATCCATATGTTGAAGAGCCAGGTCCTGGCTTGCTTCAAGCTCAAATTAACCATTGACTTGAGCAGGTATTCAATCAATTATAAAGAGAATAAAAGTGGTTGTTGGATTACAATCTTAGATACTAAATAAAAATGCATTTTAAAAATGTATTTTAAAAGGATTGTTGACCCTGTAACAGTATTTTAGTACAAGAAATGGGACTATTGTCTCTTTCCCAGTGGAACTGTCATCTCATTGATATTGAGTTGTGTTTCCCAGCTGCAGACTGAGTAGGACTGACAAAATTCAAGTCTCATTGAATTTTCAAGTCCCACTAGAAAATAGTAGGACTCAGAAAACCCCAAAGCCAATTTAACCTAAAACCTAAAGGTAATAAAAGCATTAAATGCTTTCTTTCAATCTTGAAATAAAGAAATGACACTTACTCATTAATATTTTAAATTAGCCCCTTCTCCCTGCTAAAGAAATCCCTGGGGTCCCTCAGTGATGAATCTTGCAAGATAATGCTGTATGATAAATAATTCAGATGGCTGCTCTTCTCCCAGCTTCTCTTCTTAAGAGGTATAACTTTAAGTTTGCAATATGACATATCTGAAAATATGAACCAAAATCAGTGAAGAATATAAAACTTGAATCTGGCTGGTTTTATGCTTCCTGTTTTATTCAGCTTTTTAAATCCATCATATGAAAATTGCATTATTTTTTGGTTAATTATACATGAAGAAGTGGAAATGAAAATATATATTCAATTAATTGTGAGAGTATGATTTTAATTTAAGGTACAGTTGTTTCAGAGGATTAACTGGGAATGGAAGTGCAACATGTTTTCAAGCAAAACCAGCACAATTTCAGTTATAAGGAAATGGAAAGAGGGAAGATAAATGTGATATAAAATTTTATTTGCTTTAGACTTTTCTATTCATTTGCTTACTATGTAGACACCAGAACTCAGCAAACCTAACCACAGATGTGAAATGAAAGAACACAATGAGTTCTTTCTTAAGGACTTTTTATTAATCAGAAAAGCCAATATAGGCAAATTAAAATTCCTGCTCAGTACAAACTTCAATCAAAATGTGAGCATTCAGTTCAAAAAATTAATGAAACTGTCACCATAAACAAAACAGAAGTAGTCTTCTTCTTTCTTCTTTCTTAGATCCTAGGGGTATAACAATGCATTTTTCTTTACCTTTCAGCAGTCCAGACAGTAGTTATCAGCTTTTGCTGGTAATTTTCTCAATGTGTATTATCAGTACAGCATGAACATTTTTCATTTCACCTTTAGAATGCTTGTTTTTCTTTTTTTCTTTTATTAAAAGACATTTTGGTAAATATAATTGCAGAAATGATACATCAGAAAGACCTATTATGCTTTTTATAGCTCCTTATTCTTTCAATGTTACTCACAAACTGTAGTATATTTTCATTGGACTCACTCTCTTGTGTACAATGCATTAAGTTGGATTTTTTCAGCACAGTTCTGAAATGGATTGAGAAACAGAATTAACACCTTTTTTTTTTTTTCCCCAAGAGACTAAACGAGGACGAACTGAGGTGTGTGCACTCAATGCAAAGCAGGTCTTTGAAGTACCACTGGAATTGCTGTGACTACAACCCCAGTTCTCATTGCAGATCTTCACTTTCCCTAATCCAGAGGGAGGGGTGGATGTGTGTATTAGCATTTTGGTTTGGATCAGAGCAGCACCCAGACCCATCTGGGATGTGTCAGCACACCCATGAACGTGTGTCAGGATCAGCCCTGGCATGGGGCCCGTGGCCCAGCATGTGCCTTCCACCACAGAGGAGCTCAAGTCTTCTAGCAGCTGCTCATGTGGCCAACTTCACCCAATTTCATCTTGGGTATTCCTCAACTGACAAAGAGGTTTGGGGTTGCTGGAGAAAGCAGCAGTGAACCTTTCAGACTCAAAGCATGACTGGGCTGTGTGATCCCTGACCCCACAGATAGAACCTTGCCTCGTATCAAGCCATCGTTCCAGAGCAGAATAGACACAAAAATATTTCTTATTGAAGTGTTAAATTATTCAGCAGGCATCCATCACTTAACTAGCACAAAATGATAGTTTGGCAAACAAGTGCTTGGAATCTTACACTTAGTTTTCAAATCTAAACTGAGTCACACCACAATCACTTCTCTGTCTCAGTAAAGGAGGAGCAGAGAGAGATTTTGATGAGACTACAACTATGATCTTGCATAAAAACTAAAGCCTTGTCTCCTGCTTGCAGTTTCATGAACCAGAAGCATGAATTAATTGAACTATACTTGCACATCTGCGATTAGTTTTTATTACTGGGAGAACCAAAACCAGATTCTTGTTCTAAACTTGGAATCTGGGGGAAACAGTGTTCCAATAATATACCACTAATCCTTTCTAATGAAGGTTGAGAGGTTCAAGGCCTTGTTTTCACAGCTTTTAATACCAAGACTGAAGTAACACATTATAACTAAATTTTAAATTCCTAAATTTTCACAGCGTCATCCTTATTGTTATGAAACAAAGTAGAAGAAAATATTTTTATTAGTAAAACAACGTATACTGAGATTAATGAGTCATTTGAAAGCTCATAAAATTAGTTACTATAAACCTGATTAAATTTAATGTAGATTGTGTGTTTCCCATTTTTATAGTTATCTGATTTACATTTTCTTTTCTTCTTTTATATTCCCCTAAGGTAATGTTTTTGTGAGGTTCTGAGTTAAAAGCTCTTCTGCACTCATTTTTATTATCTTTCTCTATGAAGAACTGACAGATGCCTTAATAAGGAATGGACAGCTGATTTATATACAAAAAGGCACGATCAATTTTGGCTACAGTTTAAAAGTACATTTACCCTACTAATGAGTTTTAATAGTTTTGTATCTTGAGCATCATACCATTTGAAATATTGATAGTTAAACGTGCATTTTGTTAATGAAATCTTCCCCTTGAATCATTAAAACAAGCAACTTGTACTTTTTGTAAAAACTTTTCTGACATGTTTGGAGAGCTGTTTTGCTTTGGCTTGGGTTCCTAGTTTTTATATATCTTTTAAAAGTTATTTTAGCTTTCAAAAAAAAATTATTCAGTATTGATTTTTCTGAATAACAACATTTTTTTTCAATTCTGTCGCCATGTATAAGTTGTTAACCATTTTCCATTCTAATGCTCCCTTTGATTCTCAGAGATGCACACAAAAAGGACACAAAAGGTAAAAATAGCCATTGAAATACATGGAGATCATACTGGGGAAATATATA
>JAHXMQ010012337.1:8271805-8292429 GCA_020466415.1 Ammodramus savannarum pratensis | reverse complement strand
TTCAGTGCCATGAGTACAGCAAGAAATTTGCTTGCAGTCCTTAGCTGTTTCTGGCCTTAGTGTCCCTGTCTTTCCATATTGTCCATATCTTTTCCTTCTACACACCTCAGTGTCCATATAAATGTCAACCCTGTCTGCAGTGGGTTAAGAAACAATTTCCTTTTCTTTAGGAACTTCTTCACCCTTACTACCCATTCCCTTCTTTACAGGAATCTTCTCACAGCATATTCTCTCATCTAGGGACATGCAGAATTTGGGTCTCTACTTACCTTAGTTATGGCAGTGTGACAAATAGCACAAGAGAATTTTGTTAGATCTAGCCATCACAGCTTTAGAGTCCTTTCAAAAATAAATAGCTTCTAATTTTTATACTGTTTTTTTTCCACTGGGTTTAAGATACAATACTTTAAAAATTACTTGGAAATTGATGAAATTGCTTAATTTAATTTCAAAATAAAGGATAAAATAAATTTACTATACTAAAAAAAGAAATTTCATGATTAGGCCACTTCTAGGAAGCAAACGGGGTAAGTATATAATGATTCTTCTGGTTGTTCATTAGGCAGGAAACTAATGACTCCCAAATCACTAAAATTACTGTCAAATGACAGAGTGTCACCTTTAGTATCACCATAAATTCAATTTTCTCTTCATTTTCACCTGTTTACTGTTCTAAGTCCAGTTAGCTAGAGCAGAGGATTAACATAACATTTTTACCTCTCTTACTGTTCCAGATAAGGTCATAATTACACTTTAGATATAAATCTCCTTATAGATCATTCTTATAGATCAGGCTTTGCTTTCCACAATATCAGAGCATGCAAATTTGCCTTCTCTGAAATGAAACTGAGCCACATTGACAGCACACTTAATGAATTCCAGCCAACAGGCCTTCAATCAATAGGGCCAAAATATTTTCAGAAAGAGTCTCCCTAAAATACGCACATTAAGGGTGTCTGGTCACACCATTTTGCTTTGCAAGATCATTTCTGCTGTAGTGCATTGAGTGTTAGTGTGGATTTAGGTGAGTTCAACCTAAATAAAAAACTGTGGCCTGGGGCATGGGTGTGAGCATGCTGAGGAATATGTTGAAGGAGAAATCTGAACCTATGCTTAAGAGGATTCAAGCAGCTGAGCTAAGTATGAATGTGACTATGTTTATTCAGTCAAAATCTGCCCCTACTTATCTCAGCATGTGGGCATAAAATTTTCATTCCCAAACTCTTCTTAGCTGTTCTTGACAGGAAAGGATATCTTCCTCCTTCCCAGGCTAATGCCTAAACAGCTTACCTAAACATGTAAATTGGAAAGTCTCTGAGAATGTCTTTGCTGATACAGAACACAGCTTGATAATCACTACTTGAAAGACAGAAATCATCACGTAAACTACATACAGATACAAGAATTGCATTTATGTTTTACATTAAGTAAAATTAGGTACTACATTCAGTCTATATAGCGTATGAAAAAAGATGCCTTTTTAAACCACTAGTTTTGGACAGCCACACCATGGTATCTGTCTGTGCAGGAACATAGCTTTAACTTGCAAAACAGAATGAAAAATGAGTGCATCCTACGTAAGCAAGGCAGTGGGGGACATGAAAGTCTATGGAAATAAGTTTGTAGGGAAATGAAAGACTGAAGTTCCTTAGGCAAAGGAGTAAAGTGATTCAGGGAGAGAAAACAGTGCTGAATATCTAAGATTAGCTACACAGTACTGGATGCAACAAACAATGGCTTTGTGACATGCTATAGTTTTCTCTGCCTTCTGGGTCAGCCCCTTTAGTTCCACAAGCAATAAATTACCATCATTACTTGCTCACAAATGACCACCTTATCAACTATCCCTCAGCTAATATTCTCTCAAATAACAGCCAACTTTTCTTCCAGGAAGTGTTGGACTCAATGTTTTCAACCTGTACTTAGTTTGGAAAGATATTATTTTTTCTCATGCCTGAATAAGGGTTTGTGCTTCAGCCAAGTTATTTGCTTTTTCATCAGCAACATTCAGACAGTCTATTGCCTGAATATGTATTATTCCTACACAGAGATCTTTTCTTGCTGCAAAGAAAACAGCAGAAGTGCCTTTTGTTGACACAAGTGGTAGTAATGGTTGACAATGATGGTTAACTTTGATAAATTGTTAAATTTTACAAACTTCATTATTATCTTGTAAATACTACATTTCTTAATGAATCATAAATGATCATGTAATTCTCTGGTGGTAGTTGTTATGAAAACAGACACAACTGAGCTATAAACAACAGTTTAATTCTCACTGGCTTAGAAAGTTTTAAATATACCAGATGGAGCAGGAAGGCAGAGGGATCAGCACCCTACTAGAAATAGAAGCTTCAAAATTAACTTTTTTTCTACTGACAAATGCTCATGATTATCAAGAAACTTAAGTAGTCTGGTTTTGAAAAACCCCCTTTAGCCTCCAACAGAATACATTTACCCAAATCTTTAGGTTCTTCCACTAACAACATCCTGTACAAAAAATTCATTCATTTAGATGTAAATTTTAGTGAGAGAAGAAAACAATTTTCTAATAAATCATCAATTGTGCCTTATCACACCAGAGAAAATCAGAAGAGTAGGAAAGGAACACATTATATTTTCCTATTTCCTTCCATTCTCTTAAGGTTTCTTACAATTAGGATTTTTGAGGTAAAGTTTATTCATGCCAGATACACTTGGTCATTGAATGTGTGATTTGACAAGGTGTGAAACATGCCAGTTAATATGTGCTAGCTGATAAATTAGTGATATACATCAGGTAACAGCTCCTTGAGAGGAGCTTCTAGGTTGTATATCCCTTATAACTAAAACCATCTCTGGGTAGTTCCAAACCTTGAAGAATAAGTTTGAACAATCTATTACTTTCTTGGCCAGCTATGCAAAGCTCTTTATGTGATGTTAAGTCAGAGTATCAGGGAGATTAGTTTTTGGAGGTAGCCAACTCTTTCCTGAGTTGGATACCTCCAGAAAATAAACTGGGCATTGAACTGGGCCAATGAATTGCCCTTCAGTTGTACTTGTCTGACTGGTTTGTTAGTCTTTTCCTTCTACTCTGCATGGAACATTGGTTCTTAGATGTCCAGTGCAAATTTCCACTTGCTGCCATGGGAAATTAAGTTTTTTATCTCAGTACCATAGCTAAGACTCTTATGCTGAAGCCAAAAGTAATCCACTGGATATGGTTTAGAACAGTTCTGCATTGGAAATGTGAATGATAAAGTTTATTTGAATGATGCTTAATGAATTTCTAAATGTATACTATGTTAAATACTGCAGTTAATATGTGAGTTAATTTTATAGCTGACCTCTAATGAATAGAAGAAAGAATAGATTTGTCATCAGTGGAGTGAAAACTTTCATTGACTACTGAAATAGCAACTAAAGATAGGCTTCTGATTTTATTGAAACACATCTGTTTGCTTTGGGTCTGACAACAGTTAAAAATTATGAAAAATAACTGCCTGCTGAGAAATGGGTGAAAGCCATCCTTTTTCACAACTAGATCACCATATTCTTTCTAACACCAACAAACTGAGGAAACTTCATTATACAACTTCTTTAATCTCCAAGAAATGCAACCTCTGAATCCAGCTTAATAAAAGCCTATTAACACAAAATGTCATATTGCATTATGCAATCAATGTGGGAAGGTATTAACATAGGGACACCTTATAGAGATTCTTGCAGAAGCCATAAGCAAAATTTCTGCATCTAATTGGCTACTCAAATAGAATTTTAAAAAGATTCAATTTGCTTTTAAAATTAACACTGTTAGATGAAAGAACATTGAATAGGCTGCAAGCATGTCAATAACACAAGGTAAAGCAATATAGCTAGGGGATATCTTCAATTACATTTTCTTTATGACATCCCAGAGAATTCATCTACTATAAATTACAAAATATCAACCCTCTGTGTGCCAGCTAAAAATAACATAAGAGTCTTCAAAGAGAAGGAGAAAAGCCAGTTTTCCAGAATTTACAATTCTGGCAAATAAATGTTAAATACTGTATAATCATGATGTTTAGAGACAAGACTATCAATAGTACACAGGTATTCCACAATAAATAGATTTTCATAGCAAATGGTGTGTCTGAGTTTCAGTGACAATTTTACAGAGCCATTTTTAGTGGTTTACTTTTGAACAGGCTGAGTCTTTGTAGCTTCATCTACATATAATCAACCTGAGGTGGCAAGGTTACACAACATAAGAATATTAAATTTGTTTGCTCTAGTTGTTTAATTGAGAGCATAGTGACTTGCAGGCTTAAGCATTCTCCCTTTCACTTCTAGATTTCCTAAGAAACAAGGCAGTATCTTCTGGTGGTAATTGCCTTGTTTGTAAATTCGAAGAAGGAGATGCCGCTGCAGAGATCTCTACAGGGCCTCTATCTTCCAGGTAAAGGTAATGTGGAACACACTTGCATTGTGGAGACTGTAGACTATTGTAAAGGGCATGTAAAAATAAGGGCTGCAGCGACTTTAGACCAAAAGAGGTACTTGAGCAAGATAAGACTAATAGGAGTGAGTCTTGAGATATAGAAAACAGCTGGATGCAGCAGGAATATGTTTAAGTCCTCAAAGCAAATTGAGTACTCAGCTTTTATTCCCACAGGTATCTGAAGATCTAGGCAAAACTGACTTCTCTACAAATCAGAAAACAATGGGTAAGTACATTTTCTTTCTTTCAATCTGCATTGTGGAAAGATTAGATTAGCTGTGCACTGAGAAATGGAGTGTTCAGCTACTGACATGATAGAAGCACTACTATCTGCTGGTTTACCTAAAGTATGCCCATCAGTGGGTCTATCATTGTGTGTTACAGCATATACTCCCTGGTTTGTGGGTACATTTATGGTTTAATTTGGTTTCTCTTCTGTGTTCACAAACCGTCTGCAATAGTGCCTTGATGCTGGACTGGGTAAAATATTCTAGCATGTTCCTCATGTAAACTGGGCCTGTTGAGGTTTAAAGGAGATTTCTTTTTCTGAGGAACTCCAGAGTGTGGCATTCAGACAATGAACCCTGAATTTACACTGAAAAAATGACTTGACTTGTCTTTGGCTGTTTTGAATTTTTCTCAGCCTGAATTTCAAGTGAGAGGATACTTAGGTACCCTTGATGCAGGGAGACATATTTTCAATGACTTTGAAGGACAAAGAGGTGAGGGAATCACAGCCCCATAATTTTTCTGTCACACATTATGATGCACATCGTTCCCTCAAAAAAGTGGAGTATTAGGTAAGAGCACTGTGATGACAGGTCCATGTAGAGGTCTGACTTTATTGATAGTAGCTGATTGCTTTACAGAACTCAGAGATCAATGACCAACCACTTACTTTCAGTTCTTTTCACCTCAGCTTCTTCATAGTCATCTCGTCTGATCTAATCTTTTGATCTCTTTGCACAGCTAAATGTGTTGTGCCTTTTATTTATATCTAATCCAGAGATGACTTTGAACATCAGTAGTGAAAACATCACACTCTGGAAAACGGAATGGAAAATTTGTCCCTCAGAACTTTACAGAGAAAGGGTCTGAAGAGATTTCTCATTTACTTTTTAGAGCTGTGAACTCAGTCAGAATAAAAGCTCCAGTGAACTTCTAAAACTTTTGAGGCTACTATTTTAAACTATTATCACTGATATCAATGAGAATGATTGGGAGATGGGCTGTTAAAAAAAAAAAAGAATTGCCAAAGTATTTTAGAATCAGTGTATTTTGATAATAAAAAATTTATAGACAATATGAATATTTTTATCAATGTCTATTACCTATATTGTAACATACTAAGAACAATTTTTGATCCTATTTAATGGACACTATTAAATGTTTTTTGCAATTATACATATTGATTCTTCTCAGCAGATTAATCCAAGTTGTGTTTCATATTTATACAAATGATTTAACTTAATATAAAAAGTCTTGGCCATATATACAATGTGCTATTTATTGCTCAATTATATTACACATAAATTTTAGCATGCTCTTATTAAGACATGATCGCAAATTCTTGGCTTTCTGATTGAATATGGATGTATGTTTAATAGAAGAATGCTAGCAATATTAAAATAATGGTTAAATTGTTACTGATTTTCATAGCATAGGACTTATTTTGCCTTATATGAAATATTCCATTTAGCTCTCCTAATTGCAATACCATATGTGATGTTTAGTAAGAAATATTTTAATTTCAACATTAGATTGAAACCCCTGTTGCTACTAAACTTGGGAGAAAAAATGAAATGCAAATAGTCTTTGAGAAACATTACATAGACAAAATCCTCAACTAGTGGCTATTGTAGAAAAAGAAGGTTTGTATTTATGTTTCCAATCAAATGTATTACTCCTTAAGGCTATTTTCAAGGCTTTCTTTTTTTATGCAAGAAAATAATCTTTAATTAAAAATTTTATTTTATGTTTTCTATTCTATTTTTTTTTTACTTACCAGTTAGAAAACTCTAATTCCCAAATATGTCTGGCTGAATGTCTTCAGTATTTGATAGGCATAGATATCTATCTTTGAACCAGGTGGTTCTCCTTTGCATTTTAGGAATATGTAAAAGGTGTTAAGAGGCATTCATGGAAGAAGTTACTTTGGAAGGTCTTAAGTCTTCCTTATCTGCCAGCTTGTCCAGAGTTTTGTTATCAAAAAGAGAGAAGAGACACTTTGGACATATTCCTATATCCTTTTTAATGTTAGGCTCATATTAGAAACAGAAATGCATTTGCCAAATGTCTTTCAAGTTGCATTTATCTGCCTTTCCCTCTTTTCCTAGGAAGCATTTTTACAACAGTAAAGCTATTTTCTTCCTTCAATAGTCACTCTTAACAGCAGGAGAGGGGTGTAGAAAGAGATTATAAGAAGGACAATGAGCTGAAAAACTCCAGTGCATTTTCTCAAAAGGCTTTTTCCATCTGATTCTATTAGCCACAAGAAGCAGCCAAAGAGATGAGAATTCTCTCTTTATCCTTGGAGCAGGACCAGTGTTAATACATGGATCCACAGTCTGGTAGATCAGAGAGTGAAAATATTTTCATCTAAGATATAACCTGTATTTCTGTTAACCAAATTTCATTCTATTGATTTTAGAAACATAATTGTATGCCTCTTAATTACTGTCTTATAAGAATAACATCCCTGTGTGGTTTTAGGCTTTTTTCTTTACCTTTCACTTAGGAAAATGTATGGCTGTTTCATTTATGGCTGAATTATGTGAGTGGGACTGCTGACCTTGGTGGTCAATGATTGCCATGATGTGCAATATGTTTACATCTTATAACATTTGCATTTTTGAGTTTGCTATCTGTTTTCTTAACTACTTTGTCATCCTCACTATACTTATTATCATAACTTACATGGAATTCTTGCCCACACAATATTTTAGGTAATGTTACACTCTGAAGAACTTGAGTCATTACTTGTGATCATAACAGAACTACATACTCATAACTTCTGCTCTTGTTGGACACCTTTCACATTTTAATTTGTCTGCAAAATTCCACTCTCCTTGTGAAAATACATCTCTTTTATTTTCTGAAGGCTTCCCTGGGCATCTGTGGTTTCCTGAAATTTTTTTCTGTTCCCACTACTGAGGTATTCTGGGGATAAAATCTCTCTACTGCTGGAAACATGTGCTTTCTTTAGTCATAACTAATGGCTGATGGCTTACCAGGAAAAGTGGTGTTTCTAAGATCATTAATCATTCCAAAAGGTGAGCATGCAGAGGAAATTCAATTCACTGTTATTTGCACAGGTTGTGAGAATCAGCACTCAAGGCATAGTCGTCAGCAGTCAGATCAGACAGTCTTGATGCTCATGACAGTGGCATTTAATAGCCTCCAACAAGCTCTGAATCTCATCTGGACACCTGATGGATGTAGGAATCCACTTAGAACAGTGTGACAAAATGTATACTAAGGAGTGACGGTGAGATGACACCTCTCGTATTAATGGGGGAAGTGAATTGAAAACATTCAAACTTGCTCCAGTCCTCTCTTTATTCTACCATGAAATTGTCTGAACTTCAGAATTAAATTGTATAATCAGCTGATACTAAAGCTGATACTCTTGTCACTGCCAAACCTTACTGTCAGGTCACCAAATGTGGAGAGACAACTTTATATTCCTGTTCCATGTGTTAGCTGAAAAAGACCAATCTTGCTTTTAATTTCATTCTCTGAAATAAAATTTGTTGCCAGAACAACAATCTTTGTTCTATGGCTAAGACAGTTTAAATGGACCTTATAGAAATTGTACCAAGAATTTTTCATAAGGGGAAAATGCATGAAATGACGACCCATCTTCTTACAGAGATGGACAAAGAGGCAAAGTTGATGGTCCTGAGGGATCATTACTTTATCTCATATAAGCAGAAGGAGCTCTCTAAGGATTAAGAAACCTCAAAACCTCTGAGAGCTCAACTGAAATGAGAGTAAGTACTTTGTCACCTAAATTTCTGACACAGTAAGTGATAGCTAGAGTGAACTGATGGGCTGTGAACACAAGTGTTCCATAGCCTTGTAGCTGACTGTGGATTGTTTACTAAGTAAAAATTCAAATTCTGAGATTTAGTTTCAAGAATTCAGTTGTTTCCAGTCAGAAAGCTAATCTATCCAAAATTCACACCAGGGGTGGAACTACCAGAAGGAGAACCACATTGTATTTTAAGAGTACCATTAGACTTTATGCAATTTTGATTGAACTGTTATCACAGATCATCTGTTTTCTTGCCATCCAGACATTACGCATAGCTTCAATTTATGCTGAAGAGTGTAAAGAGCTTTCCTAGATGTTCATAGTTCATAAGCTATTAAAGATTAATGTAAGTAATCTTTTTTCTCAAGCAATTTCCTGAAAACTGTCACATAGAACTGCTCTTTATATTTCCAGGCCATTGCATCAGAGTGTTCAAAACATTTGTGATGAAAGCATCATTGAAATTATTAAACATTGCCAGAAGCATTAGTGATAATTCAACTTGCTCTACAACACTTTGTCTCTGTCCTGGGGTGTCTTTATGATACTTGTATCTCCATTTATCTGTTTGGCCCAGAAATAAGTTTTGCTTGTTTAAGACTTGTTCTGAGAGGGAAGGGGGTGAAGAAGCACAGAGTTTGTTATCAGAAACTGCACTGGCTCCCTCACATCCTTCACACGGATTGTGCTGTCTGCAGCAAGGACAGACAGTGGGACATAGCTCTCCTTTGCTTTTAGTCAGTTTTTAGCTAGCTGAGGCAGAGAAGTTCCCTGGACTGTGGCTTTTCTTTTTGTTGGACTGTTTGAACCTGCTCTGGACTGAACACCCAGAGGAGCACTGGCAGCTGCACCTGTGGCCCATGGGGCCAGGCCTGGGCTGTGGCATTTCCAGCACCAGAGGGGCTGATAGTAGACTGGGTGAGCTGAGCTACAGCCCACCAACGGGACTTGCTGAGTTCATCATCTCGTTGGAGCAGTGAGAGGTTTTATTGTTTAATATTGTTCATTTTTTTTGTGCTGGTGAATGCTTTGCCTATTAAATAAACAGTTTTTTTCCACTTTTCTCCAAGGAAATATTTTCCCGAACCAGTTGGAGGAGGGGGTGCTTGAATGTGCTTTCTAGAGGAACACTTTTAGAGGTTTTTCCTACCGAATTTACCCTAAACCTGGACAGTCACTTAGAAGAATCATTGTAATTTCATAGGAAATTATCAAATTATTTTGTAAATACATTTGCTTTTTTTAAAAAAATACTCTGTACAAAAACTAAAAATAGTCAATTTTAAAATGCCAGATGATTGCAAAAATTAACTCTATTTCTTATGTTTATGTTTAAGTCTACTTAGTACTTTTTCGAAAATAGAATCCACTTTCAATTTGCTTAAACCTGTTGGATAATAGGAAGACATGAACAGATGTGTAAGGGCTGCACTAAATGTACATCTCTATAGATAGACAATGGGTAGATGACTGAATTCTGTTGCTTGTAATACACATTTCTATAAAATACTCACTTTACTGCTTCAGAAATAGAATATGTACAGTGAAAATGCATAGTTGAAACATATGTGCGTATATATTATCTACAGATGAAGCCATTATAAAAATATCATAGCACAGATAAATCTTTTCAGAAGTTTTTCTGCATATCAAAATGTTTATACACTTAAAATAACAAAAAAGTTATACCTTGGAAGTAGAGTACATTAGCTGTAGTCAGTACACTGCTCATAGTCTAAAGATAGCATGGGTTCCTATAGACAATGAAAGTTATTACAAAAATGGCCTTTAAATTAAAGCACTCTGTAAGAGTGCTACTTCCAATGATGTTTTTTCTTCCTTTTCATTTAAATTCATACAACTAGGAGTAGAAATCAGACAGTTATGGAAGTAAAATTTATGCCTTAGAAAGCTTGAAAAATAAGTGATTGTGCTCTCTCTAACCACTCATAACCCAAGGCTAGCTACATACAATGCCAAAATGCACTCATGATAAAATCACATTATCATAATGTGATCTCTGCTTTTATTTTTATGCTCTTTAATTATTTTTTGAATAGCTGGTAATGAGGGTGCACACATTTTAATTACAATTTCAAATTTGTTTCCCATTAAGATGAACCAAGGAATCATTTCTTTCAAGGGCTTAGCTAGGCTATAGTGAAAAAGCTGAATCATTCTATGCTTATTTTATATATTACAGATTAATTTTTTTAGCACCATAAGGATCAAAAGTGTAAATTATTTCCCATCAATCTTGAACTTTCATGAATAATTCTCCTGGCCAGATGAATCAGATTAGGCTTATCTGTTCCTGTGGGACAAACACACAAGAGAAGTTAATTAATACACAAGAGAAGTTAATTTCAAATTTCAGTTGGGGAACACTTGCCTCACTTTTGTAAGAAAATAACAACTAGAACATTCTGCTGAAGTCTCAAAACTAGACTAAGTAAGTGTACTATTGCTGTAATTTGACATTTAAGCTGTTTTGATAGAGTGGAGGACATGTAGGCTTTGGTTGCTGTTGTAAATATTATTGTAATAGTTAGTCCACATTTATTTGATGTTTCTTCCTGTATAAATATGTTAATTTATATCGTGATACCTGTGTTGCTTTTCTGGCACTGCCATTCTTGAATTCATTAAGACAAAGTGAAACAAATTCAATTGAACAGAATGAGGAAGCTTCTATTTCTTCCTTCAGGACAAATAGAATATCCCAGATCTTGAAACACGTAGCCTTGGACCATGTATAACAAAATGCAAACTATATGTGACAGATTACAGAAAAGGCTCTACAATTGAGCTTTTAAATTAAAAAAAAAATCCAATTTATGATAGTATTCATTGCTAGACCTGAGGAGGAACGATGAGAACAAGGCTAATAAAAAGTTTTTAATTCCAGCTTTTCATCTCAGATGAAAATTTTAAATTCCCTTCCCAGAGCTTCCTCCTCAGGAAGTTTCTGAAGGATCTCAAAGCCTTTTGAGAAAAAAAAATGCTGCTATTCCTCAGCTGACCTTAAGAAGACAGAATCATCATCACACAACCTTTATGCCAGATTACACAGTTGCTAAACTAGGACAGCTTTGAAGAACATTTAGTTTGAACAGATGTATGTCACTGACATGTTTTATAAAAAATCCCTTTGCTAGGATTTTTCCTCCTGAGAAGCTGGGAGGCCTCAGGAACAAAATGTAAATGATGATTATCTGCTGCTGTGGAATGCAACAGGTGCATCTGTGATTGGTCTCATGTGACTGTTTCTAGTTAATGGCCAATCACAGTTCAGCTGTCCAGACTGTCTCTGTCAGTCAAAAGATTTTATTATCATTCCATTCCACTTCTTCCTTTCAAGCCTTCTGATGAATTTCTTTCTTCTATTCTTTTAGTATAGTTTTAATATAATATATATAATAAAATAATAAATCAGCCTTCTGAAACATGAGTCAGATCCTCATCTTTGCTCTTCCTGGGACGCCTGTGAACACCACCACAGATGTACTATAGCAATCTAAACCTAGGAAGAAGAAAAATTACCCAAAATGTCAGATTTTGTTCAGATGCTGTTAATTTTCTGTTATGTTTTTACTCACTTCCATGGTCTCAATACCTTCTGCAAAATTTTAATAAGAAAATGGTATAAAGACATATTTTCTCAATTGGCTTTGATCTCAGTGTGTTCTTCAAGATTGCCTCAATTTGTGATTAAAGATCCTAAAAGCAAGTGCATATGTGAAATCACCAAGCTTTTAACATATGGTAGCTCACAATAACTTATGTAGCACTGAAATAGAGGGAATTCAGAGGGGATTCAGAGTCAGACAATGAGCAGGACATCTCTTCAGAGCATCACATTGCCCAGGACAAGAGAGTCACAACTAAGAAAATATCCACTATGTTTTCTGGATTGGTAGAATTGTAATTTTTTATTATTTTTGTAAAGTTTCCTTTCTTCCAAAATGACACAATGAATGTATGATTTCTTTCTGCTTATCCCTAAGTGGTTACTGTAGCTCTGCAGTATCTCAGGAGGGAGGTCCTGAGATTAACAGGAAACAGTACTTTTAGACATGCAAACTGTCATTTAAATTCACGTATCACTTCCATCCATATAACAAATAACTGTAATAATATGTATTCGATATATTTTGCTAGGATTTACTTTCCTGATTGCATTTGTATGTTTAACTTGTCAAAGTACTGCAGGAGTCAGTTTGCATGTGAATTTGAGTCAATTTAATATTAAATTTACAGGGAAGTGAAGCTTAAACTGCTGGAATTTGGTCAAGTTTGAGAGGCAGCTGTGGGCGCCAGAGTCACAATTCATGGATAGGACAGGATCAGGATAATGCTGTAAGATCCTGTGGATCTTGCTCAATGGTGAGCATGGACAAAAAGTGCTTAACCTGCAATATATCTAGCTCTGTGAGTGATGTCAAAATCAGACATCAAAATAGAAGGAATTTCTAATGTAAATGGAAGCAGAACTTCAGTAATGTCAAACCATCAGTGCCTATGTGGACGAAGAACCTGCCAAATTAGGCAGCAGCTGAAAAAATAACTTTAAGGATATTTTGTGGACTTAGCATCAAGAGTGGGAATTAGTGTGAAGTCAGAGCTTATTTTTAATATAAAAATATCATTTATCCTGTCTGTAGAGTTGGTATAGCACGACTCCCCCAAACCTAAGCCAAGTTTTTATCACCTTTGACCAAGACAATCTGAGTGGCTTACCTCTTCCAGTATGGAAGATGAAACTAAGGATATTCAATCTGGGAAATAAAAACCTCTAAAACCCACTCTCTAAAAATGGTATTAGATCACTGCTTTATTTTCAGGTCTAAGACCTACAGCAGAGGTGTTTTTATTGTACCTGCCAGTGCGCAATAGGAAAACATCTGTAGAGAGTAAACCATGAGCAGTAAGCTGTAGAAACTTTTCAGGCTGCTCAGTTTGAAGGACCACAAAGAAACTTGAATGCAATATAACCTTTCTGTTTTCCAAAGTATTGAACATTTCATAAAAGGACGACTTCTCTTAAGGAAAAAGGATTACAAAAGCAATAGGGTGCTATTACAAAAATCTATACAATATACCTGTGAAAGTGCAGCTCATTATGGATCATGACAGGTAATTCTTCAGTAAAAAGGTGCTGCTGTATAGACTGTAAAGATATACGGATTGTATAGACCAGATTTAATATGCGATGAATCCTTCCAAAAAATAAATTCTGTGCTTTTCTCTTTCTTCCATGAAAGGTTCTGTAACAAAGAGGTTATAATGCAAGGGGTTTGCATGGGTGTGGTTTTAAATGCTGAACTTTTTACATCACATGCAACATTGAAATCTTTCCTCATCTTGATTGCTTGAAGAAAACATCTACCTCTCTTTCTCAGCAAATGATTAAGTTATGTTTATTTAAAAGTACACTCTATCTCCATATTTGAGAGGAATTTATGAAAGAATGAAAAAAGTGATGTAAGAGGAATTTCAGACTAACAGAAATAGAGAACAATAAGTGCATGGCTTATATTATGAAACATACAAACACTGTCACTGTTTTCTATTTTTTAAATTATTTATTCTTGAGATATATATATACTCTATATACTCAGAACTTAGGCTTGAACCATAAACTACAGTTTATATAAACTAAGCTGAAGTTTAAATGCTCAATTTTACTGAAACTTGTCAACTAAATATTTTAAAGTGCATTCTATTTAGTGTAGTACACTTAGGAAGCTAAAGAATTTATACAGGATTAATGAGCTCCATTAACTATAACTAAATTAGCTGCAGCTATTTCAGTGGTAAATATAATACCAAACCCAATTTTAGTTTGCTATTGGAAAGAAGATATTGAGTTTCTTGTGAAATAGAACTCATAAAAAAGTAGCTCAAGAGAACATTTGGCCAGGTTCTCACATAAACAAATAGAAAACTCCAACAAAAGTAATGAAATTATGTTTTATGAATCTTCTGGAATAAGCAGAAAAACAAACAGAGGTTAATCAGTCTAGAAATTCCATAAGTAGATTTCTACAGTTTGGAGGCTTCAGGTTTTTCTTACATTTCAGTTACAGGAAGAAAACTACTTTTTGTGGTTTTCTGCAAGTCTAATCTACCTAATATATAAATGCCTCTATATCAGTTTCATCAATCACTGTGCAACACAAAATAATAGCATTTAAAATATAAAACAGCATGCTGCAAAAACTTTTTCCTTGGAAAGTGAAATAATTTCTTGAAATATTTATCCTGGATTCAAGATCGTAAATTAACCAGACATGTACTCATGCTGTCTGCTGGTTAATCATAAAGTTAATTCTCTAGGTTTTGGCAATTATACTTCATTCCATAGTGCAAAAAGGCAGTTTCTTCTGGAGTGTTACAGAAATTTAGGAGAATATCTATTTTACTGTGAATGCACATAAAACTGAAGTGTAAAGATTATATTAAATAAATATCATGAATCTAAAATAAAAATGATAAGAAAATATAGGAAAACTGTCATTTATTAATTTTCATTTTACCTGCCACGACAAAAGTAACACTCTCAAGAACATTTGTGAAAGTACATAAAAGAACAGGGGAAAATTTCATTTTCCAGAAAGGTATATATAGAATACTCACTTTTCAATCTCTCTGAAAAGAAATCATGAGAACTGATGTCAGATTTACCCAGGCAATGATACCTTTTTTTCTCTCTCTTTGTTTTCTGTTTTCAACTTACACCCCGTTTCCCAGTCTTCTCCCCTGTGGTCATTTCACACACAGGAGCCCTACTGACATTCAATACACAGAATGAACAACAGAGGCTGATATGGACTGATGAAGTCCCATTCCCCAAGCACCCTGCCAGTCATGGGGCAGGTAGAAAGCAGAAAAGTCAGGAATGAAGGAGTGGAGTTGAGCCTGGGAGGTAGCAAGGGGTGGAGTGAAGGTGTTTTTCTGTTTCTTACCATCCTGCTTTGGCTTTGTTTGGCAATAAGCTATGCTAATGTCCCCTGGCTGAGTCTGCTTTTCCCATGTCAGTAATGGGTAGCTTATCTCCCTGTCTTTACCTTGACCCACAGGCTTTTTCATCTTAAATTTTCCCCTTATTCTGTTGAGGGGAAGGAGTGAGGGAGCAGCTCGGTGGGCATCTGACAGCCAACCAAGCTTAACCTAGCACTAAAATAAAGGCAAATTCTCAGATAAAGAAGGTGCAGAGGTGCAAAAGAATGGTTGCAAGAGATGTGCTAACAGGGAGAAGGCTCCCAGACAGCCAAAGAGCACATCAGGGCAAAATGCCAATGGTCTTAATGATATAGCCAATGCAAACGCAATGGGAGACATCAGCATTTGTGCTTTGAGGCTGGCTGGAAGGAAAAAACTGAAAGTGATGTTGTTGTTGGGACCGCTTTCCAATTAAGTGTTAAACCAACACTTAAGGCAGGGCCCTTTTTTCTCACCATCTGTGTTCCCAGTTTGCCCATTAGCTGCATCTTGGAAACTTGTGTGGCTCCTCCAGCCTTACTGCTTCCCTGAACTCCTCCATCCTCCTCAGAAGGATCTCAGATTCCTTCTAACCTCTCTTCTCTCATCTTCCTTCATGAATTTTTCTCCTACAGCAAAATTTCTTATCTACTCCAGAAATACTATACTCCAGATTCAGCTATTTTGATCTCATACCTTGAGGCAGAGAGGGGTAATTCAATTTTGAATTGCTGCTGCCAACTTTTAATTTCTTAGTAGTTTCATACAGTTCATTCTGGGATTCCTTAAAACAGTATTGTACTTTTAAAGCTTATTGAACTTGCAGAAAATAATAATAGGCTACAACTAGTGCTCTATAATTAACTGCTGCAGAGCAGCTTTGTCCATGTTTCCTGATAAAATGTGAGAGTGCTATTGTAAAAAACACAATTACTGGAGTTGTATGGTTTAAATCAGCCAATCATTAGCATAGATATCTGCATTATCCTACAAGTGCAATTTTTCAATTTGTAATGTGAGATATTCTGTAGTTCCTTCTCAATCCTGAGAATGAGTTATGCCATTCTGCAGAATCATAACAGATCAGATGTGCCTTGGCATCCTCCTCTCTTAGTAAGCATCATCCTGCACATACCAATGTTGGTAATGCAGGAAACAGATTTTTACTATGTGCAGAACTGATGCGGTCCTGAATTCACAAATCTGTTGTGGGAAAATAATCTGGGTTATAGAGTCAATTTGTGCTTTAGATGATGCAAAACTACTACAGTGTACTATTTATGGCTTTGTGCTCATGGTATTCTATTTCAAGACAGCAGAGAAATATTCCCATTAATTCCCCCTAAGGGCAATGTACACAAAGGAAAATTTAAAATTAAAGGGTGAACTGTCATTTTTGAGCCTGAAAAGTTGTGTGTGAGTAATAGTTGTGGAAGGCAGATGGAATGTTGGTTTCTTACATAAGGACTGGTTTGCCCTTGTCAAGGGACCAGTGATACTGGTGAGACCCTGTTTTTCTGATGAGCTCATGGAGTTATGTTTTTGATAAAATCCAGATATCCCTCTATGTATAAGCATGGGTATATTGTGTACCAAACACAATGAATTAATAGAGATATTAATTAGAAGAATGACAAATATTAATTTCTATGCCCCTACCAAGCTTAAGTGTTGAGAACATTTTCTTACTCATTCTGATCCACTAAGCAGGATTTAAAGCCCAGCTGCAGGCATTAGTTTTGGACAATTCCAACCCATCAAAAGTGTTTTTTGGGGAACAAATCCTTTAATCAATGGAAAAAAGGAAAAAAAAATAAGAAAAGTAAAACTTTTCTGATGTCATTGGTTTTGATTATCATATGTCAATCAACAAAAATAATTCTCATTAGTGCACATATAAAATGGCAGACAGTGTAGTAGAAGGTAAGATTCTTCTTCAGAGGTGCCAGTACACTACTCTCAGACTGTATCTTGCATGTGGCTGCTACTGAAATATGTCTTCTGGAGTTGGAAATCATAAAGAAAAAAATACAAACCAATATATTAATGTGCTATTGCACATGTTAATAGAAAGCATGCTCATGGCTCATTTTTGCTTTTAATTTGTGTCATAAATATCTTTTGACTTTAATATTATTCTTTTCTTCTGCAGGGATCTTAATCACTCTGTTTCTCTTGTACTAATCACTGTTCTGACAGAGGGGAGAGGGAATTAAACTGGTTTTAAGAAATTTCCTGCCTTATTAATTTTACCAATGGAAGAGCATTCCCTCTGTCAGATTCTCCTCTGTTAATACGCTCTTCTCTTCACCAATCTAAGCCTGAAGATTCTCACTTAATTAATAATTCTTGATTTCAAAGTTTTCCTGAGAGATTTGGGGTCCCAGACAGCTGGCCTAAGGCAGCTTTGGTAGTGTGAGTGGTTACTTCTCCTCATGCCCCACACCTTGGTCTCTGCCTCCCTTTTATTCATCCTGGCTCCTTCACTCAGCTGGGGAAATCCCAGAGGAAAGGTGGTTTAGATCCGAACTCCCACCAGTGGGGTAAGCAACAAAATCTTTGCACAAGACAACAGCCCCAGGCTCCTGCTGATCTTCTGCACCCAACCTGCCTTTGGCTGAGCTCTGTCAGCAGCCAGGCTGCCTCCTCAGCTACTCCTGCTCCTTGTAGGAGCCTTCTCTGTTGTAGTGCATTCAGTTAGTTTATTTAATTGCTCCCCCATTTTGTGCATTGTTTCCCCCCGTTTATATAATGGTTCTGCCCTCCCCAGTTTTCCCACCATAGACCCGTCTATTATGTTGTTTCCATGGCAACTCCCGCCACTGGGGTTGTTAGTCCTTTTAGTTATATAATTCCTCCTGCCCCCTAATACCCTTATATGTATACTTTTTCTCCTCCCTGGGCCCAGTCAATCACCCCCACTCCACCTAGTATACCAGAAGCTTCTCCTCTTTGGGGGTTGTGGTTGGCTGTGGTCCCGGGGCCCCCTCCCTTATGTTGTATCTATTGGGTTCTCCCATATGTCCGTTATGTTAAGTTCATGCCCTCTCCTTCCCCTATTGGTCTTTGGCAAACCCCTCCCTGAAACACCCCCCTCTCTTTATAACCTTGTTCCACCCTTCATTCTTGGTCACCCCCTGGTTGTCTTCCTTGGATTTGTGTCGGGGTTCCTCCCTGGCTGCTGCCATCATTAAATCTGACTGACCCTAGAGTATGTCCAGCTCTTCCTTCTCGTCACTTATCGCAGCTTCTATTCGGCCATCCGGTGATCTCGTCACACAGGCACAGCCCAAAGGCCTTTGACGCCGAGGGGTGCCTGGAGGAGCAGTTCTGGGGCCCTGCCACCATCACTGCCCAACACTGCAGTGGGCTGTGGGCCGCCCCTTCCCTGCTAGCCGGACATCAGATCAAGGCCTCGGACCGCTGCACTTCTCCAGTGGGCACTGACTTCAGTGGCACTGGTGTGACACCGAAACTTATCTCAAACCTGGGGAAAGGATCAGCAAGATATGCACCTTGAATAGAAGGTGAGTTACATTCTGAACTGATTCTCCCAAAACAGTCCTTGCCTCATTCACAGAGAGACTGCTGCTTTTGTCTCCTGGACCAGGTGGTGGTGATGGTTTCCTCTGATGGCCTCTTTCAGATTCTTGTTATAAGTCATGTTGGAGTTTTTTCACATAAACTCTAAAGAAACTAAGCAAATATTATTACCTTGATTTTTAAAAGCATTTTATTTCCCAACAGCAAACAGTTTGAGTCATTTTTCAAAACAATTTGAGATTTACTCAAATGAGAGCTTTAATTTAGAGAGATTGCTTCAGGCACAGGGAATTAATATAATCACTTTTTAGTCCTTTAAATTACACCTTCACTGAAAGCTATCAGTTTTACAAGGCTGAAGAGACTGTGCTATTGTCAGATTATATTAACTCCACATTTAAATTCACAACAGTCCCTGATTAAAAAAAAAAAAGAAAAAAAAAGAAAAAAAAGGATCCTTAGCAAGGATATATTAAAAAAAGACTCAAGATTACAATTGTCTGGAAGTTGCAAAACTCACATTCTTAAACTTGTACTTTAATAAAACAATTGAAAGAAAAATACTACCCACATTTATTTTTGTAGGTACTTCTTTGGGATTATCAAGTAAAAGTAGTCTTGGAATTGGAATAATTTTGGAAGCAATTCAGGTGTAGCGTTTTGCTGCACAAATACTTGCTTTTGTTTCCTACTCTAAAGGATGCTATGAAAATAAGAAAATAACTTCTTTTTGAGTTGAAGATCATAAGGCCATGTAACAAATGATGCTGCTAGCATCTCACAGCAGTAGCTAAGATAGACTATCATCTTCCTCACTTATAATTTCCTCTGATGGTTCAGGACAGTGCTTTGGAAAAGTGCTGTAGCCAGCATTGAATGATAATATCCTTCATCATTTGAGAGAGAAATAACAACAAAAATGGTACAAGCTGGAAGGTTTTGGAAGACAGATACATAGCTTTTAACCTGCAACATGCTTGAGAGAGATCAGAAATCTGGTTTCTTAGAATTCACTGCCAGGTTGGAACAGAGTAAGAAGGACCTGTATCCTGAGTTATCTCTTAGCATGAAACTGAAAGATGAAGTCTTAAATTGCTTTCTATCACTATAATATAATGTAGAATATAGAGTGGAAGAAAAGCTGTCAAACCCCCCAAACCTGTCCCAAAGATTAATTATTTTGTCTGAAAAGTACAGTGAAAGTTTTTAAAAAATCTTTCTATATTCCTAACACAGTTGAAAGGCATTAGTGGGAGAGGCAGACCCAAGGAAAATATCATACATGAGGTTGTTACTAGCAGGGCTGTTGCTGTAGATGGCTTACCTTTGTGGCTTTGAGACTGTCTTAAAGCAATACAGACAGACTGTGGGCTTAGCACTGCTCTACCAGCATAAATCATAATCCTGTGTTATGATCTGGTTATTGAAATTGCTTGAGAGCTACCTCTGCCAAAATTAAGGTGCAAAGGAGACCATATGCCAAAGTTAATAATATGGACTTTGTTTAATATTAAATGGGAAGGAGAGAGAGAAATAGGAAAAAGTGGAGGGAGAGAAAGAGAGTAACAGAGAGACAGATCAAGTAGAAAATATTACCAC
>JAHXMQ010012337.1:8226669-8261000 GCA_020466415.1 Ammodramus savannarum pratensis | reverse complement strand
CAGAAAATAGTGAGAGAAGTGGGATATCTAAGTAAGGATGAAAGTTATCTTCTGTAATTACAGTACTCTGATAGCTATGGCTAGATTAAAAATTTATTTGCATTCCCTCTACAGTCAGTGGGCTGATACACACATTTCCTGAGTATGATTAACATGCCTCACTTATCTCTTTCAGGAGGTTTTTCATTCAGCCAGTTTTCCTCTATGGCAGCAGGGAAAACAAAAATACCAGTTTATCTGGGATGCCCAGGGTTTTTAAGCAGTCTATATGAGAGAGAATTCATGTCACATTAAATTTTCAAGGCTGTCACAGGATTTGTTGGAAGGCAGTGGAGTGGCCAGGAGAAAGGATGGCTGTCTGACCAGGTACTGTAGATGGCACCACTTATACACAAGAACAGAAATCTGCAGTTTATTGGTAAATATCTGTCAGCAGAAACCAAGATGCTCCCAGGCTGTACAACTTGGCACAGATAGCATGCTGAAGGTCAAACAAATTTTGGATGTACAGGTCATGAGAGCATGATGAGATGCAGACAATGGAGCATCAATCATCATGCTGAAGACCAGAATCTGGGTCAAATCCAATTATCTGCAGTGGGTAAGAGGGCTCAAGCTCTGAGAAGCTTGGAGAACCTTTATTGCCTTGGAGTTTCAAGTTTCAGGATAAGCAGACACATTTTCTGTCCAGTTCAAACATAACAGACAGATAAGGAATAGATTCCTGTAGCAACTTGAGATATCCACCTTGCTAGACAGCAAAATCTATATGGAATAGTCACATGCTGACCAACAAATACCAAAACCAGAGACAAATTTTATTAATGTCAGAAAAACATGAAAAACAACAAACAGGACAGGACAAAGAAAACTACAATTTTTGATGGAAAGTAGGGCAGAGTATATGTGCTTCCTCTGCAAAAGATGGCCCTTAAACATAATGGTGAAGGAAATTGTTTCAAAGTAAAATAAGCTGTTATTACTGATATTTATGTTTTTCTGCTAGCAGCGGTAAATTTTTCCAGGATGAAATCTTTTGTCATTCAAAAAACTATTTCTTGACAAAAACTTCATGTTCCATACTGAGGAACTCCACTTGCAGAATCAAGCATAATTAATACAAGGAATAAAATTATATCTTACTGGTACTGGTTATGATCTATGGCAGCAGACTTGTTTGTTTGGGGGTTTTTCAGCTGTAATTGTATCATCACACTGTAAAAAGTTGCTGTCATTTCAGTACAACAGATTCTCAGCTAAATGAACTAAACAGTCTTGTTTAGTCATAATGATAATTATAGCTGTTTCTTTTTTTGTACTAGAGGAACTTAGGATAGTAATAAATTAGGATGGTTAAGTGCTGAGGAAATAAAGCTTACAATTTAAGTGGCAAGCTTCCCCTTTGCAGGTTTAGTTAAAGACTGGATACTAGTAATTTTTGTGGCAAAGGTATTAACTGTGCAGAAGAACAAAATAATGACATTCTGCACTGCCTCAAGTACATTCAGTTCACATTTTTTAGAGAAGATTCAAAGCAAATGTATTCTCAGTTTGTATGAGAGCAAGACCCCAGGGACACAAATTTTTGATGGTGATACAGAAGTCTTGAAGGACAGAGTATACAAAAGGCTGTGCATCCTTCCCTATAGTCTGCAGTTAAGGGAGGCAAGCTGGAACCTTTTATTGTGTAGCATGTTCACATGGCTGGAATCTTGCACAAGGCTTCAGGAAGAATAAAACCTGACTATGCTAACCCAAGCCAGCTGCAGATTGCAAAAAGGAGATTCATGTTAAAGAAACACATCAAATACATCTTTCTTTATCCCAGTCTTTTATTCAGAAGCTTTCTAGAAGTAATTTAGTGAACCTCTGAACTATGACAAATTGCTAGAAACATTTTGAAATCACCCCTCAAGAACTTCAGGCACAGGTCCTCTGATAGATTTAGGTGTCTAGTTCCTCTAGCAATTGGTGGGAAACTGGGACCAAAATAAAGGCTACAGTCCTAAACAAATTTGTATATCTGAGCCACAAGTACTTGCACTCACCAAAGAAGGTCAGCAAAGCTGTGTCATATTAAGAAGAATTACAGTTCTGCAGTTATGTAAACAGTTTCAGACAGTCCATCTGCTATTGTGCTTTAATAAAAATATGCTGAAAGCCTTTGTAGTGACTTCAGATTATGAAAGTATTAACAACAATTATATTCCGTGGTTTGCATCTTATTGTTACATTTGACATCTCTCAAGGATAATATCCCTGGACTAGATTTTTGCTGCTCCAATCTTTCCCAAACCTGCATTAATTATTTGCACTAATTCTAAAATGTTGACAACTAAATGAAACAATCTATTCATAGAAAGGAAATAAATCTGAAAATACTCAAAAGGAATAGACAAATAAGGATGTATAAAGTACTTCAGTGATGCAAGGTTAGACTTTAAAATGAAATGTAGGTTGACATATTTAAGGCTGGTCTGAGGTAAGGTTCTGTGAAATTAATTATAAGTACTCAAACTAGCAAAATTTCTTTTCATATGCATGTTTTACAGTTCAGACTTAGTGTTTTGTAGAGTCAAATAATTACTACAGCATTACCACAGTCAAAGCAGAATGTAGCTAATTAAGGTGCTTAGGACCCACTGCAAATTATTTTTTTTTTAAGTCTTACCTTTCCTTTTGAAAAGTAAATTAGCAATTCCATGTCCTTACTTGCAAAGAAAATCATGAAGATGTAACCAAGCACAGTCAACTCATACAAAGCACAAAGTGATTGAAAGCAAAGAGTAATTCTCCAGCCTATGAACTTCCTCGTATAGATTCACGGGCTGTAAATGACAAACTCAATTGCAAGGAAAGAAGGGGATCCAACTCACATTGCTGACATCCCAGCCAGCAACTCAACCTCCCACTGCAGCCCTCTCACTCCCCCACCAGCAGGATAAGGGAGAGAATCTGAAGGCAAAAATTAGAAAACTCATGGGCTGAGATAAAGACAGTTTCATGGGTAAAGCAAAAGTCAAGCACACAAGCAGAGCAAAACAGGGAATTGATTCATCACTGCCCATGGGCAGGCAGGTGCTCAGCCATCCCCAAAAAAGAAGAGCTCCACCATGTGTCATGGTTATGTGGAAGGATATAAGTCTGACTGTCCCCGTCTTGCTCCTTCTTCCCCCCATTTATAAACTAAGCATGATGTCATATGGTATGGAAAATCCCTTTGGTCAGTTAGGGTCAGCTCCCAGCTCTCTTCCCAAAATCAGCACAGTCTTAGACCTTTTGCTTTGAAAGTTGTCCTGGCACGGACTTGTAGTAAGTGCTAAACAAAAGATTCTGAACATCCACACAGAAATTTGGTTTTCCTTTTTTTCCCCCCAAGGAAGTATTTAAGAAAATAGGTTGTTAGAAAGCAAGCCCCCAGATTTTATCTCAGAAAATCAGTTTTATTGTATTTGTCTTTATGTAAATTACTGGAAAACTCAGATAGTGCAATCCTCAAGTTTGAATAGAAGATAGAACAGTAATACTTCATTCTTGGGAAACCACTATTCAATTTTTTTTCACAAAAGAATGAAGATCATTGCTTTGATAAGATACTCAAAATTGAATACTGTCCCAGGCTTCTCTGACCTTCATGAAAAAGGATTGCCAAGTACAGAACTACCATTATCACATTCTGGAGCATCCAGTCTGAAATATTCATCTGAAATGTCAAAGCTGCTTTGGTTTAAAAGACCTGGCAAAAAAGTACAAACAAGTGCAGTTCCATTTCTCACACTTGCTGTTGTCACTAGTGTTTTCTGCAGCCAACTGTGAGATGGGAAGAGGAAGAAGAAAGAGGAAAAAGCTGTTTTATCTTTGTCACTTTGTTCTGCCCATGTTCATTGGATTGTTATGGCATCATTTTTTCAGTGACTGCCAAGGACTTGTAACCGAAAAGAATCAATTTGGTCATTCAAATGAGTAATTTTGGAAGTAGTCAGCAAAAAAATCCAGTTATAGTTTGACATCTGCTCGATTCCTGCTGTCAGTGCAGTGGCACAAGAAAGGTCTCAATGATAAACTAAACTAAAAAAATGCTGATTCTTACAGAAACATCCCAAAGCCACTAAAATCCGAAGGATTGAGAGAAACTGGGAATTGCATGTTCTCAGACTGTATAGGTTTGAGGACAAGAAAGACCTGCCCAAACCAGCAAAAAAACACCCCCCAAAAAAACTCCTAAAAACCCCAAACCCCCCCCAAAAATGCCAACCCCCCCAAACAAATCCAACAAACAACAACAAAACAGATAAACAAACAAGCGAAACCTCAAAAAACCCAACCAAAGCCAGAGAATTTCAGTGCTGCAAAACAAGTTGGTTTTGTTTCTCATATTTCTCTAAACTAGGCCTCAAATGAAGTGATAATTTTTACCTCCTGATCATCAGGTTCTGGATGCAACTCAAGAAAGCCAGACATGATAGGTCAAATGGAATGAAACTTGACCTATTGATGGGATGTCATGATGTTTATCTAAAACATCTCTCTGCTTCACCCTTCTGTTCACTCTTTTCATGTTGAGTGTCTTTTCTTTTTGTCAAATATCTCTGTCTTCACAGCCTTTCCCTTTAAACTCAATAGATAACATTAGTAATCAAAAATGATAAGCTGTGTTTTCCATCACATGAGTTCTCAGTGTTTGACTCTCCTTCTGACTCTGTTGTTAACTCCAAAGAATTGGCACTGAACACAATCTCATTACAGGTTCTGGTGAACTAAGGAATCAAGATCACTGCTCTGGTTGTACCAGATATTTTCACTGTAGGCATCCAACAACTAAACTTGTACACAAAAATTCTTAGTGTTTCTCTCAGTCACTACGTTTCAAGAATTTCTCATCTGATGTTGTAGCCTTCATGCTTAGTTCTTAAAATATTACTTGGTTGCAAGCAATAGACAAATAGCACCATTCTGCACCCCCTGCACTCCCTTCTTCACCAGCAGGAAGAAATAAACATTTCTTTCTGTCTTCAGAGTTAGATCTAGAGACATGTTATGAACATTTTTTGTCTACAGTTGTGTTTATCTAAGGTAATTTCAATGATAAGAGCTTCTTTTCAGTGGGAAACAGTTCCAGGTGAGCTACATTTCCTTCATCACATATTTACTAATGCTATAAAGCAGCAGGGATCCATACTTAATTTCTGCAGCTGTTTAGGGTTTCTTTTTTATATTTATAAAATATAGACAATTTCTAGTATGATCTGCTTGCAAATTTGCAAAGAATTGTTTCTTTGGGGCCCATAAAGAATATATTTAAGTGTATTTCAGCCAGAAAATTTATTTTATGTGGTTTTTATTCTTTGAAAATTCTCACTGTAGGCTCAGAGTTCTTTTTATTCTTTACCTTATATTTTTGTTTTAAAAATGTAAATATACTCACATTGTAGTTTTGTGTTTTGAATTCTGTTTAGTTAGACCTTTTTACTCAACTTTTGTTTTGGTAAGAATTCCTTCTTTTCAGTGGCAAAAATGTTCAAAAATAAATATATTGAAAAAACATTCCTGGAAAATTCAATTCCAGACCACTGATTTATATTTTTGTATAATTGTTCTTTTACACAGATTCCAGAAAATAATTCAAGAAGAAAAAAAAAAGCCCCTAACAGCAGCAACAACAAAAACCCATCAAACCCTAGAAAGCTGACAGTCTAGAAACCATTGGACTGATTACCACAACTTGAGTATTTCCATAAGTTTCTTGAGACAGTCATGGTGGTCAAAAAGATGCCAGGAACCACATTAGCATATTAAAAACACAGATAATCACCTGCTTATGACTGGGACACTGTGAATTTTGCTGCTACAGAAATAGTCTGGTAATCAGCAGTCTGCTGGCATGTGGTGTCCAAAGCATCCTGTGCTGTGCAGTACAGATCTTGTAACTTTCAATTATTTTGATCCTTGAATTATTTTGATCCTTGAACAACTGTAGTAACTTATCAGAGATTTCCAAGATTTTTGAAGGAGTTTTCATGCAGACTTCAGACCTCTCTGTTTTAAAAGATGGTAAATTTTCTGTTGACGTGTCCTTGTATTGGTCCATTTATTTCTTCTTTGTATAGAACAAGATGTTATAGGGCAGAGCAGCATTTCCTGAACTTTGGCAGCTCTGATTTTATAGAAGACTTATGATGATTTTGTACAACTAGACATGTAGTATTGAAAATATTGATTTTTGAATTTTAATTTATTTCCCCCCTCTCTTTAGTGGTTTCAAGACCCAACGAACTCAGAATTGTTGCCTCCTATGATTGTTATAGAAAACCCTGTCAGGGTAGCATATTTCATTCATCATTGTCAGAGTCAGTCTTCCTAGCAGAAAACAGAAAATGCTTAAACTGCTTATTGTTGTTGCTTGAAGGCCATTAGAATAAAAAGAAACCAAAATAAAATACAATATTGCAAGAACTATTGTCCTTATTTAGAAAGTCACAAGACATCATGTATCCTCATATTAGGACTTGTACAGAGTAGATTTAAATTTATTCCGAATGAAATCACTTTGTGGTTTTCTCTTTAAGTTTTTCACTGTTTCTATTTCTAATGAAATCAACCACGCTTCACACAATGTCATCTGAAAAACTCAGTGCTGCTTACAGCTTCATTATATAAGGTTTTGGAACTTTTAAGCATTTTTTTTTGTGCAGCTGCATTTGAACTGGCATCTAACGCTTTCTGAAACATCATCTGAAGCTAGGTAGGATCTCCAAGACCACCTCAGGGACAGCTCAAAACACCTCAATTTACAGAACTGACTTTGTGCACTTATGAAAGGAGGTTGCTACACATTTATTTGTAAGTTTCTACCACTTCACTGGGTATTTTGATTCCTGTTATAATCAGTGAAAATATACTCAATGCACTCAGGGAATTCAAAATCCCAATTAAAGAGATATCCAAGACTTGGTTAACCCAGTTCCTCTGCTACATGACTATAACAATGGTGCCTTCCATACCTAAGGGTATCTGAATTGATTTTTTGATATACAGCTGAATATTGTCCTTAATTAATAAAAAAGAAAAATGGAATTGTGTGGCACTGGAAGCTGCATTTCTGGGGCTGGAACAGCATGTGCTGCTTGTGCAGGCATTACAGAGGCTGAGACCAATCTCTAACTCTCATCATAGTATTTTCTCTGGGGTGTAAACCAGTAAATATTTGGTCTTCAGCTTATGCTGAAAAGGGATAATAGCCTAAAAATAGTAACATTTTATTGCAGTTCCCTTGCATATAGTGCAAGCAAGACCAAAAGAAGGTGCCTATACGTTTGGTTGCACAGAAAGCACAGGACAAAAGCACATGAGAACGAATTAAAATGATATCACTCTAATCAAAGTTTCTTCTGACAGGCTAATTTATTTCCTGCATGTAATCAGCATCTGACTTGCTGTGTTTTTGCCAGGTGTCTCAGCCTTTCCAGAGCTGCAGCACCGCCAGCAATGTCCATGAACACCTGCCACTTTCACACTCTGGAGAGAAAGTACTGAGGATGCTGCGAGGCCTTGAATGGGAAGAGTGATTTTGTAACTCCAGGCCAAACAGCTGTGTTACCCCAGCACTGCCATTAGCCAGCATTTATCTTATTTTCCTATATGAAAGCAATGCTTAGTATCTAAATAGAATTCTTCATCTCCAAAGACTTAAACAAACCTTAGGTAATTAATCCATACAGAATCCTGCAAAGGATGCTCTCTTTTCAAATGCAAAGACTAAATAGGTCTGCTTAAACCAGAGTATAAAGTAAACATAAGTGGAGATCTCTGTTGAGCTCTGATGACTGGATCACTGACAACAGCAACAGTTTTATCTCTCTTCTATTATACATCTTTTCCAAGGTTTAAAAATAAGATTTTTTTGAGTGTTATTTTAAGAAATATTTAGACTAAAATATGGATATAAGGTAAAATTATAAAAGTTAATAAAATATGAAATAGTAACATTTTTTCTTTAAATCACCTTGTAATATAATATACTCATGTTTTTTTTCTTGAAAGGCAAAGTTTTAGGGATTTTAAAAATATCTAATAATAACTTTTCTCAAATATGCTTGCTGCTTTCACAAATCATTAATTTAAATGACTCAGTAGAAAGCTCCTTGTGCGTGGCCTGCTGCACTAGTCTCCCTAAGTTAAGGTACATCTTAAAGAATCATGAATCTTATGCAATGACACAAGATGAACCTTTATTCTGAATTTTCAAGAATCTGCTTGACAAGGCAGCTGTCTAACAGCTGTAGGAAGGAAAGAATTACAGATGAAGGATGTCCCCTGCCTTCTGCCTCTCCCAGCAATTTACTACCCTGGTAAGCATTTTGTGCTTAAACACAATTTCCTAAAAGCTGTTTGAGAGGTTTTCTGAGCCTTCAGAAGTTTTTGTGTTTTTGTTAGGGAAAGGTGGAGTCACTTATTTGGGTTGGTATTCACCTGCCTGTGCAGACAAACCCACCCCCTCTTCTGTGTCTACAGGAGGTGGAACTGTGTGTGGTGCTGAAAATTGTCTTTTGAAGAATTAATATTAAGATTTAACATGCACAAATTTCTCATTACACTTACTTTACACAGAAAATCATAGCAAAGCACCAAGATTAGATTTTCTGATTATTTATATCAGATGGTGTCTGCAGTGGCTGAGGTACTGTTTGAGAAACAAATGGCTCAGGACATATGGCATTAAGTGACTTTTGGCAAACCTATAGAGCAAGGCATATGGCATATGATAACCTTGAAGGAAGAAATGTCTCCTTGTATCTTGTTAAATCATATGATAAATTGATCTCTGAAGCTATTTCTTGACAGAAACTTGAAAAACAACATTCTTTAGATAGTATAAGTTGGAGGGGTTTTGTGCTTATTTTACTACCCAAATGTGACTGCTAATTATGTCTAATTGTCAAATAAAGAAACTATTTTTTGTGTGTGTGAACTGGTTATATGGACATGAAAAAGAACAGCATCTTGTCAGCTGTTGCCTTGTTTTATATAATCCGATCAGATGAGGGTACCTGAGCATTTTACACACCTTAAGTAAATCTCAAAGTAATGTTACAAAAAAAGTTTGTTAAAAGTTTGAACAAGAATCTTTTGGTTTTAGGTAAGTGCCCTCATTATCAAAATAATGAATAAACTAATTTAGCAAGAAATTGCTATCTTTTCTCCTAGACTTTTGTTTAAATATTATGCTGAGATCATTTTCTGGCACATAAAGAAAATTATGTTCAAATTGTATATAAGATACAGTTAATTCCTATGTATAGGTTACTGAACTGAAATAATTTCGTATCACATAATCATTAATCAGCATTACAAGTTTAAAAAAGACAACTAGGAGTATTCACACCACAAAGATTTTATGCTACACAGTCTTGCTGCAAATTCTATAGAAAATTAGTTATCAAAGTTGTAAGTAAATCTCTTTTCCTAATCAATTTTTTTCACTCAGAAAGACACATTTTCCAAGACAAAGACATTACTTTTATGTGCAGTGATAAAACAAAAGGATGTTTAATGACAGTTTCAAGCCACACGTAGAAAGGCTGTTAATTTTATGATGGAATATCCAGTTCTCATTACCAACAGAACCTGAATAAAAATTGAACCCTATTTTTCCTACAAGAAAAATAAATTAGGGATATAGATTTGACTTTCTCAATTTTAAAGATGTTTTTTTGTAGGATCAGGATGAACATGAAGCACCTTGAAGCATGTAAACCTAAAACTATCCAGAAATCATGTTGTGTTATTTCCTTAATCTGCATCAGAATAATTTCACGGTCTGTCTAAAATTGGCACTGGAACTGGTTTTGTAGTCTAGAGTGACTATTTGCATGGCCAGAATAGCCAGTTTGGAGGTAAGCATATTTCTACATCAGTTTTGTACTCAAAAACTTTCCTGATGGAAGTCTTTGTGCAATTACAGCTGAGAGGATTTTTTTTAGAAGAGGTTGGACTCAGTTCAACATACTGAATAGCACTTCCAAATATCAGGGCTGTGCCTACCAGGAGATCCAGCCAACTGGAATACACCAACGAGTTTTCTGCAGCCCACAGAAAGCTGGTTATAGGAAAACTGACAGCACCTGAACTGATAAATATTTTGGAAGTTTCAGTTGCCTTCACAGTGAATTTGTTCCTTACAATCAAGCCCATCTAAAATTAGTTAATTTACTGGTTTTGGCTGGAGCATTCTCTTCATTTGGCTGGTATGAGGCTGTGATTTGGGTCTGTGCAGGAAGCAGTGTGGATAATGCAGTGATGTTTTAGTTATTAGTGAGCAGTGTTCATACAGGGTCAAGGCCTTTCCTACTCCTCACCCCATCCCACCCATGAGAAGGCTGTGAGTGCGCAAGGAGTTGGGAGGGGACACAGTCAGGACAACTAATCCCAACCGACCAGAGGGATATCCCAAACCATATGGCAATAAAACTAGAGGAAAGGTTGGAGAGGAAACCACTGCCAGCAGACTGGCTTTGCATTGGTTGGCTGGCAGTGAACAATTGTCTTAATTTCATCACTTCTCTCTCGGGTTTTGTTTCTCCGTCTTTGTTATCTTCCTTTTCATGACTTAATATTTTTTTCTTAAATTATTTCATTTCAATTATTTTCTCTTCTTATCTCAACTCATGAGTTTTCTCATTTTTACCCTTCCAATTCTCTTCCCCATCTCACAGAGGGGTGGGAGAGTTAGCAAGCAGCTGTGTGGAGCTTAGTTGCCAGCTGGAGCTAAATCATAACTGTCATATAATCTAACCATTCATTTAAACTTTTCTTTCACTCAGTATATAAAAGGAAAAACCTACAGGCTTTTTTTTTTTTTGTAAGGTAGATACCACAGTCCAACTTTAAAAACCCACTTGAAAATTTGGACTAGACACAAAATCTGTAGATGGAAAAAACTATGTCAAATGAATCTCATAAAGTATCATCTATTCATCATCAAAGAAAAATTTTCTATAGCTTCAAAAGCTGAATCTGCCTTTGACCTTGAGGGCTAATAGAACATATCTGATCCCATGGCCACAGAGCCAAAAAGAACAGTGTGTGCCTTTAATGGGCTCTTGGACTGGGGTCTGGGGCTGTGATGTGGGCCCTGTAAGCTGCTGTAAAAATGCAGAACACCCTCAGACTCTGTGGAAGCTAATGAGGGGCAGGGGTCAGCCTTACCTTTCTGGTCAGAAGAAGATGAAAGCAGCATTTCTGCTCAAAGACCTTCCTAGCTAATTATGCTGTACATTTCCATGGACAAAGTATTGACCTCCCTACATCACTAGGAATTGTGTCTTCAGTTTTAATAGAAACCAAATTACAGTGTAAGCATCTAACTGACCACATTAATGCACATATAACCTGAGAAATAATAGGAATAAATCATCAGGTAAGTTTGATCCTATTTAGACTATTTAAAGACAAGTTCAGGTTGTAGAACATGTATAGGTATTCCTGCAATGAATATGTAATAAATGGATTTAATAAAAATTAAAATTAAACAATCATAAATTCAAATTTATTTTCATTAGATTAATATAATTTTCAATTATTCATTAAATGTAATTAAAAAAATAAACTATACTCTTCAAACTCCAATTGTATCTTCTTACACCGATGATTTTATAATTACAAAGGAAAATGATTCTAACAGAAAGGAAATTGTTTGCAAAAAGGTGTTAAAATTGATTTTTGTTAGGATAGCACATCAAATACATTTTAATAAAGCAGTCAGGATGGGATTGGACACAAGATCTGTAACAGGCACATTTAAAGACTAGCTCCCATCTTCCAAAAAGAAACCACTTGTGTCGATTTTAATTATGAACTGACATCATTAAAAAGAAATGACTCTACATGATCTTGATTCAGAACATGCATACTTTATATGAAATTTCATATTACAGCTAATGCATTGCAAATAATTACCTTATGCAACTGCTTAAACAGACTTTTTATACTTCATAAGGAAAAATAAACATCATCATGTAGACCCAAGCTTTTATAGAAGGAATTCTGCCTCCTCTTCTCAGTTCTTCCATCAGTCTCATGCCTGTTTAATGGAAATTGCTTGCAGATCTTATGTGGACATGATATTTATATAAATAGAATTTGTAAATTAAACTGATTCACTTTTTCATTTCTGTTGCAAATCTACCTACCCTCTCATATCCTTCACTGATCACACTTTAGTTCATGTATTGATGATCCTGACTGTTGGTTGCACCTGAAAACCCTGCACCACCAATAGCTGGGTGCACACAGAGCACACAGAAAGACCAAGGAGCAAAAGATATCTTCTTCTTTGAACTCACAGGATTCTGAGCTGCTATTTTTTCCAGACTGTTCCCAAAATGGCCTGGCAGGATGCTAAATCCTGATGCTGGAGAGGCACAGGACAGGATGGCTGGACAGCAGCACTGTGCTGCCTGTCCTCTGCCCCTCAGCCCCAGGTTTGGGGAGCAGCTCTGGGAGAGAGATTGCTGCTGCCACCACCCCTTTGCCTCTGCTATCCTGAAATCTCCCTCTGTGTAAACATTTTCATCATCACAAAGCTTCACCAAGTCACCCAGGCAGGGAGGAGGAACTTAGCCAGCTCCTTTGTTCTGTTGACAGTTTGTTCACATTCTGCTTATTTATCTTTTTTAATGATGCACCCAGCATGACATAAACAGGGTATGCTAACTTCCTAATTATATAATGTTGAGTATTAATTGATACAGTAAATTATTTATAATGCCTTCAGTGTCTCTGGCCTTTGCAGTTATGGCATCTGCTAATACACACAGGACTCTATCTACAGCCTGGAATGTGAAATCACAGTACAGACTTATTTGAAAAATGGTTTTCTGTGTAACCCCATGAATGGGCTGCAAAGCAGAGCAGACAGAGATCTTTTAAGTAAACAGATTTGGAAGCAGCAAGGCAACTCAATGTAGTTTTCCCCTGACACAAGTTAAAATCATATTTTTAGTAATTTTTAAAAATAAGCTTTCAAATATGTATACTTTATAAAACAAAAAAATCACACAGCATAAAATGGTTTTTAAACCATTTTGAAATAAAATGAGCCCCTAATTGTTTTATGTCTGTTACTTACCCTCTGCTTTTCTCTGCAGTCATTCTATTGCAACTCACTTAAAATACAGAAAAAGGTAACTATTCTTCTAGACTGCTAGTGTGAATTTCACTGGGTTTAATATACATTTATAGCTATTAGGACTGGAATTCTACACAAATTATATTTATTACTTTCCTATTTTATCAAAGGAATAACTTTCATCACTTGATAAGATGTCTGACATTTTGAAAGGTAAGAGCTATGTTCTGTCATAAATAACTTCTTTAGGTCAAGACAATTCTATTCAGATCAAGTCAAAGCAAAGGATTGGATAAAAAATATCACCTCAATTCAAGGGCAAAAAAGAAACAGTTGACTGGAAAAATCTTTCCATAGCTTGTGTTAGCAAGAGAGTCTTCTGGGGAAGATTTTTCTGTGCTGGTGGGGATCAAATCGCCTGTCAGGTTTCTGAAGGGACACATCAATCAGATTTGACACATTGCTGATTGCTCCATTAAATCACCACGGTGGTCCTGATTTGTCTCATCAGGTCAGATGAATTTTCTTTTGAGGAGGCTTGAAATGGTAAACTGTTTTTCAAATTTCTTGATTGAAGACTCTTCTTGTCTAATGGATCATAAAACTCTCTCCAAATAACAACCTATTTTATAACATACGCTTCTATTATGTATGTTGAATTAGCAGATGTATTTGTTTTTTCTTGTCCTTTTTTTTCTTTTCCTATTTTTAAATTTTCTTTTTTCTTTTTTTTTTCTTTACTCCTTTTTCTTTTTTTTTCCTCTCTTTTTTCTTTTCTGTTTCTCTTTTCTGCTTCAGTACCTTCACTTTCCCTTTTCATATTTCCCCTTCTCCTTTCCATCTCATCTCTTATTCCTCTCATTTTTTTTCCTCTATTAAAAGCTACATACGATATTCAAAAATATAAGTGCATTTCCTAAGGTTGTCTATTAAATTTAAGTCAAAGAAAAAGAAGGAAAAAAAATCAGATAACTCTGCAGAACAATAAAGCTTTGAGAATGCAGAGGTTTCCTCTGACAAAGTACCTCTGAGACATGTATTATATGATTTCATTATGTTCCTGGGTTTTCTATTAACATTTTTCATGTGCACCCAGAGCTTTGGATGTATGAATATTTAAAAAATTTAAAGAAATGAATAAATTAAGTGATCAGAAGTTTAAATGTTCCTCCTTTGACTTTTGCCACAGATAGGGATGTGGTAGTCTCAAACCCATATTTGAACAGATTATGCTCAATCTTGATGAGGCACAGTGAAGATGACTTTTTGTTGGCATGACCTTGGCACCCTTAGATGGAAACTTGAGGGCAAACCTGTGACCCATCACCTGCCTGATTTGAAATTCTCTGCTCTTGACATTTCAACATGGATGCTTTCCTCTTCAGCTAGCACACAGAAACATCACAGCACATAACACTTCCTGGTTGTCTACATTTAGTCTATACAATCTCTATTTCAATATCTCCAACAGCTATTTAAATTAAAATCCCAGTCTCTGTTAAAAGCTACTTATATTTCTTCATGCAGTGATTCCCTTTGAGAGAGTTCAATTCAAATCAAAAGACAACAAAAATAAAAAAGTAAATAAATAAATAGATAATGGTTAAAAAAATTTGGAGGCTCTACAAGCTGGCTCCTGTGTCTTTTTAATCAATGGCCTTTCTGAGGGGCTATCCTTACATCCAATGTGAGTAAACCATTCCTGATCAATCAGGAGCCAGTGCAAACAATCATTATAGATACGGATGGGGGACATTGACACAAGACTGATTTAAGGTGTAGGTAAAGGGGTTAATTATGCAGCAAAGCAGCCTGTCAGTCAGCATTTTCCCTGATTTGCTTTTGCCCAAGATAATAACTGGCACTGTGGGTTTATCATCTGCATCTGCTCCACTGCACTACAGAGTAGCATAAAAAAGATATATTCCCCAGAAAGGATATGCACAGGAGAGGCAGAGGGACACTGTGTGACTGCTCTGAAAAAGGAAAGTAACTTTCCTCCTAGCATCTTTCCATCTGCCTGTTGCAGCAGGAGGCCCACAAGTTATCTGGGTATGCCTGATAGTATAGCAATTAGTCAGATTGATTTCTCTGTAAATATGCTCTTACTGCTCTTGGTAGAACTGTGTAGATACAGAGTTTGTGGTGATTGGGATGGGACTGTGGCTGAGCCTCACCCCCCGTGGGCACAGCTGTGAGCAGCAGGTGAGCAGTGCTGACAGCAATGAGCCAGGGAGTGCCCAGAGGCGCTGACCAACACCAAAGGGAACAGAGGGCACTCAGGTGCAGTGCATCAGCATGAGGGGTGTAAAAGGTTGGGCTAAAGAACACAAAGGGCACATGCCTGAAGCCCTCTGATGTGGTATGGTGTTACTCTGTATGGGTTGAAGCCTTCTGAAATTGTATGATGATACTCTGTGTATCATGGTTGTCTCTGCTGTGACAGGACTGGTCTTGAACCCAGCTTGTTTTTGCAGGATTGCCAGGATGTGTCGAGCCTCAGATGCACAGACTGGAAGGCAAAGCAAGTCAAAGGTCCCTGAGACCTTTATTGTGTACCCACCTTGTGAGAAACGAATGTGCCAAAAATGGGGATTCAATTAGGAAGCCTGTACACGCAGAGGCTAAAGACAGATCTCTTAATTGGATGATTAATGCATGTAGCAACAAGAGCTTCTTTTCCCCAGGAGGTTTATGTTTCAACAAATACATCACTTTGCATAAGGGAAAGCATTGCTGCAGCTCACCTCTGGTGGAATAGCTTTCCATTATGATAATGGTTATGTCCCATTGCAACTGGCTTATGGAATTAAATAGAAAGCTGAAAATTATGCAGACCATTACTGGCAATGACACAACAGCTGCTGTCTGACTGGTTTTGACTGAATCTCTAGTTTAGCACATTCTTACTAAATTTAATTGAGTGTATTTGAGGAAGACTACTCTGCTTACAGAGTGTTGAGTGGATCATAACACCTGACAACTCTGGTTGCAGACTCTTAATTTCTGCTTCAGCAGAAGTGGATTGACTAATTATTAAATCTATGTCTGATCCATGGCAGAAATTATCAAATATTTGGAAAAGGTCATAATTGAAATTTTCTTCTCAGAGTGAAAAATGAGAAAACACAGCAGGGCCACCACATCCTGATGACAGATACCTGTCAGGGTAATTAATAACACATGCATGTCCTTGTATCTGCTAAAAATTAGTGAAGGTGTTGTATCAGACCTTGTATAAAAAGTGCTAAGTATAGAAAATGCCAATAAATGCGCAACAGCTTTTGAGCCAATGTGATTTTGAGAAGTATCAACTCTGTTTCCTGTGTGCCTGACACATACGCTTACAAGAAACCAGCTCTTTACAAAATTGACTGAGCTCTATTGAAGTCTTAACTCTAGTTTTTAGGTAGAATAGCCTTGAGGCTCAATTCAATATAATGCTTCTGAGAATCCCCAAAAGATAGAACCGTGCCCTTTGCTTCATCACAGAGCTAGCCTGAGATAAGAAAAAAAAAAAGAGTTACATGCGGTGTCTGGTCAGCATTTTCACCTCCTTACCCAAGGCAATGCTTGTTTGCTCTTGGTCCAGTTTTCTGGTTGTGACCTGCAGCCCTATCCCCATTAGAAAAGAAAACCAAATCACCCTAATAAGGAGCATATCTGTGCATAGCCTTGCCCTACTTTTGTTCAAAACATTGTAAGAGTGAGCACATTCATGAATTCAGTTTCAATAAACAAGTCCCTGAATATTTAAATAAAGCATGCAAAAGTGGTATTATTAAAAAATTATTAAAGACTCTAGATCTAAAAAATCTAGAGATTGTTGGTAGGTACTGCAAATACTTCTGTTATAAATCACTGAGATATGGATGTGTGGTCCTACATTTTCCTTGTAACATATGGATTCTTGAAACTTTATTCTAAGCATGTGCAGGTTTGTGCACTTCTGCTGTTTTTATCTCTGGCTTTCATATTTATAAGATGTGTTTGCATTTTAAATGATCTGATTTTTCACTTGATGCTTGTTTAGTATTCACTTTGATTTTGACACTTTTGCTATGTCATTTGAGTTATACACACTCCAAGGACTTAAGCCATCACTTTGATATTTTAAATGTTTAAATATTATGTGAAATATTTCCTTGAAGGAACAGTAGCTGTATTTCAATTTGACTTTTCAGCTGTAGCTGCCAGTGTATGTCAACCCTGTAAAGAGCACAAAATATGGGCAAGTCCAAGTGGGAAAAAGTAATTTGTTTGAAACTTAATCGAATGGAAAAGATAGAAAATACTTTAAGTGTTAGTTATTACAAAAGTATAAATTGAGAAAAGTGGTTTTTACACTTGAAATTAGAACTTCCAATTATGGTACACAGTAATTTCACAGCTTTCATCTTCTAAAGGACAGCACTTTAATTACTTTGTGTTTTCAGACTTCATCTCATAGACACAATGTAATAATTACACCATATTCCTACACAGAATATTATGTACACTATCTCTTCTTAAAGAACTATTATTAACAGGAAGCTTCAAATAGTGATGCTCCTGTAGACTGGACCAATTTGGCTGGTATGTCACACAGAGAAAATCTTTGCTTTAACTTTGTGTAAGCATTCTCTCTTATGTCCCTATGTAATCCTATGGTATCTCCTAGCTATTTGCTTTTCCAGCCTTGTCCACTCAGCTCAGCTTTTCACCCAGTTTAGTCTCCCTCTTCCTCTCCCTTCCCCAGTCCTCTGTCACATACACATTTATCCCATTAATGATCATCACAAAAATCATGTGAATTTATGAACCTTCAGTGAAATTTGGTGGAATCTGGTTAGGTGATACATTTTATTAAAAGAAAGACAAGTAAGTGAAAACAGACAGACAAATGGGCAGTGTAATGACAGAGGCCTGTTTGTTTGGGAAATTAAGATACAAGGCTCATAATTTTAAAGACTACAGCAAGCAGAGTTTTGAAGGTATATAAATGATATCTCAGTGTAGACCATTTCCTATTCTCTTTGGTGAAAGATTTCCAGTACAAGAAAAGAAGAATGCTGACAAGACACAAATACTACTTAAGAGAGATTGCTGATAGCAGGTACACCGCTTCTCCTGCATCAGCTGATACAATAGGAGCTATGCCTCAGGGTACTAATACATTTATTTATCAAACCTTAGCAGTTTATCTATCACAACTCATTTGATACTTTATGAACAATATAAATAGCAAAGATACTTTCTGACATTTCTGTTTATTGTTCAGTTCCAGGCAATAAAAGCTGGGTTGAGGAAAAATAAAATCTTGTTTCATTCATGGAAACTTTTTTATATTTCTATGGCGGATAGATAGAAAGAATCAATTTGCTTTCATAATTTTAATTTAACATAGATACGGAACTTGAAAGTTGAAGATTTCACAGTTTTCACTGTTGATGGCTGCAGTTGGAAATCCTCCTAACCCTGAAAAACTCTCTCAAGTCAATCTCTCTTAGCAAGAATGCTGTGTCTTTGGAACTTGGAGATCAGCTTTGAGACAGAATAACATAACTGTTGTCACAAACACATTAAGAAGCTTTTAATTTTTAACACAGTAGTGTCATGGAACACTAGTTGTTTTAAAGCTAATGAAAGATCTCAATTATGGACACAATGTGCAGTTAGGAGCTCAATATATGGATGTGATGGACAGCCATATTTCTAATTGTACTGCTAATCTAAAATTTCTAAATAACTACCATAGTGGTACTCTTCTAACTTGGATTAAAACCATGAGGAACAGTGTCAGAAAAGGTCACTAATTCTTCCTGCCTAACAGTGTGCCATGGGAGACCGGGGACATCACAAGCAGCTTGCCTCCAGGGTAGATCTATAGGTGGTGGTGGTTAATCCTATCCTGTTCACCTCTCTTCTAGAAAACATGCCTGCTCCACCAGCTTACAGCTGAGTATCTCGTATTTTCCTTGTCAGCTTCTCAAGCGAACCTCAGCAGTGTACCCTCAGCTAGTTTGAAAATTACACCAAAGCAGTAGGAGTGAATGACTTACCAGAGGATCAACCTACCATCCAGAGGGTCCTTGAAAAACTGGAGGAAAAGACCTACAGTAACCTCATGATGTTCAACAGAGGAAAGTGCAACATCCTGAACCTCAGAAGGAGCAATCCCATGAGGACCAACCAGTTGAGAAGCAGTTTGTCAGAAAAGAGCCTGGGTATACTGGTGAACACCAGGTTGAACATAAGTTAGCAGTTCACCCTTGCTGGAAAAAAAGGCAAATAGTATCCTCAGCTGCAGTAGACAAAAAAAAAAATTGCAGTGGGTGAATCAGGTGTTGCTTCCCCTTTGCTTAGCACTGGTGAGGCCTCTCCTGGAGAGCTGTGCCCAGTTCTGGGCTCCGTGTATAGAAGAGACATGAACATTCTGGAGAGAATTCATTGCGGGGCCACCAGGATGACTAAGGGACAGGAGCACCTCTCATATGAGGAAAGTGTGAGAGATCTGGAATTGTTCAGTGTAGAAAATAGAAGGCTTGGAATAACCTTATATTGATAAGGTATGTAAATACCTGAAGAACAGAGCCAGGCTCTTTTCAGGGATGACCAGTGACAGGACTAGAGACAATGGACACAGACTGAAACACAGGACGTTCTGTCTATTCTGTCTAGAAAATGCTACTTCTGTCAGAAAACACAACTGGGAGAGCGGCAGAACACTGGCACAGGTTGCCCAAGGAGGCTGTGCACTCTCCATCCTTGGAGATATTCAAAAGCCATTTTGTCAAAATCCCGGGCATCTGGCTCCAGATGGCCCTGATTGTGTAGAAGGGTTGGAAGAGATGATCTCCAGAGAAACCAACCTGTACCACTCAAACCTCCAAAATTCTAACCTCAACCATTCTTTGGTTCAGTGATTCTGGGAAACCTTAAAAATAATTCCACTTGTCAGTAGAATCTTTGCAAAAAACAACCAGAGAAATGAAATCTAACTCCTTTGGAAAGCAGGAATTTGTGTTTCTCTATTGTTCTCCTCTTCAATCAAATTCTTGTGGAGATCACACAAGGTCAGAGATAGATCAGGAGTCCCAATAAATATGTGCAAATGGTAGCCTTATTTATGAACAGCGAAGAGGGCTGCATTCCCAAAAAGCAGCAGATGCTTATATTTTTCCTCTACGTTGTTATGCATGCCTTTTTTTAACTAAGTCTTTTGTGACTGAGCAGATTAAAGAAAACCTGAAAGAATATTTATATGTCAATGCCATTATTTTGTCTTAATTTTAAAGAAATGTTTACTTTGGCTCTAAGGATCAAACTCGTGTAATTTCTAGAGTTGGAAAAACTATATGCAGCAGCTTTTCTTTCATGCCAACAGAGGGTGGATTTAATTAGATATTTTCCCTATTCTGTTTATGCAAACCACTAGAGACCCCTAAGTTTCTTTATGTCATAGATTATTTTTGTTTCCTCTTCTTTTCTTCTTCCTCAAGGTAAACAGGATTTTCATTTCGTTATGTTTTACTTTTCTGAATATTAAATTCTGATGAGAGGTTTCCTCATTTTACTTTCATAAACCTCCAGACAACCTGCAGTTTCATTTTGCTTTATTTGTATTTCTCATTTTTCTTTTCCACAGTACAGTTATCTCTGTTAATTGGCTATTGTTTTTCACTTTCAAGTTCTGCCTCTGTGGTTTAATTGCTGGACTGAGTGGAGAACAACTAACACAATTTATGCAGTGTCCAGACTTTTGACCCTGAGCAGAGACTTACTATGCAAATATTTCTCTTGAATTTTTGTACGCATAAACTTTAACCTGATTTAATTTACTCAGCTATTGCTTGAAAAGTGATGAATAAAAAAAAATTAAATAAATACATATGATTATAAAACACTGTCCTGAAGAGCCCAAATCCATTTCCTGAAGCATAGAAATGAGTAGGAATGGCAAATATTGGATTGATCCAATTTTTGCCATTTCCAGTGTGATCAGAGGAAATCCCAGCTAGCTATTTAAAGATTAAATGGGAGATTTACGTGAAAATATGATTTAAATATGAGTACAGCAAGTGCACTTAGGAGAAGAAAGCATAATAGTGCAGTTTAAATCTTATGTGGATAACAAGAACATACATCTCAGTTCTCCTAAGTACTCCTAAGTTCACCTAGGCTATAGAAAAGGCAGCAGCTAGGAAAGCAATATAGAAATTTAGTTCTTGGCCTTGTTGGGTTAAATCCTGACAAAGAGAGCAATTTTTTCTATTGCAAGTTGTTATATTTACAGGTGGAGGTTTTTATACATATTTTTCTGCCTTCTTCTCTGCAGATAAGATAAACTGATGGTTCCACCCTTGGCCAGCAGCAGCTGTATCAGGGAGGTTTTTGGCATCTCACAAAACACACCCCTGTAGCCCAGCCTGCCCGGCCCCAACACCCCCAAAACCAAACAGCAAAATATTTGCCATGCAAAACAACACAAAGCTATAACCAGCTTATTCTCTTCCTGAATTTCTCGACTTTATTTTTTCCTCTTTTTTACCACTTCACTTTTCTCCCTAAAATCTTACTTTGGCATTTCCTGTTAAAAAAAGGCTGCTTATACTGCTTTTTCCACAAAAGTCAATTCTTAAGAGACAGAGAGAGGGTGGTGGGTGTAAACAAGCAATTATTAATGAATAAATTAAATGTTTTCTTAAATTTAAGTTGATTGTAAAGAAAATCTGTTTGTATACTGTGTAGCATTCCAACAAAACTGTAAAGTTAACAACCTGAAAATAAACTATGAAAGCCAACAGATATTATCTATGAAAGAACCATCTGAGTAACTGACAGACTGAGAACATCAATTGTCTCATGCCTCATAAATAAATAGATACAGACATGCATTTTAGCAGCTATTATTAATGTAAGAATTACTTTTTCAGAGAAAATTAAATACTGTTTGTCTTTTCTAGATATTTATTAGAAGAACGTAGGGAAATGTGCAACTACTTTCATGTTATTATGATAAACAGACCAAAACATTTTCCAGCTAAATAAAATGAAAATATTGTCTGACACCTGGTGAATCTTATCAACTTCCTACACAGCCCCATTAAAATCTTTACATCCCTCTTGGAACTCTGAAGGCCTTTTAAACATTCCTACTCATCCTCTGTGACACAGACATTTGAGTCCACTATGCAACTGGACCACCAGTATCCCATCCAGAAGAGAATTTCTTCACCTGATTTAGTGGCTCAAGTCTTTAGTGCAGTGAATAAAGTTTTTAGTTTCATCAAAATAAGTGAGAAAAACTCATGCAAACCATATTTGTGCAATCCAAGTTTGATGAAGGATTAACTGTCAACCAGACCTTGAATTCTGTAGCTACTGATATAGAAGACATCCATATTTTCACTGCACATTTGCCCAGAGGTCAGTGCTAGCATCTGATGGTTTCATTCATAAATGGTGAAAACGTCATAAAATTTGTTGGAAAGAATTCAAATGCTATTTAGTTTATCTATACTCATGCTGATATTGTACAAGAGCCATTTGTAACTTACTCTTTAATAACACATTTTTAATATGGCAGCAATTAACAGACTTGAAATATGTATTTCATAGATTCATTCTGCATCATTTGCATTATACCTACCTCATGAAATCTCCCAGAAAAACTATGACCACATTTTAACATTGGACTGCAAATCTAGGATACTGAGCTGGTTCAAAATCTAGATGAAATGTTTGTGTAATAAGCTGATGAGCTTATGAAAAAATATTAACATTAATTCACTAAAAAGTCTGTGCTTGCCCATACTTGCTGTCAAACTTTTCTTGCTCCCTTTCCATGAAATCAAGTAATCACGGGACTTCCTCACTGGCAATTACAAATTTGAATGGCAAGCAGCAATATTTCAAATCTTCTTGTCATCCATACCTATTCCAAATGACATTCTATCTGCTATGGGTATTTCAGGGTAAAGGTGTTCCAGAAATGGAGACAGACTTTAGCCTTATGAATAAGTAAGAGTTGTCAAAATGATAACTTCATAGCCCTCCATAAAATCATATATGAGGTATTTGGAAAGCTCTCCTTTCTTAACCTGTGGTATTATCCACTCAGAAAAGAAGCGATGCATAGGGTGCTTGTGATGTCATCTGCCAGATGTGTTTTGATATTTTACAAATGCTTTTTATTTTTTTAAGAGACTTTGAAAAATAACCTGAGTTACTGGACAATTTTAATAACAAAAATCAAATAACATACTCATTTTCTTACACTGAAACAATGGATGTTATATTGCTGTCAATAAAAGTACATGCTGTACACTGTATCTAAGTTATGTCAATTCCATGGAACTGATTATGTATTCAAACCACTGAGAAATCTGCACATCTCTCTGGATTGAAACAGAGTTAATCCTTTTACTGCCAAGGGAAAGCTTGGAAATGTATTAAAAAAAAAAGTCTTGCACAAAAAGGGCACCTTTCCTAACTGAATTTCTATGAATTTGTGCATGCATTAGATATGTCATGTATCTCTTTAAGAAACTGTAAGAATTTACATGTTCTCTATCCCCTCCTAAAAGTACAACTGATATCAATTAAGGCTGCTGCCAGCTGTTCTGGAAAAAAGTGCCAAAATTTATTCTTGCAAACTCCTGCCATGCCTCCTGTTCCATCTTGCTCTGCACATAAAAGCTTAGAGAGGGATTTGGCAGAAATCTTTGCAGCATTATTTCATCCTGTTGAATGAAAAAAAAAAAAATTAAAAATGGCTGGACATCAAAGGCCAAAGGGAATCTGGATACTGAGAAAATGGCTGAATCATCAGCACCCAAAGCTATCCCAGAACTTACAAATAAAGCTTCATTTTTCCTGCCAAATCTGTGAACACATGAAGTAGACAGCAACTTAACTATACAGGCATGTACAGGCTACAAATTTATGTTAATAACTGAAGGCTGAATGCATTCAAAATTTACCCAAATGAAAATTATCCCAATGAAAGTTACCCCAATGAAAGTTTGGAGAAAGAAGATGCTAGTGTCACTGTTAACAGCATTGCTAATGGTAATGATAAGGTTCTTCTGACCTATCCAGGACACTTAGGACAGAAGAGAACACAACCTGCTCTCCAGATCCTTTGCTCTGTTCTCTCAAGGCACTGAAATCCCTCTTGTTTGTCTGCAGCCTTCTTGTTGGGTCTTTGTTGGTAACCCTGTGGGAAACCAGCAGCTGGTAATAATCAATGGGCCATACCAGGCTGGGAAGTTTCTTGGTGATGTCTCTTACCCTGGCCCCAGGGGGGCAACAAACTTCCTTATGGATTGGGTCTGGTCAATAACTTCTGCAATGAGCAGGGACATCAGCTAGATCAGGTGTCTCAGAACTCCATCCAGTCTGATCTGGAATGTTTTCTACCACATCTGCTGGAAACCTGTTCTAGTATTTTACCTCCTCCATTGTAAAAACACTTCTTTCTTCCTTTTGTCTAATCAAAATCTGCCCTTGTCCTATTGCAACAGGTTCTGCTAAAATGTTCTTTCCCATCCTTCACACAAGTCCCCTAAAAGGCTGTGTCTTTGAATAAGAGCAAGAAGTAGCAGACACGTGAAGAAAAAGGATATTGGATTGCTCCAGTTTGGTTATGGTGAGACCAAATGAGAAAATTCTGCTGAGCAAAATATACAAGGCACACTGACAGTTTCTGCCACCTCAGACAGTAATTGCTCCCCTTGCCTATTCATTACAGGCAATGGGAGAAAAAGTTAATTCCCTCAAAAAATCCCAGTTAAAAAAAAAAAAAAAACAAACAAACAAAAAACAATAAAACTCCCAACTCTATAGCAGAATTAAGATTTACCAATAAAATCATAAACTGCCTCATTTTGTAGTCTCACTAGAATTATCTACACTTGTATTTTGATTGGGGACTTTCCTAGCATTTTCTCCTACATCCCAGCCGCTCATAACACCCAATCCTTACAGTGCCAGCCACCCCAAACAAAAGCATAACTATCCTTAGTGTTTTTTCGTGAAGGGTCCAGCTTCTGGCTCTGGCTTTTATTTTTTTCTAACAGAGAAAGCTGCTCTCTGTCAACTATCTTTTGCTGCAAGTTTTTCAGAGACCTTTAGATTGACTGACAAAGCACAGAGCTTTCCACAGAAGGGAAGAAGCAGAAAGCTAAAGGTGAGAGTGTTCTAAAGTTACTGGTGCCTCAGCAGATCCAAGGTTTCCCATGCATCTTCAAAGCACAGCCGGAGCCGCATTGCTAACCAGGCTGATTGCTGACATCAATAGTTTCCAAAAGTTCTGTGTTCTTTGAGGATAAACACAAGAAGAACTCCATGCCAGAGATATAAGGATTTTCTAGAGTCGCTCTCCTTAGCAGGACTGGGGTGAAGGAAACTATAGATAATTTGAGAGCACTTTCAAAAGATACTACATTTTTTTTCAGCCTACAGGTCTCCTCCATCACAGCAATGGGCTTTTATCTTGTTCTCCATCGTCTGACTTTGCAAAACCCTGGTACAGTGAAAACAGCCTTTTACAGGATTTGAAGTGTTAGCTAGTCCTTGAACAAATGAAACTATTCCCTAAGAGTTCTATTTACATCTTTGTTCATGTAATGCTTTGTCAGTCTTCTTTTTCAGCTTTGTTACCTCTTGTCATCTATGTGAAATCACTTAGTAGCATGAACCTTCTTTTTTGAACTTAGCCTCTTGGTTTATGTATTTGTCATCATCTTAAAGCCATAAACATTGTTTTCATTAGTAAATATGCAAGAATGCTGAGACTGCTACTCTAATACAGCTTTTTTTCCCTTCCTTTTTGTGGAATATCATCTATAAATGTTAGTCAGTTTTTGCAGAAAGACTGTGTACTTCTCTTCAGGGTAGTAAAAGTTCCAAAATGACCATGTTTTCTGTTTGTTTTACAGGCTTGTTTGGAAACTTATAGAGCAAGTGTTTTATTTATTTACAAAACAGCCTAGGAAGAAAATAAATTATTTTTTACCAAATCTGTTTATATTTGCCAAATATGTTTATGTATGCCTGTTGTCTTTTCCCTCAATAGACAAAATTCTTTTTAAATTTTAAAACTTTAAGTATTGCTTCCTTCTAATCAAGGTCCAAAAGGAGAATCCCTTGCTGTTTTTAAGTAATATTTCCATTCTGAGATTAAAAAAATGTTATTTCCTCTCACAGTTGCTTCTGTTCTCAATAAATAATACTTAATCCTATTTACAGAGAGGTACTAATTCATCTGATGAATTTGAAAGTATGAGATATATAAGCAATGTATATACCTAAGCAATCTTAACTTTGTTCACAGAAGTACAGAATTTACTGATATTAGAAAACTCATAGCATGTGCAATGATGTTTGAAAAACCTCATGGTAACATTAGAAGTAGGAGGAGAGCAAAGGTTAAATTCTAAATAAAAGAGAGGAATGCAGAGAGTTGCAATATTAAGCTCCATGAAATCTCTGTTAAATAATTACACTTCATTCTGTGTCCTGAGTTGGCATTGCACTCATGCTGGGGCAGCCAGGAGGGCTGAGGGAGAAAATAAAACAAAAATAAATCTAAAGTACTTGACAGCTGTTCTGACAAATTTGGTCTGGAAGCCAGCATTGAGAATAGGACAAAAGTCTTCTGTACTTAAAGAACCCAAATTCTGAAACCACAAAAGCTAATTTTTGCAAGGTAAAGCACATTTAATCTACTACTACCAGCAGAGGATACACTTTATCAAAAGAAATGGTGAAGCTGGATGTGACAGCCAAAAAAAGCAAAGGCAAATGACAATTTTTCATAACTGAATGACCATCCATAACATGCTGAGCATATAGGTGAGAGACATTTAACAATAAATTTAACATCCAGAGAAGATATTGTCATAGGGTACCATGATATATTTAAAGGAATTGGAGAATATGAGCATATTTGCATAGAAATAAATGTTGCATTATGTATATGTATTTGCAGTAAGATAAATTCTGCTGTAGTTGGAATACCTGAAATGCAGTTGCTAAGCTGCATGAGTAGTTTCACTATAATCAACAGTAAAGTTAGGGCAACAAGCTATGGATTAAAGTATGTTTGAAGTGTTTGAAAATATCAAAATTTTGTACTCAGCCAGTAAAAAAGAGGACAAGTAGATATGTCTAGGAATGCATCAACACTTCAATTGGATCAGAAAAAAGCAAAGAAAAAAAGAAAGACTCGGTATGTTCAACACCAGAAGGTTAAATGGCACCATGGCTGTTACCACAGATCAGAACTGACACCAGAAGATTTACAACGTCAATTAAAAATCAAGCAACTTGTTACAACTTCAGAGAATAAACATGGGGTCTGGCAGGTGAAATTAGATAGGTATATCTCTTTTTAGGGACCTCTAAATCTCCCGGAGGACATTATCAGTTTTCTAGATTAACATTTGAGATTAAATGTGTCAGTGAAATACTGTGGAAAGAGAGTTATGAGGCACATGGTGATACTTCCAGTGAAGATATAATTGCTGATTATATGATTATTGCTTCAACTGATGGAGCATAGCACGATAGTACCCCAAGAGCAGCAATGCTGAAATTAAGAGAGGAACATAATTAATATTACAGAAATACAGTAGAAAGAAATAGAGATTGAATACTTGCTGGACCCTGTATTACTTCAAAGTGACTAAAAATCCAAAAGCTCTTATGATATACTGATGAATTCCAGTTAGAAAAATAAGAGGTCTTTACAGAGAAAGTATGTATTGTACATAACACACATCCTAATAATTTAGGAAATACTGAAGTATATTTTTCAGTCATGCAGTTCAGTTTTAGCCACATTGAGGTCTCTTCCGTAAGTCTTTGCAACAGAAAATACTATGTTCTTTTATGTGTTTATATCATATTTACCTTTTGAGTCGTTCACAACTTTTAAGATATCTGGATACAGACAAGCACTAATTCTTCATTCCAACATCTAGAAAAGACAAATTCCTTGTGGATTGTTCTTGTTCTTCTCCACTGCCTTATTCAACACTTTCTAATTCTTGTATGAAAAAGAATAGAACCATCACTCATCCCACAGGCCCACACAAAATGTGAGACTGAAACAGATTATTCCAGAAAAATGCAGAAGACACTTAATCCCCTCTTTAAATTTGAATCTGAGGGAAAAACACTTTCAGGAAATGCCTATTTCTCTCTAGAAAAAGAACCTAGGGTGATTACCTTTGATGACAGCTGGGTATTTTGCAGAGATAAATCACACAGAAAGATGTGAAGATTTTCCTTTTCAGTACATACATACAACAGGGACAAAGCCAGTATTTTACAGGCTTCTCTTTCCCTATAGAGAAATTCCAAGATGTCTCAACATTGTATTGTCATTCTTTTCCTATGTAAACTCTTAGTTAATTCTGTTTTCCTTCTAGGCATGACTCTGAAATTATATAAACTATCTGCATTGTATTAATATGGTTTTTCTATTAATCTGTGACAAAGCATGAAATTTAATATTTTCCCCATGACAAACACATGAAAATTTATCAGCCTAGCCTATGATCTGTACAGTGAACTATTTATAAGCTATCACTTCTAAAAGCACAGGAAGCTAAAATAAATGAATAAATATGCAGAACTTTTCTCCCTATGGTAGCTTTATTAACAATTTTTCTGGAATGTAAGTTTTACATTATTCACAGAACATTCTCAAGCTGCAACCACAGCCTTTGCCATGGTACTGAATGTTATTAGTATTCAGCTTGGTAGTAAGCCAGCAACTAATTCCGAATGAAAATCCAAGAATAAAAGGAAAATATCCTCTTTGATCATTTTAAGTAGCATATATTTAAGATGGGATTCTTTTCCAGCCTCCAGACAGTCCTCAGTTGTCACAGGAACTCACGACATTCCCTGTGACTACCAGTTCTTGCAGCACTTTTCATACTGTTAGTATCTTCTGTTGCACAGGTCAGTGCAAATACTGAAAAAAGACAAAATTTCCCAAATTGCATGGTTGGCAACCAAGTATTTAAGGATCTGGGCTTTCTGAACAAGGACATAACTTCAGAGGATTATTCAAGCACATTTTCCAGCTTTTTTTCCCCCTTTTCTGGGGTATGGGTTTTTTTGTTGTTTGTTTTTGTGCAGTCACCATCCACATGCTGATCATCTTAGATCTAGTTTTCAATATTTTCATCAACTTTTCTCTTTCACAGTTCTTTCAGCAGTCTTAGTCAACCTTGTTTTATCTTCTCCCCTGAAGGAAGCAAGGAGATTTTAAAAAATATTATTTAGAAACTTGAGGAATGCAGGAATACCAAGTGCATGTTCGTATAACTAGGATGTGGCTGTATTAGGCTCTCTACATTGTGATCATAAAAGTAATAGGGGGTAATTAATCTGGTACTGGACAGCTAAAATTAAGACATATCACTTGCAATTATGACTCTCACCTTTGTTGCCTATGTCACATTCAGAGTCTGTCCCCAAGGCTCTGCAGCAATGAGCACCCAAGTGCCTAAGTGTCTTCTAAAACCCCAGCCTTTTGTCTATATTCTGTCATTGTGTTCACAAGATTTCAAAATCATGATATTTTGCATATATACATAGTTTGCATGTGTAATACTCAGTTGGGGCATGTGATTTGAAGTTCTGCTTTAATCTAATTTTCTGGCTGGGTTGAGGTCAATTTCTAACCCAAGGCCCACGATTGTCCTAGCAGCTTAGGCAATGACTGAAAAAGAAACTTAACAGCATTTCTCATGTTTTCCTAGACTTCAGAATTTCATATACAATAAAGACAGAATAGGAAACTCAGATTTCAAAGGAAAAATGTCTAGAATTTTAAACAGCTTTTAGACATTTCTACATTATTAATTTTTTCCTTTCAGAAATAGGATTTTAAAAATGCCTTCTGAAATGCATTAAAACACTCCTCATTCATCCTGAATAATGCATATGTACATGCATAAATCAAATATACTTTTGATAAAGTGTCTAAAATTTATTGCATACAAAAGCCAGATAGATAGATAGGTAGGTTGATAGATGGGTGGTGTTTTTAGGATAAAAAATAGCACAGCTTTTTATAAATATATCAAAATGCTATGCAATATACACATCCAAGATAAAAAAATTACCAAGATAATTATTCTTTGGGGACTCTTATCATGACCTACATTAAGAAAAGTGTATAAAGTTATACAGAACCATATCATCAGCTAATATCACTCATCACTGCTTCATATATCAGAGGAGATTCTCTGAGTCTGCCCAGAGACAGACTGTCCTGTCCAGCAGGCAAATTTTCATTAAAAGGGATTGTTTGATTGCAATGCTAGACACTGTGTTGCCCACTTTCTGAGAGACTTTGCCCTCACCATCTTCATATTTTGATGTATTCCTGTACTTTGTAAATTTTAAAGAAAAGAAAACAAACCGTGTTTCAAAGTTTTTAATACAAAGGTCTTCAAGAATAAGTCCTGTTGCAAAGGACCATAATTAGGCAGTAGTGGGGTGTTACTTTTTTTCCTAGCCGTAAACTTGCTGAGAAGGGAGGAGGAAATGTTGCAGAAAACTGAGTACTCACTGAGCTTTCATTCTTTGCACATCTTGCATGTACACACACACACAGAGCTACTGCCCAGTGCTAAATCTCTCAACCTAACACAAACTGCAACACTGCTCAGCAACCAGGGTTATTTCATAATTCCTCTTCCCTTCTCTAGCAACACTGCACAACAAGTCCATGCTAAAATTATGCAACCTCTGCTGGCAACACTACCCTGGCTAAGGGGCAAACCTGATAAAAGAATAAAGATTAATCTCCCTCCAATGATGATGACCTTGTATTCAACCCTAGGTTTTATTTTAAGAAAAAAAATCTTTATGTATTAAGGTAATTCTGAGTAGCGTCTTATAATAAATTTCTTCCATTCTAAATCAAAATATAGGGTCAATGTTATTTTGGTATATAGAGTCACTAACAACACATAAAAACACTGAACACATGAAATAACAAAATTATTTCATAGGAATTCAATATCCCCACAGCTTGCCAAATGCCTTTTTAGAAATGCTCAGACTCACAGACTAGAATTTAACAAATTCAGATAAGAAAGTAAAATCAAGAACAAGAACCCACATTAAAAACACAGCCTACAATTTATAGTGCTGAAGCCAAGAGGAGTTGATGTTTCCAGACCTGCTAAGTAGTAAGTGGATTAAATGAATTTATAAATCCTGTGAAAGTATGAAAGATTTTGCATAAAGTACAGAAAAATTCAAAACTTATGCTTTTAAGAAGGAGAAAACTCTTGACATGAAATTTATCCCAAGAAGAAAAATGTAACTCTGCAATGTCATTCAAGATGCCTTCCACTCCTGCCTGAAAAGGTGGCAGCTTCCAGGGCATTTAAGGAGATCCCCAATCCCTCTGGGGAAGGTGGAAAGGAGATGCAGACAGACTACTCACAGCTAGGCATGTCAGGAGGTTGAGAGGCAAAAATTCAAAAGGGAGATTCTGACATAAGGACAAAATTATGACCATGATTAAACACTAGAGCAAGTTTCCCAGGCGGTTTTGCAGCCTCTGCTCTTGGAGATTTTCAAGACCTGACTGGATGGAGCCCTGAACAATTTAGTCTCTATTATTTTTTGACCCTGCTGTGAGGAAAAGTTTGGATGAAAGACCTCATGAGGTATGTTCCAACATGAATTAGTCTATAATATTATGATTTTATAGAGGTCAAAATGTCATTATAGCAGAAAACTTTTCAAAATTCTCTCATTTTTATGGACTCACTCCATGTAAAGTGGAGAAAAAATATATACTACAGAAAAACTCAACTAAAGAAACAAACAAATAACTCCCCACAAAACTTTATTTTAAATACCACTCCAACACTGTACAAAAAAGAATACTCTGGCTCAACTGAGAAACGTGTTGGATAATTTGTATCCACACAACACAAATTTTAATATATATTTATGTAAATCTCTGTATATATATATATATATATATATATATATACATATACGTAAATCTTTTCTCATGCAATAAGATTGTTTTCCCTCTTTTCACTCATTTTCCCTATTCATTTCACATAACCAAGATCTTGAATTGTGTGTTCATTTCCAAAAATTATAATCACATGTAAGAATAAGAACTTTTGGCAAGTCTTTCTATACAAGCCAAGTACTTTAATTCATTTGGGCTTTACTGTTAACTGCCTTTCTTAAAAATAAAATATGCACAGCATATGTAATGATGCTTGGGCTGAAGGATGAAAAGGAATAAAATATGGATATTATATTTGAAATCATTTTGATGTGTAAAGTGAATAAAATATTATGAGTCAAGAGCTGCACAGAATTAGAGGGAGATGGCTTGGTAAAAAAAGATGCAAAGAGAGGCCACTTAAACTTAGCAATATTTGCAGTTTGCGTCTAGCCTAAAATATCGATTAAACTAAAACTGCAAATTGAAAAGAAATATGGAAGAAAGAGAAAGAAGGGAAACACTGATGATGTGAGTGATGTGAGCTGTTAAATGTTAAGAAGCAAGATAATAATCATGCTAGGACTTGACACTCCCAGCACAATGCTGCAGCCACCAGCATACTGTGGTTGCATAAGAACAGACCAAAGCACATAAACTTTCAGCAGGGTTGAGGAGTCTGCCTGCATAATGAAGAGCCTAAAATCACATTCTGTAATCTTTCTTAAGACACCCTGTTTATCCAAAGGTACATTTGGCCAAAACTAATTAGAGTGCTCAATTTCCCTGGAAAGTAGATGTCTATCACCAGCTTCCACAAATAATTGACAGTGAACTATCAAAGTGAATAGTTTGTAAATCTCTCACCAGATGAAGTGTATTTGCATGCTAGGGGGCAGACTCCAGTAAAGAGTTGAAATAACAAGCCAATCTGCAGAAATCTATATAGACACATGAAAACTTTTAAGATCCAAATCGTTCATGATCAAACATATTATCCACTGAAAATATAGTCCTCATTTTAGCTATGATAATGTGCATCTTGGTGGAAAACCTGGCTGTTAAAGGAACAGAAATGGTACTGTTGGTTGGACTTGTAGGAAACCTGCACCTACAGTTTTATAACTGAGCTATATACCCTTCAGTTTTACCTTATGAATACACACAGAAAGCAGTGGAGGTTCTAAGTACTGCATTTTAATTGCAACTATCTGAATGAATTTACAGCATATTTCAGAATTCTTTTTGAAAATCCCCGAAAGGAATCAGGATATCAGAATAAAAATCATAGAAAGATCCAGGTTAGAAGGAACCTTGAAGGACCATCCAGTCCAACTCCTCTGCAGCAGACAGGGACATCTTTTACTAAACCAGATTACTGTAAGCCCCACCCATCCTGGTGTTTTACACTTTAAGGGACGGGGCATCCACAGCTTCCCTGAGCAACCTGTTCCTGTGCCTCACCACTCATTGTAAAAACGCCTTCCTCACGTCCAATCTAAACCTCCTCTCCTTCAGACAAAAACTGTTGGCCCTTGTCCTGCCACTGCAGGCCTTGCTAAAAAGTCTCCATCCTTCTTGTAAGCCTTCTTTATGTACGGAAAGCCTGCAACAATGTCTCCCCTGAGCCTTCTTTTCCCTAGGCTGAACAACCCAAACCCTCAGCCTTTCATCCTGGAAGAGCAGTTCTGGCCCTTGTGGTCCATGTCTCTAGCTGCTAGAACAGGCCCAGGTGTTTCTTGCACTGGTGGAGCTCAGAGGTGGATGCAATGCTCGGGCTGGGATCTCACAAGGCCAGAGCAGAGGGGCAGAATTCCCTCCCTCACCCTGCTGCCTACATTGCTTTGGTTCCAGCCCAGGATATGTTTGGCTTTCTGGGCTGCAAGTTGACATTTACCCGTCATGTCCAGCCTCTCATCCACCAGCACCCCCAAGGGAAGGGCTGTTCTGGATCTGCTCATTCCCCAGCCTGGATTGATAGCAGAAGTTGTCCTGACCCAGGTGCACATTCCCAGCCTGGACTGGTACCAGAAGCTGTCCTGACCCAGGTGCACAACCCTGCCCCTGCTCTCCTTAAACCTCGTGACACTGCCATGGGCCCAACTCTCAAACCCAACAGGGTCCCTCCAGATGGTGTCCTGTACCTCAAGCAAAGCAAACACAAAACTCAGCTGGGTGTCATCTGTGAACTTGCTGAGAGTGCATTCATTCCTCTGT
>JAHXMQ010012337.1:8214826-8226569 GCA_020466415.1 Ammodramus savannarum pratensis | reverse complement strand
CCTAAAATGGAAGAGAAAATTCTCTTCACAACCTAAAATGGAAGAGAAGAAAAAGACATGAGCAGTGATGGCTCAGTTCATTCTTGATGCCCCAGTGCTGTGCTGGAAAAATCATACTGGTATCAGGTGTTATCAAACTGCAAAACAAAGTAACTCTGGACAAACCTGAGTTGGAAAAAAATAAAAAAAGAAAAAACAACGGAGTGAAAAGAACATAATACCAAAGGTGAAGCAGGTATGAGCACTGAAGGCAGGAATAATGAACAGAAATCCCAACTTGTGTGCCCTCTGCCCAGCCAGCACTGCCCTAAGGCTGAAGTGCTGCAGTGAGGGCAGGAGGGTCCAGGGAAGAGGAAGAGCAAATACCCTGTACTGGGAGAAATACTGAAGATTGAAAGTGCACTGGAGTATTCTCAAAAGCAGATAGTAAAAAAAGAACAATTGAAAGCTTTCAGAAACAAATACTGCTGGCAGACAAACACACTCTGGGTTGCATATTTGTTTTTTAAGAATAAATGTAGTAGTTAATATGCTGTATTTTATTGACTTGCTTAGCTGCTAAATAAACTGAATTGCATAAACTTTCTTTTCCCAAACCAAGAGAGTGAAATTTTCATAGTAACATCAAAGAGGAGAGTTCTTTATCTTCTACTTTGTGGACATCTATACTTTTGCTCACTAATTCAGGACCCCTTTGAAGTCAATGAAAAAGCAATTGAATGAAAATCATCTTCCTTGTTTTAGAATTATGTATAATACATGGTGACGTGCCCTGGAAACAATATTTTACAAATGCTTTACCTTGTGTTTTTTTCTCATTGATGTGGCATATTTATTGCACACACAGTAACTGCATTTTGTTGACATTTAAAGTAACTTTTACCAGTAGCCACTGTTTTGAACATGTAATGAGATATTTACATGGAACACTATCTCATTAAAGGAATTATGTGGAAAGAGATTAGAAGAGTGAAGAGTCAAGTAAAACATTGTGACTTACATAAAAATTTTTCTTTAATAGGATGAAAAAACCCATAGAGATTCAACATTAGTAGGACTGATATTATCCAAATTCCTTCATATTTGTTCCTATTTTATTCCATGTAAAGCGCTAAGCAATCTACAAGATCTTAACTGTTTCAGTTTCTGGGGCTTATCAGTTGAAAGACAGGAAATTCATATGATTTAATTACTTAACTGTAAAGAAGTTCACCAAGGTTCCAGGGCACCAAAGAGCAGTCATATGCTTAAACTTAAGCACCTGCTTAAATTGTCCCTCTATATGACAAGTCACCTAAAAATGGTGATGCTATTTTAATACCTTGTAAGGACACTAAGGAAGACTTTGTTACATAAAATAACCTTGCAGAAAGTTATTTATATACAAGCTAATTTTATTCAAAGTACTTTGAAGGACAGACAAAAACTGCTGAATTACAAAACAGCAGACTTTTATATCAACTATGAAAAAATGTAACAGAATAGTTCAGAGACTTTGGTCATCCCCATAGAACTTCTTTGCAACTTTTCTAATTCAATCATATTTTCTAAAAATGGTGGTCAGATGTGTATTCTAACTGCAGATGATGCAAAAGAGTATTTCCCAGGATGTTTCTCTTTTCTTATTTTTAATAATTTTTGTTTGGGGGGCGGATTCTGGAACTTGGAATTGGGACATAGTCTCTGGTCAGAATATAGAAGGATTTTGATCTACTGAGGATGGTAGGATTTAGATATCAATGCCCTGGCTAACCCAGGAACATTTCATTTTCCTTATGATCCATCTAGGTGGAGAAATGTCAAATTTAAGTTCTCCTTTTCTGTTCAGGAGGAGTAAGAATTTTTTAAACCTGAAGACTGATAAGCCCAACTATAAAAGATGCCCACAAATTTTAAGGAAATGGGAATTTGCTTGATGATTTTAATTAAGACTTCAATTTTTATTGAAAATAAAATTTTGCAACAAGGTATTTCAAGATTAACTTCTTTATTGGGAAAGTAATATTGCTTGCCTTCTTTCCCCATCAAGGAACAAGTTCGGCACTGCTATTAAACTGATCCTTTTCTTCATGATTTTTAGAGATGCTACATGCATTAGAATAACAGCTGCCCAACAGATGATTTGGTTTAAGATTCCATTTTCTCTTAAATCTTGTGCATCATAATAAAAGTTTAAAATTTCTTCACATTTAAATGGTTTTTCATTATTTTAGTTAATCTGAATTTTATATAAACTAGACTCAAATTCATGCTCCAAATGAGGAAGGAAAATATTCCCCATAAACTTTTAACCTACAGACATATAATTATTTTTGTTTTTAAAGAAAACAGTTCTTAGAAGTCTTTCTACATCCATCTTGTTAATCTCCTATTTTCTGTGCATGCAATGGCAGTCAAAAGAATTCTATATTATATTTTCTTTTGTGCCTGCTCTACTTTTTTCTGCAAATACAGGAATGGTAAAATGGAAGTAGTATAATGGCTTATTATCATGGCTGCTCTCAATCCTCCCTGATAAACAGCTTTCCACACACTTTTTTATGTCATGAGAATCATTGAAGTAAGTCAACATTTCTATAATATATAACCAGTCAGAGTAATAGTATACGATATACATAGAGCAAGAGGAAAGTGTGCAGCCCATTTCAATCTCTGTTCTCAATGTCATATGCATTGTTCACTAATTAGAAGATGATTCACCTTAATAATATTTATATTTCTCATTACTTGAGTGTTCAGTGTCTTGAAATGCAGAATCATCTTCTCTGAAGCACAGCCAAAAATGTAACTATAATTCCTCATTATGTATTTGTCTTCAAATATCTATGCACTTTGATCATATGAATGCCAATTCAAGTGCCATTATCTGTTTAGTCATAGTCAAGGACAGGAGAATAGGAGCTCTTAAAATCTCCATACAATCTGTTTATCCCATTCAATAAGATACAATAACAGAGAACAGGTTATGCTTGAAATCTTAGCATGATGACATAAATAATTGATTACTAAAGCATCATTTTACTTAGATATTGAATATATACACATCTGAAGTCTTTAATTTAAAAGAAACAGTGGTTTTGGACAGTGCCTCACTGGTACTTTTCAGACAACAACTAAAATTGGCCTTGAATCAGAGTTTTAAAAAAGCGTTGAGCATATTTTTTAGCATGTGAACATCCACAGCAAAGTGCCACCTTCACAATGTAAAAGAGAAACCTAGGGCCACTGCCTTTAAATTGAAGGCCACTAGCTAATCAACCCACATTCACACATTGTGTAATTGAGTTTCCAACATTCAGACATAGGTCCTTACAGAAATGCTTTACTTACAGAGGTGTCATCAATAATGAAATCTAAACACAGGATTAAAGCCTCCAAATTAGCAGGGGCACTTAGATAGGGCTTTTAACCTACTATTTTTACAGCCTCTGTCCACGAGCTCTCCTTGCCTTCTGTAATCAGCACAGACCTATTCACTTGCTGCCTGCTAAGCTTTTATCTCCATGAAGGTGACAATGAAACACTCTCCTGCAAGATCCTCCTGGCAGCGCTCCCACGATGCCTGCTGGACTGTTCTGATCCCATTCCATATGTCCACAATTTAAGCAGCACTACAGCTGCCTGTCTCTGAATTGTGTCACATCCCACTGCCAGGCACAATCCTGTGGTACCTGAGCTCCAAAGTAATCTTCTGAGCCTATTTCAATTTTCACATTAAAGAGCATGCTGCCTGGAACTTGATGATTACAGGTTTTTGAGGACAGGATCAAACAGAGGAAGATGCTAGCAGGGAGTCAAGAGTAATAACATTATTCTGCAGACATAGCCAGTTTTTTCTTCTGCTTTGAATGAATTCAGTCATCTACAGCAGCACCGATGTAAATACAGCTTTGCAGTTCCATATTGCTGCAGATACATTTGAATAAATTTCTTATGCGTCACTGCACCCTGGAAAGCAATTTATGAGAGAGCTGGTTTCATCATTAGCTAATTGTGGCTCTGGATTATTAAGTGCAGGGACTGAAGAGTTTGGAACATCTTGGTGACATATGGATAGGTACATATATGATAATTGGTTTGAGCAAAAAAGCTATCCATTTTTCTGCCTACTGATTAAAAACTATGAACACTGAAGAATCAATTTATTTTTAAGGACAATTCAATTTCATAAACAGATAACAACTCCTCTTTTCTCCTCTGAAATCTGTCAGGTGCTCTTAGCTCACATTACATCACCATTTTAGCAAAATTACTGATGTTTAATACCATAAATGATAGCTCTTTGACAGTGAAATGGTCTGTCATGTCATAATCCTAGCTAGTGAAGTTCCATATTCATTTACAAGTCTATTTCTTACTCAGAGAGAAAAATGCTACTTAGAAGAATCACAGCTGCTCCTCAAAAATTTTAATGGAAAGATATTTGATAAGTAAATAGAGTATATTTTAAAAAGTTATATTTCATCTGGCAACAACTGACATGTATATGTATCAATGTTTTTAAAATCTAACATAGCAAAGATTCTCCACTGCCTGCTCTGGTATGGGCTGAAATATTTTCCATCCCCTTCCTTTTCAAAGAAGGAGAAAAGCACAGGAAGAATCATAAATTCCTGGGGCAAATTATTGTATCACAATTAAGGACCTGATTCTGGCATTCTTCCTAATATAGTCTCTTCTTTTTTACTTCATCCATCACTAGCACCACCATAATGGTACTCTGGTGGATTAAGAATATGATTAATAATTATTTTCAAGAACATTGAATGGTGGGAGACTGTTGTATTTCATTTGGGAATCTTTTACATTACATTTATCTCTATCGATCTGTGTATCTATATAGAGCTAGAACATGGATGGTGTAGCTATGGAAAGTAACCAACGTGTCAAAAGTGTCTTAAAGAGTGGGGAGAAATATCTGAAGAACAGTAGGAGAAAGGTGTCTAGTTCTGAGATATGTCATGTCTAGGTCTGAGAGCTGTAATGTGACTCTGCTGAGATCCAGGTACTGTAACTACATGAATTAATACCTCAGTATTATAGCTGTCATCCAAAACTAGATGGAATTCTGTTACTGGTGGGTTTAGATGTAAAGTATCATTTTAGCCATAAGATACAAGGGATTAAAAATTCAAAATCATAGAAGGGAAAAAAAACTGACAATTTTTTTCAGTATTATTGATTACTGTAGCTTTGCAATGTACGCTGCATTCAAACAAATCTCTTTTAGATTATTTAACGAAGTTACAAATATGTGAAACTTGAAAGCTTATTTTGCCTAATGCTTTATTTGTTCCATTTTAACAGCATCTATACTTTCTGTCTAACTATGTGTGGACATGGTGTCAATTACTATCATAGAAGTTCTGTTTATAGAGATTATTTCAAAACCAATCCTAAAAAAAAATCCAAATTAGGTATTGAAAACTTGAATTTAAGGAAAAAGGGGAAGATGTGAGTTTTTGAGAGCCGAGGCTTTGAAATACTCAATATCAGTAAGGGCAAAATATTCAAAATAGAGGATGCTAGAAACACAGAGCAAGCAAATAATGCTAAATAATATTTTTATTAATGAACCCACCACAATTTGAAAATCAAAGCTTATATATTGGAAATTAAATTCCCTGAATATCCATGCATCTCTTCATCTACATTCATAGTGAATTAAATATACTAAAATGTGTCAAGAAATTTGATTATTCTACTTCTAATATTTCACTTTATGTAATCTTGTTTGCTGTTCTAATTTAACTTAAGCAATTCTGTGTCCCCATTTTTTAGGTAAAAGGAGTTTGTACTTTTCTTCAAGATATGAAGATTTTTTTCTTAGAGAACAAATTATGGGAAGAAAGAAGACATCAAGAAGGTTCAGTGACTTTTCAGTTTTCTAACATTGTAGACCAGCTATATCTGTCTTAAAAATCTGTTCACAACGGCTTTGCAGACCCCTGATTAAATGGAAGGCATGAGTCCTATTTTAATTTGAAAGGCCAACTAATTCAAAGAAGAAAGTTGCAAGTTTTTTCTGGCCAGATGAACTACTACTTTTCAAACTTTTAAACTTGCTGCTTACAAGAGACATTCATGTCGTTTTTTTCAATGGCAAAGACATGTAATCTTATTTGTCAGAATGCTGCTGCCTGTCTTCTCAGTGAGAAGGTAGACTGGATGGACGTCATCTCTCCTGCAAGTTGACAGCCACTGTCATGTGGAACACTTGCAATTTATGGAGCACTTATGGCTTGAAAGCACTGCTGAAAGCAACAAAGCTACCTAAGCATATAAAAAAATACTTTAGGCAAAAATTCTGTGCAGTTTGCATTGGAACAAAGCTTCATGTTGCCTATTTTTGTTACTTGCTCCTTAGGTTCCTTCAGGGAATTTTCTTGCCATTTCTTGTCATGGAAATGGCAAATGGAGCTCTATTAAGAGACAAAAGTTGTAGCAATGCCTTGGCATAACACTGGAATGATTCTAGGGGAGGGGTGATGGGGGAGCAGTGTGGCTTTTGGCAGTTCCTTACCTGATCGTGGCTCAGTCTTTGCCCAGCTTGGACAGTGGACAACTGTAATGTTTTCTGCTGGACTTCTCATACCCGGGGAGTTCAGCACTGCTGTACAGTTTAAGAAGTGTTGAATGTCACATTTAGAATTTAAAGAGTAATTTATGGAATTTTGCAAATCCGTCTCACAAATTTCTGAAACTATGGTACAGCATTTGCTAAAATTATTTCAGTCAGAAAATGCCTCCTTGTACAACAAAACCACTGACAGGGACCTAAAGTATTTTATTGAACATCCCCCTTTAAAAATGCTGCAAGATCATCCTTCCTATTATCATTTTAGTATCTAACTCTTCCAACTTTGGATTTGCAAGACATTATAAGCTTTTTCCTATACAGAAAGACGATATTTTTCCAAGAATGCAAGCTGTAGGAATGCTCAGCCTCTTCTACAGCTTGCCCTTTCACTGCAAGAAAAGTGCCCTTTTTTTTCCCTCATAGAAACTCACTTTTTTCTGTCTCTACAAGAGAATATGTATGGAACTTGGGTGTGAAGCTAGAGGCATCATAATGTAGTTCAGCTTATGGAGCAGTGGTTCTCACCTTTCACAGAAACCCAGCAAAGAATTTCAAGGCTCCATGGTAAACTTAGAAGACTAAAGCAAATGGATTTTAAAGAAATTTAAGCTCTTGGGAACACATGTATATGTATTTTAAACAGACAAATATGATGTTTTAGATACAAATATACCAGATGAACTTTCAGAGTCCCTTCCAATCTGGGTGTTCTAAATATGCATGCACAGACAAACATAAACTTATATGTATATATGTATACATAGAAGTCAGCTAATATACAATTAATATTTAACACAATGTATGAAAGCATATAATAAGTATTCTATTGTTATTGTGTTTTGATTATGTGATTAGACAATAATAATAATATTAGCCTTTTATAATTCCTAATAGAAGAGCTGGTAAATAATCCTGTCTCATTAATGTTGCAAAAACTTTGTGAAATTGGTTTTCAATGTATTTTAAAAATGTTTTTTAGCTTCCTAAATTACCAGGCAGTTTCTGAATTTTTTTAAGCAAAGACAGAAATAAAATATAAATGACTAAATATGGCCTGAGAACTGGGATCACTGTATTCTCTTCATTTTCCATTAGCCCTTCAACACAGAGCTTGTAACAAAACTATTTCTAATGTTTTCATGTTCCCTCCCATGCTGGTGAAGCTATAAAAAGAATAACTACAGCAGGGTTCCTGTAATGCATTTTTACTCGGAAATTAGTGAGCTGCTGAAGAGAAGCTTCTCATATGCAGGGCAGGAAGCAACGGAGGGAAGATTTTACTTACTCAAGACTGAAAATCCCCAAAACTCTGGTTTGTTGCTTCAGCCTCATCCTTTCAGTAGAAACATTTCTTCTCTGTTCAGTCCTTTCCTCTTTTCCTCCTCAGTGCTCATCTCCTTCCTTCCAGTCCTGTGTTTAGTTTGGTGGGCTAGCCATAGTCTACTGAGAGTAAAAAAGAAAAGATGGGGAGAAAGGCATAAATATTCTTCAAAGAATTTCATAAATAGTAGTTAGAAGGAGCTTTTTCCCTCATTTTATTGTTCCTTCTGTTCACTGATCAAATATTAATCAAATACTAATGGTTTAATACCAAAATTGCATGAGTAATGTACAGCCATTACAAGTATAGATTGTAATGAAGGATGGCTCTTCCAGTCATAGGAATTCCATGCCTGTCGGCCCTCAGAACAGTTGATGTTCATTGTAGTTCTGTGAAATTTTAGCAGGTGGTAGCCATCATGACAAGAGTAAATCTGGCAGAGATGTTCTACCACAAGATTTTCTGACTTGCTTTGATGTGGCATTAATAATGTTAATGAGACTTACATCAGCCAAAGTGGCAATACTCTGAAAGCATTAAATCAACATATGATCCAGTCTGTGGAATCTGATTTTCCCTAATGAATGTTTCAAATGGAAACAAATTGTGTCATGATCTCCAGATCATCACAAGGGCAAGATTAGAAAGAGCAACCCTGAACTTCTGGGAATGTATTTCTTTTGTCACAATTAATCTGTGAATATTAGAAGATATTTGTGTTATTTTTCTAAAAGCCTCATCTGCAGCAATCTGCAGCAATCAGTTTTGAGTGAGGCCAACTCAGTTTCCCAATGTCCACTTCCAGAACATACAAAATGAAAATAACATTTTCATATAAATATGAAAAAATAACACAAAATAAATAACACAACTCTGTGCCTGGCTGCTGAAGGTTGTGGAGACACCCCAGGCACAATGAGACTGAGGCAGGCAGACTGAGGCATTGAGAAGAAAGGACTTTGGTTGATGTTACTGCAGGATACTCCAGAGTTTATCTGAGACCAAGATAAAAGGTGCTTGTGTTCTATGTGCACAGACACAAGCTCAGGAAGGGTCTTACCCTTGTCCTCCAGTTTCCTCTGTGCTTCAGGTTCTCCTCTCCACACTCTGCCAAAAGGATCCTCATCAGTGTGAGTGCTGAACCAAGTGCACCTTCAGCCTGCAGAGAACAGCTCTCACTGGGAGCAGTGTGGGAGCAAGAGGTGGGAATTGCAGAACTCCCTCAGAACACCAGGTTTCTGTGGAAATCCCAGCAGCCACTTCCCAGGATTTCCTTAGCTGCTGAAGAGCTGCCATCAAATCTTCCCATTATTTGGACTCCATTCATGTTAGGATGAAACTAAATAAACCCCAGAGGTGCCTATTTCTGTCCTTCATTGGGAAACTAAAGTAACTATGGTTTGGCTGTCAGATGTTTAATGTCAGATGAGATGAACACCATCACTAACAATACTGATTGTGTTAACTCTCCAAATTGTGGAGAGAGAATGGCTCTTCCTGTAAACACAAGCAGTGTCAGAGGCATTTTATTTTGTAAACACTGAGGGCTAATGAAAAACTTGAGTGATTTATGTTTGGCAGCCTGTTCCTTTCTTCAGATCTTAATAGATCTCTTCCTGTGATGTCAGGGAAGCTTTTAATTGTACCCAGCGTGATTAAAAGCCTTCTAGTGAATGTTGGTGTTCTCTCACATCTGTTTTTAACTGTTATTTCTACATAAATTAATTTTTGTAGAGTTGTGGAACTCTGCAACTCCCTATTCTGAAACTGATCAAACATGGGAAACTTCCCTAAAGTCATTAGAACAGTGCTCCACGTTTTGCAGAATTCCTTTATAATTAGTGTACCACAGAAGCCACAGATTTTTTTCATCTTTTCTCACCTTTCTTGTATCAAAAAGCCCATCTAGAAAAATGTCATAATACGGTTTCACCTTAACTTCCTATTTAAATAATTTTAACTTTTAGAATCATAATTCTATAACCTTCCTTCCACCAAAAATAAATTATGAAGTCCAGGTATTCTATTTGAAAATAATTTTACAACATATTTACTGGGATTCTTTAGTCTTATTACTTAATATGGAAGAAAATCTTAGAGTCAAAAAAGAAGAGAGAAAAAGACCAACATTATCTCAGTTTAACTGACATGTAAATTAACAAAAAAGAATAGATGTTCTTGTGGCAATATAGCATCTTTTAAATTTGAGTTATGTTTTATATGTATGTATTTATATTTATATATGTATTTATATTTATATGTGTTAATATATTTTAAAAGCACTATTTCTCCACAAGTCTCTCTTGTGCACTATATGTGCACACAATATCTGAGCTAGACAATATTGGTGCTCCTAGGGGTACCTCTTGCATGCAGTAAGAAAACACCAAATTCCCAAACAAAAATGTTGCTGTTTTCCAACTCCCTGTGCTTCACTGTTTGCTGACTTTTATGATTTGCATATATCCTAAAAATCTGCAGAAAATCCTGATCCTCTCACAGATTCAGAAAATCATATTGAAAATTATTGCTTTAGATTTGTCAGTTGTTTTTCTGAAAGACCAAGACAAGGAAAACTACTGTTGGAAAAGTGTATGCACAACCTGCACAATTCAGTGATTTTAGCATCAAGATTCACTCCTGATCCTGAAAGTCAGAAATCAGAACTCAAACACTGATGGGGGGGGGGGACAACAAACTTTCAGCTATACTACTGCTGTGGAGGGAAATATGTTAAAAATACAGAGTCTAGAATTAATGTTGATACCTGTTATCTGCTTCATTTTCAGCTTGCTAATGATTTTTATTACTTTATTTGTTCTTGCAACCCTTTAAATAGTTGAACAACTACATGTGCCTTTGTGTAGCATCACTCTATTCCCACTTCCTCTGAGAAACAAGTGGTGCTCTCCATAATGCCTAACTCTTTTTTTACCTTTATGAAATATTTGCAGAATATTTTTTGACAATGAGTTTAAAGGTTGTAAAGCACAAGGGATGGCTTTGTGGGGTACAGTAAAAGCTTTGAAGTACCCAAGTCCCTGGACCAACATCTTTTACACAAGATAATTTTGTAGTAAGACAAATTGAGCAGGTTTTGGAGAAGACTGATAAAGTTCTTCCAACAGCTGAAGGCATTGAGCATCCCACACGAGTCTGTATTAACTGGAGGAAGGCATTTTGACCAGCAGCCTCAGAATCCTTGGAACTGGGAGGCACGAAGTGTTATCGAGAACTTTTCTCACCTGCTTTTAATAGTAACAGTATGAATCCACAGTGAGTTGATATTTTCATAGTGACCCAGGTATAAATGCTGTTCTACAAAAAAAAATCTAGATGCACTTTTCACCAAAACTGATGAACACAGAAAAGTGTTTCTCTGCTTGTTTTTATTTTTGTAGGGTTCTTATAATATATTATACCAGTAGAGTAGCTTTCTTCCTGTTTCTGTTTAAACTTCTTGAATATCTTATTCCAAAATTCAGCATCCTCTCAACTTTATGACACATTACATAAAAAAATTTGCATCTCTTGTCTTGTGTTTCTCTAAAATTTAAATAAGTATACTTTTCAGCCTAGTCCTCACATTTTGGATTTATTCATAATTAATATTAAAAAACACATTGCCTCCCCCTAAAAAACAGTGTGTTGAAATAATAGCCTGGGGGAATCAAAAGAAAGAAGCATAAAAAAATCACAATTTCCTCTGTATTGTTCATGCTTGTCCTAGTGGGAATGAACTCAAGAGGCATATGTATCAATCTTGTTCATTAAAGAAAATCACTTCATTATACAACCTGCATTTTTTTCTCCTGTGTTTTGGAAGGGTTGCCTCTATGCTT
>JAHXMQ010012337.1:8179357-8214726 GCA_020466415.1 Ammodramus savannarum pratensis | reverse complement strand
AACACTTATCAAGGTAACTTATTCAGTAAGCATCAAGATAACTTATTCAGTTGGTTAGTGATGATTCACTGTAAAAATGCTTCTTTCATTTCTAGTCTCAATTGACCTGTGCTCTGTGTTCAGGCTCTAGATCTCTAAAGTCTTTGGTAGATTAAACTTCCCTCCAGTGTTGGAAGTATCTTCATTTATGGATCATGATCAGGTTCACTTCTTAATCTTCATGGTGTTAAACTAAAAGGACTGGACTGGGTGGGTATCTCACTGAAAAAGCTTTTTTCCCTTAGAACTTCTATTATTCTTGTAGCTCTTTTTAAATCCATTTCCAATATATTAATGCTCCTTTAAAATGAGTTCATAAAACAGAACACAGTAGAGGTCTCACTAATATCATAGAAAATCAAAAATAGATCTGTACTTCCATTTTTTTGATCCTCTTTCTATTTATCTAAGAATTACTTTTTGGTTTTTATTTTCCCTTGGCTATTTCTTCATACTAGAGACTCAGAAAATCTAGAGCCTTATATTGATTTGTACCTCCTGGGGATGCTTTGGGTGAAAATCCATGCTGGATATAACAACATTTCACCATTGTGGAATACTTCAAAATCTTCACCAGTCAACCTAAGTACATAAAACTTTAAAATATGAACCTGTTTTACAGATTGCCTACACAAATACAGTAATATTTATTGTATGACTACACCAGTAATTTTTAAAAATTATAAATACATTTAATATATTCAAAACTTGTACAGGATATACAAGGGAATATATTTTTAAAATACCACTGAAAGCCCAGAAAAATCAGAATAGTATTTCTCTTTTTCATTATGAAAGTATTTTCTGACTTCCTTGCATCATATTCAGCAGTTACAAAGTGGTGTTGAACACTCAGTTAACAGAATTGTGGGTGACTTAATGAGTCAGATTTATATCACAACAATGTTTCATTAAAATATGGTTAATGGCCAATTCTGTCAAAAATCTAGAGGCAGTCTCATGGTTCCAATTCTGTGAAATTTAAGAATTTTTACTTCTTTGTTTTCTTTCTTACTGTTCAACGTACGCTGCTGTTGAAGGATTTCAGTCATCAGGCAAAACATTTCTTTATTTCACAAAAAATTGTTTACCAGCTCCCTGTTGCTCCACTAGTATTATCTCAACCTTTGCCCTTAGAAAATTACTTTAGCTTTCATTTCTTCATTTGGTGTTCTGTGGGTGATTTCACTGGTGCTCTGTGGTCAATACCACCCCATTAATCAGGTTCCAAGCTGGAGCACACCTGCCCGATGGCTTTGTGCCATCAGAGCTCTGGGCAGGGCAGAGGGAGGACTTCTCTCCTTTGTGGGCAACACAGCGACCATCCTCACAAGGTCAGGGCTCAGGAGCTGGCACCCCACTAAGCAGTGCCACGCAGGGACACCCAATCCAGCCTCAAGTGAGAGAGTTCAACTATTAGAGTCAATGCAGGCATTGCACATGCAAGTCTGGATGCTCCCATTTGTCATACTGCTGCAGTGACACTGCCTCTGAACTCTCAGCTTGAAGCTGGAGCAGGCATGTCTATCATGCACTTAACTGTAGGCATATCCCAATTTATTGTTTTATTTTTTTGACTTAAGGTAAGATTTACACTGGGGCAGGAGCTGGAAGTTTCTAACTTTGGTGTCTGAATTAATTACCACTGAAGAGACAGGAAAGAAGAATCAAATTGCAATGTACTGCATCATTCTGACAGGATTCTAAAATTTCTTTTAAATGTGGTCTTTCATATGTATTTATAGTGTCTTTTTCCTCAGCTTGAGTCAACATTACTACCCCATGGTGGAAACATATACAAAAATATGTTTGTTCTTCCATCACTGACAACCTCCATTTGTGTCTCGGCACAATTCATTATGTTCTCATTTTTCTGTTGATAGCCCTGGTTCCAGGGAAAAATAGTCTTTTTCCCCATATAAATTAATGCTTTATTAGGTTCTTTTAGTTCTCTCTTATTTTTAAGTTTCTTTCACAAGGGATAATTTACAGATTTCTTCCTAGTCTTTTGTGAAAAGAGATTAATTTGGTTGTGTTCAGAAGCAAGGGCATAAGTAGACTGTACCTCTGGATAGAGAAACATCAGCAACACAAAGCTAAATTTTTCTCAGATTGTCTAAAAGTCACTAAAGATAGGGCAACAAAAAAGTATTCTGTTTCAGATAATTAATCATGTGAGAGAAATGTACTCCTTAATGTCCGTAACCATCAAGAGCAATAAAAATGTTAATTCAGGTTTTGTTTTCTTAATCTTCAGAGCAAACTATAAGACATGGAGGGAATGTCAACCAGACTGACAAGTAGCCAAGAGTGTTCTAATTCTGTTTTTGCTGCTGACTGGGTTGGTATATGTGCTCCCAGTGACAGGGTAGGTAATTGTCATACAGCTCCACAGCTCTTCAGCCGGGGCTTGACAGCATCTGCCCTTCACATCATATGTTTGCATGCTTTTTTGTCACTCCCAAGGACAAAGCAGCACCACAGACTGTTGCAATGCATGTTTATCACAGGCATCCCACCTCCCTGAGGAAGAAAATAATCTTAAGGGAAATATTGACATGAAATCCAGAAAAAATCATTGTGTCTTACAGATAAAACAGGACAGTGATTTAATGCAAGTATCATTTGTGATTCCAGATTTGAACTTATCCAGTTATGCTAAGAACAGTAGATCTATAGAGAAAACAGGGAAGGGGCTTTGAGATGCAAAAAATTATTGCAATAGCACTGCAGAACTATGGGCTAAAACTACTATATTCTTAGTGTATCACACTGTCAGCTAGCATTACTGGTGAAATATTTACCTCTCACAACAATTGCAATAGAAGGAACCGACCTGGAATCAAACTAATCATGTAAGAAGATGTTCAAAAGATGGCAATTTATTGTGGGCTATTTTATACTCTTCCCTCAGGATTTATTTTGCCAAAGGCACTTGGTGGGCTCATTTTTAGCTTTCATGTAAGTCTAAATATATCAGAGACTTCCTGAGGGAATGACTGGATTTTGATAGCAAATTTTTTTTTTTTGGTCTACATGGCAACAGTACAAAAGGTGTTGAGGCTTGTCCAGGTCACAGGTGTTGCAGAATTTGCCTAATTAAAAGTCCATTTGGTAGCATTTGTGAATGAAGAACACGTTCTACTGCACCAGCTTGACTTGCATCTAAACAGTACCATGAAATGTCTCTCCATGACAAACCTCCTCTGTGAGCAGTATGATTTCTACACCAGTGAAGGTCAAGAAATGAATATTAGTTTTGACATTTGCTACCATGTATACATGACATACATATATCTCTGCGTGTGTATATATATATATATATATGTGCGTGTCTGTGTGTGTGTGTATACACACACATACACACACACATGAATGTATTTAAATTAACTATTTACTTTTTGGCCATAAAATTATTCAGGTTAAAACTAAAATGTTCATTCCAGCTGTAGCAGATGCCTCTCATTTATCTTCCAAGACTCAAACAAAAATTTATTTTGGGAAATTTATTTTTATTACTGTGTTTTTGATTCATGAGTAAAGGTTCACCTTGCAAGTAGTTTGTATCCCTAGTCATAATCTCATAATAGCTTAGTCAGGTTTAAAATGCTTTGCTGAAAAATGATAACATATCCATTACAATAAGGACCAAAATGTGATTCTTATCATAAATTATTTAGGATTTGCTCAGTAACATCCCAACCCCTTTCAGCTAACCAGTCAGGCTGAAGAGGAAGCAGTAGGTGACCTCTGGCTGCCTATTATGGGTGATCCATAACCTCCAATGCACATCTGTGGCTAAAGCTATAATTCTAACATAGAATACACAAGTTTTTAAAGTAAAACCACCTCACAACTCCACAGGTGTAAAGAAGGCTGACCAATTCTTCCCCTTGTAAGTGTTAGTCTGTCTTTTACTCATTGATAATACCTTTCATAGGCAGAGCCTCCAGAAAACCATGGGGCTGTTCTCCATTTCGTGATTGTTATTATTCAATGTTTCAATCCCATAAAACGATGGGGTTTTTTATTTGTGTCAAAATAATCTATTGGAAAAAGAAACACAGTTAGCACCTTTCAAATAAAATACTGACAAGAATTACATGAAGTACAATACAAGCTATGCAATCTACCTTTGTGGAATAACTTCTAACATTTACTACTTTTTACCAAAAAAAAAGGGGCAGAACAATCTGTAAGGAAACAGGTTAGCTCATTTGGGCGGATTTTGTAGTATCTGATTAAAACACTACTTGAATGAATCAGTTTTTCTGTGGCACAGTAAACTTTGGCCAGGCCTCCACAAAAAGGCAAAGGCAAACTACATCAGGGACATTAGAAGGTGCACATGCCCCAGCACTGTCAGTGTTTTCCCCTCAGTCTCCATCACCTTTTCAAATTCAGGAGTGAAGAAGTGAAGCTCAGCCAGCAAATCACAGGGGGAAAGAATCTGTGCAGGGGTTTTTTTTGGTCTTTTTTCCCCTCATTACATCAATCTCTTCTAGTTGGCAATAATTTAATTATTTTTTGCAAGTAAAGTTTGTTTTGCTCATTACAGTAATTGGTAAGGGATCTCTTTGTCTCTATCTCCACAAACAAGAAACCTTTTTCTTTGTCTCTCTTTCCTTCAGACTCTAATGACAGAAATGCAGAATTTCTTTTAAGAGTTTAAACGGAACTAATCTCTATTTTATTATTTTCCACTGCTCTGTTTTGAGAGCTTCTTGTCTTTCCCCTCAGTCTTGCAGCTCTTCCACAGCTTCTCAGGTTTTCTGTCACTTCCATCACTTGGATTCATATGATTTCCTCTTTTTTATCCAGCTCCCTTCACATCTTTTATGTTGTCCTTTGGGAAAGAAAGAAGAAGAAATTTCAAGAAAGCCTCACAGTCTTGTGTGATTTAAACAAGGGGAAGACATTTACTTCTGGGGGTGCTTTCCAATCTTAATGATCATATGATTCTATTTGGCTTCAGTCAGCAATCTGGTTTATTTGGTTTAGGTTGGGGTTGTTTTACTGGCTACATGGGAGTGACAAGACATATCAATAATTTCCCCTCAGACCTTCTGCAAAAGCCCTTTTAGCAATTAAGCACATCCAAAAGCCCCAGGAAAGGAGAGATCACTGTGGTGGAAGAATAAAGAGATTAATAAATCAGGCCAGTTTCAGACTTCAGAATAGAACTTTAGAAGACTGACATTCATTGACTCCATACTTGCTGCCAAGGCTTAGTTATTACTCATTATCTGTCATTATCATTATTTATTCAAATAATTAGTCCTTGACAGGCTCACCCTCCACTCAGAGTCAGTGTAGGGTACTGCTGTGGCTGGCAGTGAAGGTCACAGCCCTCACAGCCCCAGTCTTCCAGGCTGGGCTGGCCAGGCTGGGGTGATGTCCAGTGGAGGAGGTCAGTACTGAAGTGGGTGACCTCCTTCTTCTCTTTCTTACCCATTTCATTCTGGATGTCTTTCAGTTCCTTTTACAAAGAAAGTAGAAAGTTGATAATATTTTTCAAATGAGGACTTATTTTAGTTTGCTTCCCACTCATTCTGCAAGAGGACTGCAGTTATACCAGATTTCTTTCCTAATTACCCTGATCACTCCTTTTCTTCTTTGTTTTTTTTTTTTTTTGGCCTTGCAGATTTTATTACTTAAAACATGTTTTGATGTTTACTGTACTCTATTGTTCAGTGTAAACACAAGTCCACAAGTCCTCATTTACAATTTTTTTTGGTTTCGTGTCATTCATATATTTAGGCCCAGTTTACTCTTGGTAGCATTACTGTGCTCTTACTGCTTACACTCTGTTTCTTGTTGTGCTACTCACATGTTTGTCATACTTTCAGCTAGAATAGAGTCAATTTTTGTCTTTGCAGTTGACACAGTGCTGTGTTTTGGGGTTAGAGTGAGTGTATCATTGACAGTTCAGCTTCAGTTGTGGTCGACCAGGACTAACATTAAGCCAAAGACATTTCAGTCCCTCGTGCCATCCTGCTAGTGAGGATGCTGAGGGTGCACAAGAAACTGGGAGCAGCCAAAGCTGTGACAGCTGACCCAAGGGGTGTCCCACACCATCTGGTGTCATTCTGAGCAATGAAACTGGGGTGAGCTGGCTGTGGGGTGAGGGCCCCACTGCTCAGGGGCCAGCTGGGCATTGCTCAGTGCTTCTTGATCAATTGCATTGTGCATTACTTGTTCTATATCCTTATTTTTTTCCCGTTCCTTTTTCTGTCTGATTAATAAACTGTTTCTATCTCAACCCAAAAGCTGCATCATTTTTCCCAGTTCTCTCCCTATCTCAGTGGAGGGGAGTGAGGAAACAGCTGTGGGGATTTTAGCTGCCTGCTGTGTTCAAGGTAGGTAATGTCCACTATATCTTAGCAATCTTCTACTCTGTCTGCAACACCCCCTTCATTTGGCTACAAGCTCTTTGTGGTCCTACATATCTATCTTTTCTCCACCTAATTATTCTTCTAGTAGTGGCTTACTGATATAGAACTTTCAGCTTTCACACATCATTTTCGCTGGAAGTCATAAAGTTAGAGGGTTTTAATAGTTTTAATGGCCAATTAATAGTTCTGAATTCAATCTATGTGACATTATATAAGAATAAGAAAAGAATAGTCTGTAGGAGTAATTTCTTATGCCTCTTAAAATCAGTATATTTTTGAGTTTAAAAAATGAAAGTATGTCTTGTATAAAATTGTGCTGAAACAGTAAAATTAAGCCTTAGAATGAATACTCTTCATCTATGTATCATAAGCAAAGCTTAGTCATAATGCATTTTTAAAATTACATCAACATTAAAAAACTAGAGTTATTTTATTAATACTGAAAATCCATAATTAATCATGATCATCAGTAATTACATTAATAATGCTATCATCAATAAAATAATAAACTTTGATACTGACATGATTACAGCAAAGTTCATTAATAAAAAATCTGGTAATGCAATAAACAGAGCCTCTTGAAAATGCTGATATTGCTTCATATGCCTTATGGTTTTACTTTTATATTTAATTTTTTTTAATGGGACAGAACAACGAAAACACGATGAGTTGCATGGTAGTCTGAAAACTGCAGTACAATCATCAAAGGGGTTTTGAGTTGAACCAAAGTACCATAATGGTTTGAGATCTTTGTGATACTCTTCAAGCATGGCAGTATGTGTCCCACTTTTCTCCAAAATGCACATTTCATGATTAAGCTGTTCCCTGTAGCCATGAATTTTTTATGACTACATTTTTCTTTAATGAATGTTAATATTCTGCTTCAGAGTAGAGCAGCTAAATCTTCAGGGCATCAAATTTCAGGCACCAAGACTAGTTAGCATTGTGGCAGACTTTTGCAGGTAGTTCTTTGAAATAACCACTCTCCTATTAGTGGTGCGCCATGTGATGCATGGTCCTTGTACACTTCTTTCACTTCTCACCATAGAATGGAGAGCAGAGTAGGGCATACACGTGGTCAGTAATAACCAGGAAGGAAATTTACATTATTTATAGCTTTGTCATGTTAAACATTCAGCCTTAAAACTATTTTCCAGTAACACATGCCTTGAAAATGGCACAAAAAATAAGCACAGGCACATAAAACAAGCACATTCCTTGACTCTAAGAAGCCAATGACAAATAACCTCAACAACATAATGTAGCTATGGAGAAGGACCATGATACTTCTTTAGTATGACTTCAAAGAAAGGAGATGCATTGTTAATTACAAAATATTGATAATTCAGTCAACTTAGCAGCAACCTGTACTAGGAAGAAGAAAAATCTTCTAGATTTTTTCTAGGAAGAATTTAGATTCATTTTCTAGGAAGAATTTAGATTCATGCTGTAAATTATGGTTTTACAGCATATCTGTATAACTCAGCAAAAAGCTGCATCACTTCCAAAACTTCAGGAATAACAGAGAACAGTAAGGAATATCCTACTGAAGACCATGTTCTTCATAAATATCTTAAGAAACAGAAATAAACTAGAAGGTGTAAAGCCACAGTATGCTTGTCACTTATTAGCTAGTTAAACTTCCTCTTTCTATGGACTATAATTACCTTGTCACACCATGTTCTGAATCTGTATCATGACAGATCAGTTCTTCCTGAGTGATGCTCAACTCTGATTTCATTCTCACTAAACACATTGTATTTTGGAGAAAACATGTCAGTGTGAAAAAATATACCAGAGAATTTGGAAAGGGATGTGAAAACACAACTTTCCTTCAATTTCTTCTTGCATTCAGTGCAAGACATGGGGGGAAAGAGGGGTATTTTCCATTTTCTTTGAGTTGGATATATTTTCTTTTAGTTGAATATATTTTCTTTTAAAGTGTAGCTGTTGGGTAGTTCACACATCTTTTGTAAAATAGCCGATAGGAGGGTACCCACAAAAAAAAATGCATTCTGCATTTCTTCATCTTAATGGTAATAAAGTACTTCAAATCTCTCAAGATTTGAAGAACTAATCTAAATACTAGATTGGTTAATTTTTACCTTTCCTGTTCAAGTTATACCAATGAGGAGCAGAGAATAGATTCATGAGTCAAAGAACTGAAAAAAGCCAAGTAAGAAAAGCATCATCTCTACCCTTGTCACAACCAGTCTGGAAAAGGGGATTCTGCTTTCATGTGTTTGCTCCAGGAATTTAATGTTATTGTTTATTATCCAGTGATCAATATACAGCACTATTGAGTTCTGTGTTAAAAATGGCTTGAAGAATTTTCCATCTTTCTCACAGATGTCATAACATTTATATGCTTTGCTGCAAGTTTAAGTCATGTAAGAAGGAAGACAGAACACATAGCCACCACTGGCATTGTTAGCTGTGTTTTCCAAAATAGCTAGTGAAACATTGTGGAATGCCTTGATTTGTGCTATGCATATCATGGGCATCTTTACTGCATTATGGGACTTAGGTGGAAGTATTGGTTTCATGACTTATAAAAACTAGGCAAAAAAGCACATTATTAGGATATTTGTATGGGCAGTGAATCTGTAGCACTACAGGCATCAGTTGTTTCAGGTCAAACAGAAGGGCACTTGTCCAGCTTCTGCACTAGATGGAAACTGAACAGAAGGATTTTCAGGATGGTATTTTTTTTTATCTTGATCTAGACTGTTTTTATAATACAATCAGATATGGCATCTCTTTTGTTTCATAACTATCCCTAACTAAAATCTCTCATGGTCCCGATTCAGACACATTAGGATCACCTACTACCTAAATCTATGTGTGATTTATCAGCTCCTTATTCATCCAAACCCCTTATAATTATGTATTCCACATGCAGGATAGGACACAGTGAGCAATGTGTTCAGTGAGAGTTCTCCAACAGTCTGCAGTCATTCGTAGTGTATTTCAGCAGAAAGTCGTATGATAATCTGAAGACCTCTCCTTGCTGATGACCTTTAAATGGGTCAGGCTTCACTAACTTTTACTAACCACCACTTATAAATAAAAGGATCACTCAAATCTTAGTACATATAGCAAAGCCTTCTGGCCTGGGTACCATTTAATTTTGGGGAAGTCGACATGTTGTTGCACAAGCAGAACATTAGAATGACACTGTCACAAAATAATGTTGTTGTACTTCACACTTGCGTGCATTTTATACTCTGAGATTTTTTGCTATGTCAGCAACTAGGGACCAACAGCAGTTCCATCTCTGTTGTGATTCTGTGCCTTTCTTGTGTGGAGAAATTTAAGCCTGTCCATGATATTAATCATGTGTGTGCTCATGATTACTTATATAGTTATAACAGATTCACATTGATACTTTTTAGAGCTAGAAAGATTAATATCTTGTTACACTTCACTCTTGTGAGCTCAATTTGATCAATTTGTTTTTTCTAGAAAGGCAAATATTTGAAGACAAGAGATGAAGAACTCACTATTTATCTTGGTATTTTCTATTAGCAGCTTTGCATGCTTATTATTCAAAGCATGCTTCTCAATTTCAAATGTAATTTTTTTGCTTCAGCTGCTAGAATTTTTTTCTTCATATGCCTTTTCCTCATAGAATGCTAAGATTTCAGAACTTGGCTTTTCCTCCTTGAAAAGGTACAAATACCACATAATTTACACACCTTCTCCAGTTCTCCTTAGACACACACAAATTGAGTTTTTAAAGAATATGGTTTTTTCCAAAATTTTCTGACATAAGAATGATTCTCTTTTTGAATTATATCTTTTGGCTTTTAGCATCATTTTGAGAATGGATGCATTTGACTATGTATGTACTGCTCTAATGTTAGCTGCACTCATATGCAGCAGTGAAACTGCTCTCTATTCTTGAACCCAAGTATTGTATTCTTATTTGAAATTATTGTAACTATACTTTATTTATCACAAAGCTTTATGCTGAGAACACATGCTGAGTTATTCGGTCACAGCCTGTATATCCTACGAATTGTTCTTACTAGATCTTTTACAGAATATATGGCTACGTTAAAAAAGCCTTAATCAGCTACTAAATGATCCATATCACTCTGTGTATCAGCTCCTTTTCCAATCTTATTTATAATTTCTCCATTTTTATGCCACTCTTTTATGTTTAGCAGAAGTTTTTTCATACTTTCCATTATTTCATATGATTATTGAGAAAAAGCTGGGGAGCAATAGGTCTTTTACCAATGCAAATAGAACTGAAATACAAACAGTGTCACTTGAGGGCAAGTCCCTGTTAATATGCTTTTTTTTTCTCAGGCAGCCCTCCCAAATACCTTTTGGTCCTGTGTGGTTCAGATTTGCAGCTGTTTTGTCTTTAAATCAGAAGGCTATGCAGTACGAAGCTGAAATTAAAAGTGGAATGCTGCCAAATGGCTTCAAGTGAGTGGATGGCTTGGCCAAGGTAGAGCTAGAGTGCTGCAAAAGAACAGAATGGCTGTCAGCTGAGCTGCAGTGCAAAGGAGGGGCCTGAGTGGGATGCTGGGTGGAGATAATTATTCCTATGCAGGCTTAACTGCTGCTGTCATGTTCCATTAAATTGTGCAAGATGGGTTTTCTCTGTGTCTGCCTGTTGTGGAAGCAGCATTCAGGAGAAAATGGTGAGTGTGCAACTAGTAACCAATGCAAGCTTCTGTGATGTCTTGAAGTCACAAGGCCTGAGCTGTGTTAACATCATATTTGTATTCCTTTGCCATTGATTTTGGAAAGCTGAGAGAATAATTCAAAATAGAGAAATGCAGCAACTTGCATCCAGCTTAGTAGTATTTTTGCAGAGCCAAGATATAAGGCAGCAGAGATCATGTATAAATTATGTAACACAAAATAATTCTACACATTAATGACAGCTAAACCAACAATCCTTTCACTTTAATTTAATATATTCCCTTTGCATTACTTTGGCTAATTTTAGAGCAGCTAGTAAGCCTTGTGCTTAAAGTCCAGGCTGTCAGACATAAAATGAAAACTGTCAAGGTTCATTTCATATTAAAAGAACTGCAGATATAATATCTTTCTTTAAAATACGTAGATGAGTTTTTAATATGTTCTAGACATTGCCCAGAACTCTGAAGAGTGAGTTAGCATGCTGAGAACATTAAACTAAATAGAAAAATTGAACAGAGACCAACATCTCTGTGCAGCAGATAGACAAAGGAACATTATGACACTCTCCCCAGAATATTCACTAAAACATTAGGAATAGCTAGGAGCACACTAACCAGTCCTACTGTTCAGATGTTTTTTCACAAAAGTAGCAGAGGACATGGGCCCTGAACTGTGTCTCTTCACAGCATCTTGGTATCCTGATGGGATAGAGGGAGCTGCTGCTTCTGTTTATAAAATGCAGGTCTGAAGTCAACCTGAGTGTTTTAGTGGAAGCATAAAAATGTCAGCACTCACAGTGGTCAAATACTAAATTTTGACAGAATCTCAATATAAATGTCTCTACTAACATAGCAGCACAAGTAGCAGGTTTAAGAATTATGCTATATCCACAGACAGAGAAAAGGGCAAACATGATGAGCTGGTCCAGAATGGTAACTTTTAATGCAGAATTCAATGTCTAAGTGTATTTTCCTCCATTTTGCATAACATTTAGAGAGTATAATGGTTCTTTCAAATAGCTCAAATCTATCTACTTATTTCTGCAAACAAAGCAATACTGAAAAAAATTTAAAGCACAGAGCATCGTGTTGCAATATGGCAGGACTGTCTTACAGAATATTCTCAATTTGCCTCTGTTTGTGAGGAATGATTATTGATTCTTTACAAGGTCTAAGCACTTAAGAGTCCTACAATGAAGGTCAAAGAAAAACTTGTGCAGACATGATGAGAGATAGCTAGACAGACTGAAAGAAAGAATATCCATATATATAGCCATCCAAAATTTGGCAACAAAACAGAACAGAAAATGAAGCTTTATGATAGAAAGGATTAAAACTGCAATTTTTGCCTTTATGTGGTAAAAAGATTCCAACATATTGTGATGATACACCTCAGCCAGGTGCAGAGTTGCATCAGGTCAGTAATTTAATAAAGCAGTAAAAATTCAGTGACAGAGTAGTTACCTTCTGATGTTACTCTCAATTAAAGCTTTAACTATCAATTTAATTGACAGCTACTAATGTGTCATTTAAAGCTAACATCTTAGCCAGTGTTTCTCAATTATTCAGAGATTAATGTTCCCTAAAGATTCTACTAATAAGAAAAAAAAAAATCTTTGGGTACATTACCAGTACTGTTGGAAGCATAATCCTATTGAAAAAATCTGAGACCAAATGCTTGGTGGTTTTATTATGTCAGTTAAATTATCAGTATTTCTTATCTTGTAGTATTTCTGCATTTAAAACAACTACAGGAAAAGGAAGCACACAAGATAAAAACAAACCTATATCTGTGTCTTTGTGTCAGAAGAAACACCCTTAAATCTCATTGTCTCAAGAAGGAAATTTGTACATAGATGTTCAGTATAGATTCAAGAGTCAAAATTACAAATTAGTATTTTTTTATCTGGTATCTAGTCCTAATGATATCTATGCATTCTATCATTTCCTAGAAAATTACATCTTACTTAGCACTGGCCAGAAAAAGAAAATGGCAAAAGAACCATTTTAATAAGTTGAGACTTTTTTTATAGATTGCTTCAGTCTTCAGTAAAAATTAATATATTTCCAGAATACATATTCAGGAAGTGGTTACTTAAAACTGTTATTGCCTGTCATTTCACAGTAGAACTGATAGAAATATTAGAACTCCACACAGTTTAATAAAGTCAAATTCTTTTAGGTAACACATAAGTTTTTCGGTTAAATTAACAAGTTTTAGGAATATGTTGACAAATATAGGCAAGGGATTCTACATTGCTGTTTAACAAAAAGGATTGCACAAATCTCAGTAAATTTTACACATGATTATTTTTTGAAAAATAAAGACCTTTAAATTGTGTAAATATTATCTTGTAGTTACACAAAGTAATTGATATATGGAGACCTATACATTAGAAAAAAAGTCTGTTGCTTTTTGCTTATCATAGCAGATTTGTGCTGCTTTGCCTTGTGTTAAATAGAGTACAGTATTTTCCCACTCTTTGACTTGAAGTGGCTCTGGAGTAGCCCTCGACATCCCCTGGTTCAGTAACACAATGCCTAATTTCTGTCTGGTGAGACTCAGAGCCTCAACAACAGATAATTAATTCCAGTAGAATTTGGGATCACAGTTCAAGACACATCTCATCTGTCACATTGCCTGTTCAACTACAGTTCCACTTCTGCTCATACCTTGAGCAAACACTATTTCTGAAGACAAGCAGCACTTATCTCACATCTAAATGTATTTAGAATTCACTGATGAAACATGAGATCTAGGAAAAAAATTTGCTACCAGGCAAACATAGATCTGCTTTATCTTTTGTTGTCTTTATAATCATCATTAAAAAAGAGTATAATTTGCTATCAAATGTATGTCTTCAATCAGAACAGCTTTTCCTTGGCCTTGCTTGTCAATCCAGCCCAGGCCATAAAATTGCACAGAATTCACAGAATGACTAGGTTGGAAAAGATCATTGCATCCAACCCATGCCCCAACACCTCAACTAAACCATGGCATCTAATCTTTTCTTAAACACATCCAGGGATGGTGACTTCACCACCTCCCCAGGCAGACCATTCCAGAACTTTATCTCCTCTCTGTAAAAATCTTCTTCCTAATATCCAACCTATATTTCCCTTTCCTTAATTTTTTTTGGTACATGTTAACGCAGAAGAAATGCTAAGCAAAAGGAAGGACGGTTAGACTTCAGTAAAGTTTCCAAAACTGTCTTCCATCAGATCCTAATGAAGAAGCAGATGAAGTGTCAGCCAGATGAGTGAAGTACCTGAATCAAAACTGTGTGACTGGCCACCCCCTAGTTCAGCACTGGGTTCAATCCCCCTTAACATCTTCATCAAGGATCTGGCTTACAGGGCAGATCCTCAGCAAGTTCACAGATAACACCCAAGCTACTGTGAGTAGCAGCTGATGCACCAGAGGGTCAGGCTGCCATCCAGAGATACCCCCACAGTCTGGAGAAATGGTTCCAGAGGAGTGTCCTGAGGTTCAACAAGGCCAATGTAAAGGCCTGAACCTCTGAAGGAGCAGCCCCATGTAGCAGTACAGGCTGGGAGCTGGATAGCAGCTCTGTGTAAAAGGATGGATGAATAAGGGACTAGTCCTGCCCAACCTCAGCCGTACATTTATTCTGATTCTAGGATTCTTTTACACATGCGAAAATCATCCAGAAATTAGTGAATAAGAAGCAATCATGGCACATATTCTTCATCTATTGAATTTCTAAGTGATTTCTGCTTTCCCAATCTGAAAACAAACGCAAAGTGGGAGGGGAAGGGAAGGGAAGGGAAGGGAAGGGAAGGGAAGGGAAGGGAAGGGAAGGGAAGGGAAGGTAATAAAATTTACATTAATTCCAAAACTTCAACAATTTATTTATTAGTTACCCATTGCCTTTTGCAGAAATGCATGGTTTCTCCTGAGATCTGGATGTTTTCTTTGGGAAGTTTATGAAAATTAGGACAGTTTTGGGAACAAGTCCCACAAATTACCAGATTTTGTTTCAAATTTGTGCACGTATTTTTCCATATTTGCTTTATAAAGGCTAAGGAACTCTGAAATAATAGCTCTCTCACCCTGATATATAAAAACATGCTTACAAACACCACTATTTTTGTTTCAAGATTTCAGAGGAGGAGCCAAAAATCTAATTTAACTAAAGAGCATGTCTTTAGTGAGGTTTTTTCCTTAGCAATAAAAATAATTCTTTGGACATGAAAGACAAGGATACTTTCTCCTCACTCTGAGGAGGGAAAAAGCAGCAGAATTCACATACTGTCTCCTATACATTCCATCTAATTTTCCTAGGACTAGAGAAATGATGGCTCTGCTCAGAGAAAAGAAGACAATGAATCATATATATGGGAAATGGAGTTTATGATAGAACCTTTTGTAATCCAGCACCAGTCAAGACTTTCAAAACAAAGCATATTTCCTGAAAGTAGCACTTAAGTTTTCATCTAAGAACAGGATGGCATTGAATTTTCATTTTTCTTTATTTTTTTTTCCTTTTTCCTAGTTAGAAACTGTTATGTCTTTAATGGAGACATGTTTCATTTTCTTACATCATAGAAAATCTACTTCAGCAGCTTATGACTTTGAAAGGTATTCCTTGTCTGTTCTGCCAGGATAAAAACAGTAATGAGAGAAAGAGATAAGAATAATACATTGATAGTTTCTCTAGATTTATATTTCTCAGAATTTTTTTCTTTCTAATGAGTGCAAATTCTGGGGGCACAGATAACTTCAACTTTTTCACCACAAAATTTACCCTAAAATATTTGACACTAAAACAATATGGATTTTGCAAAAGGTAGAAACACAATTTTTGTAGTTGGTTCATTTATATTTGGTCTTTACATGACAGAATGAAAGCTCTATTAGTCTCAATGATTGAATCTGCATAAGAATAAATATAAATATCAGTGCTTTGGGATTACTTCAGTGGCTGAACTTGTGCATGAAATTTGAGTAGTTCAGCCATCACAAGAACCTGAAATCTTAGTCTGAAACCTCCAAACAGATTCCAGAAATATTTGTTTCATTAGAACACTTTGAAGCAGGTGCAGAATTAAACAGATTAGAGCAGAATGAATGAATGAATGAGGACTGGATTGCTTCACTTCTGCATCATTCTTACATAATAAATTATGATATGGATGGAGAACATCCTTTAAGTACAGTTTCAGAACAAAAGGATGAAAACTATTTATCTTCAAACATCTAAATTTTGGTTGTCTAAATCCAAACTGTTGACTGTACAGATGTCTGTACAGTTAATTCGGGTAAAGATCACTCTAGTTAATTCAACCAGTCCTTGCAGAAAGTGTTTTGCCCTCTGAAAGTGCATATTTTCTTTGTGTGATCCTGAAGGTCACTGTATCCTGAAGATGACAGTGATCTGGGCTGACTTTTTAAGTCTAGACAACTTGCAGATGTCTAAGTTAATTCAGATGAATTCCCTGCAAATACCAAAGAGCATTTGATAAAAAAACCTGTATTATTATAGTATTTAATGCCTCATTCTTTTTCCTTTTTTGTAAGGCCTCTATTTTTAGCTATACATTTCAACAGTGAGCATTTTTGTCACTTGAATCTATTTAAGAAATTTCAATGTACTTTACAGAGAGCTCTGAGCTATAGGAATTTGCTTTTAAATTACTTAATTATATTTGTATTACTTAAAAAGTATAAACAGTTTCTTTTCAATAAAAATTAAGTTTCATTGAAAGTTCGACTATGAATACAAATGTAAAAATAGAAGGCACAGCAAGACCTTGTGCTTTGCCACATTTTATCTGGAGAATGAATCCTCTTGTTTCCCAGCATTTTCTTCAGGACGTCTAGCCAATATCCAGAACTCAATTTGAACAGTCCATTTTGTGCTGCATCTAATTAACAAAGAAGATCTCCTTCCATTACACAAAATGAGATGAAGATACTGCTTTTATGCAGCATTGGCACAGGTATTTTACATGTGCCAGAATATAATCTTACTCAATGAAATGGTGCTTAACTGAAAACTATAAAATGAAACAGAAAGTTAACCAAGGTTCCTATTCAAGATTACTGGGAAATTTGTTAGACATGGGTCATTAATGTAAACTACCTGAGAAGCATTACAGGGACATTGCAAGGTTGACCTTTCTTCCTCTCCAAAAGGTATTTTATGTTTTTAAAATACTCCCCAATAAAACAGAACATTTCTTTTCAGATTTGGACTGTCAAGATGTGAGCTGCTTAACCTTGATCACGTTCCTTTAAAGTTGCTCCTAATATTTTTTGAAGACTAAGCTTAGTGTATGTATGTGACTTACTCAATAGTACTTAGAACTTAGCTGTTACCTGCTTAAGTGGTACTCGACATTATAAGACTCAGTGATAGAATAGACTAAAATAGTTCTGAAAGAGTAATAACCAGGGCTAGAAGGAAATTGGATATCCTAGTAAAAAACTTTTGAAAATTGAAATATATCACACAACTTTTCTCTGCATAGTGGAGGATATTATTTAAATCAGGCTTTTTTTTTCAGATTTTAACTCCTCAGTGAAGACACTCATGAAATGTGTTTTTAAACCTCATGTACACTTTGGAAAACAACTTGAAAATGTGTGGCTCTGTGGCCATCTTTCTGCACATGACAGGAGCCAAACTCACAGGGTACATCAAGCTTTAAAGAAGCAGAGTTTAGCAGCTGGTCAAATTCTAAATATACATTGCCCTCTTGAAGGGAAAATATGAACCAGAGACAACTCTGTTTCAAAACCTGTGAGGTGCATAAGTATTTGCTAACACAAAAAATAATCCTTACCTTTCTCATAAGAATATACCTAAAGTATTATGTGCCTTTGCTGTTTTTTTTCCCCCCAGCATCCAAATCGTAAGTGATAATTATACACTGGTATAAGGAATAAGTTCTGCTGAATGTTCCAGATAGGGATGCATATGCACCATTCCAAAGTTTACAGACTTAACACATTGACACATATTTGTAGCATGCCATTAAATATTTGGATCTCTGATTCAGCTGAAAGAATAAAAAGCTCAACCAGACAAGCATTTATACCTTTGCTAGATAGAAGAAAAGGCTCTAATTATTAATGGAAATCATTTATTAGAATAAATTATAGCTCTGGGTACCTTTATTTTAGATGCAAACCAAAAATTAAAACGGAACTTTAGGCTAAGCATGGTTCAATAGCAACAAAAAACCCCTTATAATCATATTCTTCCTAAAGGTTGGTGAGAACTGCCATACTCTGTGGAGGCTTGTCTGCAGACAAATCTGTCAAGCCTAGGAGTCAGAACTCAAGACACATTCCTTTATTCCCATAACAAACCTTACAGCTCTAATCCAACCTGCTGTTGCCACAAATGGAGCAGAATGGTAAATACAAGCATCTGCATGAATTAGGCAACAAGATCAGAATTTTTTTTCTTCAGGACATGCTTTATGAATCCAGCAAATAACTTATGAACTCTGGATATCCATGTAGTGGAGCAAAAGGGAAAGCTTTCTCATAGACAACAGGATCTCTGCATGAAACTTCTCCAAACCCAGTATGAAGTTTTGCATAAGAAAATACCCTGGTGAGAAAGTTCTCTACAGGAACCCAGTCATAAAACACCAGCAGAGATATTGGCGAAATCAGTTTGTATTTTTGTGGCAATTCTCACATCTAGTCTCACTTTTCTTTTAATTTTGAAATATAGAAGTGGTAACTTCTAAAAATGATGCTCAATGGATGTACCTATCTCCTATGTAACTTAATCACAAGCTTTAATGGGCCAAGTCGACCACCAGGATCCCATCTTCTCTCCTGTACAAGTCCATGTCCCAGACTTAGCACATTGCTACCTCACAACCTTATCACACTGCTTGAATTCCACAGCCAAGAACAGTGTCACAAGGGAACAGACACATCCTTGGAGACAAAGCAGCAGGTCAGAAGGAAAAAGGAGGTTGTGCTGTGAAGAAGACCAATTGCACTGCTGGTGTAAAGTGGAGGCCCTGATGTTTTAAGGAAGCATACAGGGAATCAGAGAAGACAGCTCTAGTAAAGTCAAAATACAAAATGGTTACCTCAAGATGCCCTTTTAATAAAGCACAAGCGATGCATGTAGCATTTCGTGTTGTCTTTGAAAATATTTCCCACCATTTTAGCTTTCCTTCTTACCTGTTTGCTTGTCTTATTTAGGCTTTATAGAAACAATAAATCAACTGAACCAAAGTCACCAGAATCTGTTGTCTGGCTGGAGAAAGGAAAAAAACCACAACCAACTATGTACCCTACCACTTTAAACAAACAGATTAAATAAAGTAATTGCAAAGCAGGGGAGCAGGATGTTAGGTGGGGTGCTATGGGGTTTTTAGCAATTTAATGAACAGATGACCAGCAATGAAAGAGCCTTCATGTGCCAGATATTCAGCTCCATGGTAGTACAGTGAGAGTTATTATACCAGTACATGAATTTCTATGCAGTTGAACTCCACAGGACAATGTTCCATGTCTAAGATGAAAAGTGGAGTAGGAAGCCCAGGAGAAGTTTCACACATCAAAGCCAGTAGCCATTCACAGTTCACTCCATTGTGGAACAGGGATTCGTAGTCCAGGGGTAGCAGAGGCACACTTTCTGCCACTTAATGCTGCCTAATGCATACCAAAAACTTTCACAGATCTGAGGTGACTTGAGCACAACAGGTCACCATTCCTGTTATGGATTCTAAAAGCTACAGAGAAGAGTTGAAATCTAACAGTGTGGAATCTATTTGAATGATGAAATCTTTATTTTCTCTTCATATCTTATTGAAAGGATTCCAAAAGGAGGGAGGAAAAGCCAAATTATAAGTAAATTTAAGTCAGAAGTTCACCTGGGGAGCTGATAGCCTTTTTTGAAATTGCAGTTGAATTTGTTTCTTCATGTTGTTTTGAGAGGCAGTAGCAAATCTATGCAGATTACCTGCAGCCTCTTGAGTGATATCAAATGCAATATATCTTAATGCTTATCTTAGACAGCTAATGAGAATTTCCTAATGTTTACATATAATTTGCAAACTCAAATTCTAGGCCAATATGTCACTGCAAAAAGCACTTTTTTTTTAATGACTTTTGGGAATGGAAATCAAAGTGCATAATAAAGCAAAGGGCAAAGTGAGTGACTACAGAATTCCTTCAGAAAAAATACTTAGAGGCTATTATAATAATTTTTGCTTAATCTTACTGACTCCCTTCAGGGGGGTTTTGCCAGAGTTTTCAAATGCTACAGAGAGGAGGAAGTTTGTACATAGTAACTTGAAAAATTATTCTTTCATTCTTGATGTAAACAAAATGTATTCTGCATTTCTGTAAAAACCTACATTAACATTCCTTTGAGAAGGATTTCTTATAATTTAAAAGTTAGAAGAAGTAAACTGAATTATTTCTCTACAGTGATATTTGGATTTTAATGATGTGCCGGAAGATATATAACAGTATTGATGCTTTTGATGGCAGCAGATTTTGCACAATGAGTTAGAGGCTTTCAAATTTGCTTCTTAAGTTGTTAGTATTTCTTCAGAAGGGATATTTTAAAACTAAATTAAATGTTCTCTAAAGGATGATCAAAAATAGTGCAAGAAAATATTTTAAAAATATTAAATTAATTATTAATATTATTTTTCTTTTTTGAGGCAGGGTCTCCTCAATTTCTTAGCAGAAGGAAATGGTGACATTTGAAGAGGTTATTGATATATTTTTATTTTATTCTTTCATAGGGGCTAAAACTCACAAACTTCTCTGCCATCTGTTGAGGTGATGATAAAATAAGACGCAAGAGGAAAAATACTTACATGATACAGTAGAAAAAACTAATACAAAAAACCACAGAGGTCAGAAAGGGTGTAGGGAGACCAATGTTTCCCCATCTGACTTTCATTTGCTTGATTAGTTTATTGAGTGTTTTAGTGAGGATTAGTCTTCAGTATCTACTGTGTGAACTTGTCAATAGTTATCTTTCTTTCAGTGTTCCTCTGTAAACATTAAAGGACATTTCAACATCAATGACCTAAAGAAAAATGGCTTCATGTCAGTCCACCTAATGGATAGCATGTGAACCTGTTAGCACTGTTAACACACCTGATATGTGCTGGAAAATTCTGCTTAGCCTTTGTAAAAATGTACAGCCTGTTATTTACACTGCCAATTCCAGTGCTTCTGTGCCTGCTCCACTTCTGCTGTTCTTCTCATGAATGTTCCTGGGAAACCATGACAGTACCTGAGGCCCATTATTGTCTTATCCTCATTCTTTGAGACCAACCATACCAAGTTAGCCATCCTGAAGCAGCTTCAAATCTTCTGGATATGTGAAGCATTAACCAGAGCACCCAAAATTGCCACGTTGTTGTTACTTTCTTAAGTTTTCCAACATAATCCTCACACAAAGCAGCCATTCACGGGCTGATGTGTGCCATGGGTTCGGTTGCAGTGCCTTTCTTGGCTGCGAAAGACAAAGCTCTTTTATAAATCCTTCAGCTGTCCTCAGCAGCAGCCCCAGACTTTGTGTGACCAGTCATCACACTTAGATTCCCCATGGGCACCTTGGCTCTAAATGAGCCTGGGATTGCCATGCATTGACATGCACGAGGATCTCACAGCTGTGTTGGCGGGGAAAGCAGAAATGTCACTGTTCCCAAGAATGTGATGGCATGAGGTGGCTGTACCCTTAGATGGAGCAACACCATCCTGAAACCAGTACTGCTTCTTTTGTCCTATGTAAATCAGACTGATTGTCTCTACACACCTCTGTGCACAGTTATGACTGTCGTGGCTATGTTTGGGTCATGAAACACACATGTATTTCCTGATTTTCAGTGCACATCTATTATTTGCATAATAGATTTGGAATTTACAGGAGTTTTGCTATCAGGGGCTATGCTGTCAGCAAATAGAGAATAGATCAAAATTCAAACCATTGTCTCAGCCATAATGAGATTTCTTATTAGAAGGAGCTATTTTGTTTGTTTGTTTGTTTACTCCCGCATGAAATCTGCTTGCAAACTTGTATTCATAAACTGCCACAAGACAGTAGGCAAATGAACGGGACAATGTCCTTTTTTTATTGTAGTTTTGGTACTGATTGTAGGCAGCCAAACTTTTCTTCCACTTATTTTAAATGCTCTAACCGCTATGTTGCTACTTAAGTAATAGGTTGTATAAACAAATAATCCCTTCTGACTGCATTTTTTCAGTGAAGGGCATAATGTGTTCTGTCTTTAGTGGTGAAATTAGTGCTTTAAGCAAAACTATCTGATAGGGTCTTTCAGAGGACTTGGACACATAGTTCGTGAATCTTGAATCACTGTCAGCAAGAGACCAGAGAAACTGTCTTTGTGGTTTCATAATTGCTTCCCAAAATAATTAGTCAATAATTAAATTATCATGAAGTAAAATTGAAATTTATCAGTTCTCATATATTTATAGCAGCACATTTCTATGGACTCAACTAACCATCTTTCACAGTGTGTTAAAATATTCCTGGATTTAGCATGTGCCTTTTACTAAGATGTTATTTTTACCACTATGGAGCTTATTATGATAGCACTTGTGCTGCCGTTTAAGGGTCAGGATGATTTAACACATGGTATCTCACTCCTGTGAGTTCCCACTGCAAGTGTAGAGTAATTGCAACAAAAGTATGGTTAAAACAGACGAAAAGTTGAAAGAAGTGCTGCCTGACAGAATTTATTAGATACTTCATAAGTCTGTAATTCCTAATAGTGGTAGGGATACATATACGTACATACATACGTATGCTCAAATACTCTCCACTGTTGCACAACCTGGTTGTTTGACTTCTATAATGGTCACAGCAAAAATGAAATTTAAGAAAGCATGAGAAAATTAAAAAAAAACAAACTGGCATTAATGAATTAGTTATCTAATTCATTAGATAACTAATTCATTAATGTTACCAACTACATGGAAAGAAACCAGTATCCAAGCAAGAATTTTTAACAAAAGGCAGGAGATAAATTAACTGTAAAGTGGAGTCAAGTCTTAGTGTGTTGAGAGTAGTAGTAACAATTTCCATTGTTCTCAATGGGAGCAAAATTTAGCCTACGGGTTATACGACATTCATTAAAATATTCATAAGTTGTAATATAAGGTTGAATAGAAATATCATTCATATTTCATTAATATGTCAAGGTGAAAACTAATGGAGTATAGATATCACAGTTTTAAGAGCAGCTTTTTTGCTTGTATTTCACATTTCTCTCCTTGACCCTTTTACACTTTCTGGGTCATGTAGAACAATCATACTATTTAATTTGCAACGCCTGTCAAAAACTCTGGCAATGCAGCTGAATGGAGGAAGCAGAAAGACACATTCCAACTTTTGGGGGACTGAAGCAAGCAAATGTCACCGATTTAGAAACGCTCCTTATGCAGGAGGCTGTGCCAGCAGCCATGGTTTCACCATTCATAATGATTGCATCAAGTTGCACATGACCAGCAGCACTCAATACAGCTCCACGACCTGCAGGAAGCCATTCCATTTGTAAAAGGTCAAACATCCTTTGCCTTCAGCTTTTGAGATGAAGAAGAGAAAACAATTTCAGGGCTATTTACTACCCAGTTCTCTGACAGCTTTTGTCCTAACTTCATCTGAGAGATATTTGCTCTTATCATTACAGTACTTTGAGTAAATATGATGCTTGTGGCTACAAAAAAAAAAAAAAAAAAAAAAAAAGGCAAAAAAAGTATTTGATTTTTTTCCTTTGAGTCATAAAGATTTTATCTTGTTTCTAAATTCAGAGTGTCTCCCTGGAAATACTCTTTTTTTTAGGGTTAATGACTGACGTCCTTTCTATACATTTTAGGTAGTCAGATAAGAGTCCAGATGATGCTAAAACAATACTATGAATGTGGAAACAAATTTATGATAGCTTTACTACTAATGTAAATATGACCACTCTCAAAATCAAACCAAATTTTTTATTGCCAAGGTCCAATTTTATATTGCATTTCTAATCCTTTTCTATGCTGCTGATGTTGGGAGAAAACAATATATAAACTTCCTAGAATTCTGTTTAAACACAAATGTGCATATATGGGCAATACAATGTCTAAACAGACAATTGAATCCAGAAGGAACCCTAAATTATCCGGCATAATAAGCGTACAAAACCTACTACGGCAGGCCAATCCACTAAATCAAAATAAACAACATCTCAGCCACATTCTTGTGCATTTTATTGCCCGAAAAATTTATGAGACACCTGTGGTGAACCTAAAGATGCTTTCCAATGCATTAGAAAGTCACAGCACAACAGAAAAACTCTTGGCACAAAACTTTGCTAACAGGAATGGGAGGCATGGAATGACAAGAAGAGTGTATGCCATGTAGGGAGTAAGTTAGCCGGAAATACTGGTAAATCCTATAATAATGTTGCCCAAAATATGCTATATCTCAGGATTATCATTCCCTTGTACAGAAATTCTGATTCTTCCCTCAAAACAGAAAAAACTTCTACAGTATCCAGCAATTCTTTTCTTTCCAGCATTTCCCTTGTTGTTTCTGCTGCTTCCTTTTGAAAGCATCCCTAAAGCACCATCAGGTTTATGATTCCATAAATCTGCAAGAAAGAATTACAGTGCAATAATGGTCATCTGCCTCTAAATTAAAACTGTATTATAACACTGGGGGCTGGTATCTATAACCATGTTAAAGCCTACAAGAAAAACATTAAAAGAAGGAAAAAAATATTTTCCTAACATGATGTATACTATATAATTATGATGTTAGTAAAACCCTTCAGTGTAACCATGAGAGAAAGGGAATAAAACAGTAAATAATTCCTAAGAAGGGACAAAACAGTAAATAATATGACAATATGGAGAGATTGGTTGAGCCTGTAGGGTTGGCACACCCATTGTCACCTTAGCTTAGAAATAGTCACTGACAGCTTTTGGTCAAAGAGTGATTTTTCTAGTCAGGATAAAATTAAACATTTCTCTCATATCTTGAATATTAATAATTTTACCACCACGCTGTCCTTGATGATAGTCATTTTATGTTAAGGAAATAAGACAATAAAAGAAAAACAGTGAAGTGTTCCTTTGGCATCCATTCCCTAAACCCAAGACATCAACAGAGGAATAAGAAATAAATATTTGATTTACAAACCAAATGAAATGTCTTTTTCAAGAGCCAGGTTTAGAATTGGAGGATTGCAGTGACATGTAATCCAGTAGAAGCAGGATTATTCTGAGGACACCTTATCCTATATCTGAATATAGATGTTACCACAAGCTTGCTCTGATTCACTCTTCACTCCACAACTTTGCTTACTCATCTTTTCCACATTTATTTTCTTTGTCTTTTTTGCTCTTCTCCTCTTTCATCTTTCCATGTAAAGCAGCAAATAATTCATTTGTAACAGTCTCTCACTTGGATTAACCTCTGTGTGTTTAATTGATTTTCCAACCTTTTAAAGGGATGTCTTTCAAGATTTCTGCTTTTTTCTTCCTCTTTCCTGAATCCCTCCTAACTTTTCTGAGTAAAAGAATTTTTTTCTGAACTTCTGAATTTCTTGTGTTCAAGCATTACCTTCATAACCTGTCAACTTTTACTGGTGTCTTTGCAAATTTATTGTATTCTTCTTTCACAGACAACATTCATATATAAAGCTGTATGTTATATCATTTTGTTGAATCATCTTGAAGTAGCTGGTGATAGTCTTTTTATTCCCAATCAAAATTCAAGTTCAACATTCCCAGTAAGAGAAACTGAAAGATTACATTGCTTTATATCACTTTATAATGCAAATGAAGAGCACCAAATTCTCAAAGAAAATTTTTATTTGTCAAGATGACCTATTAGAAAGAAATATCATCTAAGATTTTGTATACTATTTCTTTCCAGGGTGAGGGCTCTTGCTAGCCTCTTTAATATTCTGTATAAAATAAAGTAAGGAAATATGAGGAGTTACTCTTTTTATGCTTGGAGTTTTGGGAGTAATGTTCTGCCCCTTCATGCATTCTGAATATATCAGCCCAGGTAGAAAACTCCCATTCTGTATTTTATGGGTGTAACTCTTAGGTATTATTTTTTATGTTATGTTCTTGTATATCATAAATATATATGCCTACATAGTGAGGATTGTTTTTAACTATCAGCACAGTAAAAGTGCTTCAGCACTTGTCCTTACAACAACATTATGAGAAAATAAAAGGTTTATTTATCATGAACATTTTAAACAACTATTATTGCATGACTGCCCTTAGGATCCTGATATCCAAATAAATAATTACAAGGGATTTGTCTTACATATTTTTCTATTGGACCAGTACAACCTGAGTGAACAAACTGAAATCTAAAATTCACTGGAAAGTCATAAAAGATCTGTCTGTGTCCTCTAAGCACTTTTTGTGAATGCAGCAGAAAAATAATCTTTGTTCTCTTTATTGTCCACTGAAAGCAAAATAGACCTGTGATTTAATGTGCAAGAAACAAATCCTCAAGTTATAAAATTCAGATCTAGATAACAAATATCAAGAAATCAGTGTTACATATCAAACTCAAATTATCTAACAAAATGCAAAACAATCACATAGCAAGGAAAACCGGACTGGTAAGTCTGAGGTAATAAATTTGGCCATAAGTGGGTGAATCTAAAAAAAAATAAATAATAGCATATTATTCCAAACTATTTTGTCTTTATTTTTTATTTATTTGAGCATTTTTCAATGCTTGGAAATAATAGATTTGATAGAAAGTCTGACACAATGGACACTGGGTTTTCCCATTGCTTACAGGTTTTACCTTTCAAGATCATTGAAATTTGCCAAAAATATCTAATGTCAAAAAGTGGGATGTAATTCTTTTTCCTTGCTGTAGGACCATTTTTAATATTCCTTCGGATCAGGTTTACTATTCTGTTTCATTGCTTAATGAGGCCTCAGATTAATCTACAAAGAGTCAATAAATCATAAACTCTTTTATTCATGCTCAAAGTGCATTCAATCAATTTTACCCACTGCTGAGCTTTCAGTATCATCAAATGTCTGATCTATCTTTGTGCATTTACTAAATAATTTGAAAATATTACATTGACTGATTATACATTATTTTGAATAATGTATAACATAGAATCTATAGTTATATTATGATTTCTCAAGCAGGCAAAAATTTCTTCATTTGTTGTTGGGATGATATGAACATGATTATTGACAGAACACACAAGGAAGCTTTTACACAAAAAAAATGCTTTACCTATACAAAAAGACTTTTAAAATATATTTCTGTGTTATACCAAGGCTCTAAACTACATCTCATTTTGCTACTCTAAGTTTTGAGACTAGCCTGTAGTACTCAGACAAGAGTCAGAAGAACCTTGTTGCTTTTATTCTTAATTGATGGCAGAGTGATAAGAAATTGCACAAATAGCAGATAGAAAAAGTAATGGATATGAGATTTGGCTGCAGTGCATTGGAAGAGGAAGAGTTCAAAGGAAGAGGATGGTCCTACACCCCCTGAGGAGTCTATCTAGTCTGTGTGTCCTTCTATGCAGCCTTTTGTATTGGTTGTCCAATAGGCATTCTCAACAGAATGAGATTTTTCAGTTTTTGTTGTCCTACTAACAGCATAACCATAAAGAGGTATTGATAGGGAATTCTTTTATGCACATATGAGAAAAAAGGAGGTTGACAAAATGGTCTTATATAATGGAAGGTGCTCAATGTTCTTCTTGTAGGAGTTCATAACATCAGATAGTATTTCTTACAAACTGATGACTACTATAGCCAACTCATAAAGGATTACCATAGTTGGTTGTGAACAGACTTTCAGCATCATGAAAGTCTGGGCATTGTCTTACCTCTTACCTCAGCTGCTTGTTTGCTCTAAAGAATTAAATAATGTCTGATCTTGTCCTCCAAAAACAGGTGTAGATAATCCTCAGGTCATGGATTTTGATAGAAGAGAGAATCTAAGGTATGACAGAAGGAAGCAGAACACCCTGTTCAATCCTCACTATCTGCTGAATTTAGCTGCTCCATGTTTGCATTAAACTTTTTTTTGGGTGGCACCCTAAAGAGCTTCTTTTTCTTAAGAATTGATTATACAACTCTTCAAGATTCTATCCTGGCACCCAGCAAATAGCAAATTAAGACAGTGTTCTGAGGCAAGGCCGTGCATAAATCTTGACTTGAACATCCAAAGTGAAGGATTGCTGGCATAATGCATTTGAAATGCATTCAACATTAGAAATTTTAAATAGAATATAAAATTAGATTTTTGATGCCTATACAAAGTTAATTCTAACTCCACATTACCCTATATAACTACTTATGTGTATGCTACTTTTTTCTTTCATTGTAAATTCCTGAAAAGTGTAGTGGAACTGGAAACCATAGCAGGTATAAAGAAGAGACAGAAGAAGTTAATTTCAAGGTATTATAAATTCTTATTTTCAGTCTTCAGATCAAGAGATTTTGATAGGCATAGCAAAAAATAAGGTATTAACTTACTTTGGAATAAGGGAAATACAATACACTTAAAACTCAGAAAAGTTAGAAACAATGCTGCTAAATAATTGAAACAGACAAATATCATGGAAGTGATAAGAGAAACACATTGTCATAAAAATAGATTATGTTTTCCTTCTGTCAACACAGAATTAATAGCTGAATGCTTTAATGGGGTTTTATTTTACTAAGACTTCATTACATTTTCAAGACATGCTACTAAAGAACATTTATTAGCACATTATGAAGTGTTATAAATAATTGAAACTAAGCTGCCATTGTCAGTTGAATAAGTGCTTGCAATTCATTATTATTACATTCCCCCCCACACCAACTCAGTTCACGAAATTCAAGTATTTTCATTAAATGTGGAACTCACTACACCAACTCCTGGCATTCCTGGCTTTGCCAGCTTGGGTCAGGGACGGATGGTAACTTGCAAGATGGGCTCCTGCCTTAGCACACTCTTTCCCTGGCTCCCTCTGTACTCACCTGAAGAGTGACAGAGTAATTCAGAGAGAGATTATACAGTGCAGCTGAACAGAGTGATGCAGTTCTTGGCACAGCAGCATCACTCTGGAAGTCCTGAATGCAGGAAGGGGAATTGAAGGGGTGTCCTGAGATGTCCCTCAGGAGGGGTGGCCCTCAGCAAGTGCTGATCATTGTGAGTGACACAAAAAGGCTCTGATGACTGTGAAAATAGCAAAAATACTACCCCAGATGTTCTTCCTCATGACACAATCTCATCCCAAACTAATTATTAGATGGCAGAAGTTTTTTTGCATTTTGATGCTCAGCATGCTTTCTTTACTAGAAAAGCAGTAACTTGTGTATCATCCTGATTGATTCAGCCATTCCTTAATTTAGTTCAGAGAGTCAATCAATATTTTGTATAATGTGGTGTGTGTTTTGATAAGCAAAGAATTGCCTCCTGAATCACTTCTTAGGCACTGAATATAAAATCACCATATCATTTATTATTCCAGTTTGATAAGCAACAGCGCTTGAATTGGTCATTGATTAAGCAGAGCTTTTGTGTCAGATTACAATAGGAACTTGGTTGCTCTTCCTTTAAAACAGTAGCTGCAACAGTCTAACCAGTTCTTACATTCCTGTAAATTCCAATATTATTTGGTATCCAAGACAAACACAACCATGCCTAAATTTTCGAGTGTTTTAAATTAGTATATTATTGTTGTTGCAAAAGCTGTGAAAACACATAATTCTGTGGTATTTCAGAACCACTTACCAGGAAAGAGTTCCATGTTCTCAAGTGTTACACCTAGAAAAGCCTCCTGAGATCTGTAGCTACTGTAGTGAAAATGTATTATAAATGTATGGTATGATGTAAGAGGTTTCCATAGGCATACATACCAAGGTTTTCCATAATTGACAATATATGTACAGTGTAAGTGTAAAAGATCAAAAGTTTCTATGGCCACCAGTGTATAAATTACTCTTATTTTTGTTACATGTAATAATACTTTTATTTTTAACAGTGTTTATTGAAGGTTTTAATTAATGCTATTAGAAATATATTCATTCTCAAGAGAATTAAAATTTCTACTAATATTTACTTACAAAAAATGCAACACTTTTGATTGGTGTGTAATCTGAAAAGCTCATTAATGCTGAAATGTATTTTGGAGTAGTACATCCCATTTTATGTTAAGGTCTAAACCTTTTATTGATACATTTTTATTAGTGAGGTATTTACTTGTAAACAAGTTCTGTCTTTCAATTTTTGCAAATTCAACTGTTCCTGATACTTTTTCTCTAAGCTAAACCATTATATGCCTTTGCCATCAGAATTTGTTGCTGTGAAAATGGTTATCATATCAAAAAACAAGAACATGACCTCAGGTGAGCAATAAGGAGGAGGAGTAGCTGAAATTTTCTGGCTATGAAATACCATCAGATGGGCACAAGAAAGAGGTGAAAAAAACAAAGTCTTTATATGTTTTTATGATAATGTTTAATTGAAGATCTATTGACTTGTTTGTCTTCCCCTGGAAAAGATTATTATCTTCACATGTTCCATACACACGGTGTAAAAACAGCCAGAAGGATGGTACCTTGAAAAAAAAGATTTTAAGAGATGGAGAGAGGAAATTATATTTTTGCCCAAAAGCACTCTATGAGGAAATTTTTATACAAAGTAAATCAAATACTGTTCATTTTTTACAAATTGGTAGACAGCTTTGTGTATCTGCAAGCTAAATCAGACACCCAAAGGACAGTTGCAGTGGCCAAGACTTTGGTTTAATTACTAACACTCACTGAAAAATCCTGGATGGATGCAGACTCTAAAGACACAGAAATATATTTCATTCTGCAAGGAGTGCCATAGCTTTGGAAATACAGATTATTACATGAGAGAAAATAAAATTTTTATTCTCTTCCTAGACTGCTGAAATTTCACTATTTGAGACCTATTTATGTTTGCCTGTGCAATCACTCTCAGGCACTCAAGAGTCCAGAACATTAAAACTGCTTACAGTGTTTGCTTCTCTCAATGACATATTGAGAATCTTTCAAATTGCCAGCTACAGTAATTAATTGTGACAGGACTAAAAGTGATGCAGTAATGAATCCTGAAGAAGTGTTGAGAATGGAGAAATGATGCTAAGCTTGGGAAGGAGGGAGGAAGGGAGGTGGTTTGGAGGAGTTTTTTCTTTGTTTCTCACCTTCCCATGCCACTTTAATTTTTTTTAATTGACAATAAATTTAATTAATTTTAAGTCAAGGTTATTTTGAGCATGACAGTAGCTGGTAAGGGAGCTTTCCTAGCTTGTTTTCTCCCTCTATCCTGTTGAAAAGGGACATTATAGAGGAGCTGGGTGGGTATTTGGCAGCCAGTCAAAATCAGCCCACATCACTCAGGTAGTTGTTCTGCAAAATCAGATACTGCAGACACATTCTGGATGATAGGATATTGCATGACTCCTCTGTGGGTCACAGACTCAAGTAACTGTTTGACTCATTTAGAGAACACAAGTGAGCTTCAATAACAACTGCATAGAGCCATATCTGAAACCATTTGTCTCCTCTGACACAGGAAAGGAAGAAGGCGAGAGGGAGCAAGGGACAGTTCAAGAGAGGAAGAGATAAAGAAATGGATGGCTGTGCCCCCCTTTGCTGTGTAGACTTGGGGTGAGATTCTCTTGCCTAAACTTCAACATCTGGTGCTGTTCAAGGCTAATTCATTACTCCTCCATTAGGGCATCTGACCTGTGACCACTGCTCCAGACAGGGCCTCATTTCTGCCGCCCATGTCTGGCTATCCTGAACATCCCATATAATCTCAAACTGCCCTGAGCACACCCATGTATTCAACCAAATCATGACCCCAATCTTTATTGAATCTAATAGAATGTAGGCACCAAGCACAAATTTATGTATCTTAACCCTCAACTCAATCCCACTCCTATGTTAGTCTCAAACTGCATTCTGCTTCCATAAATCTAGTAGTAGGTTTCTGGACAATGGCCAGATTCAGTCTAGAAACTGCTTAGCTGCATTACCAGGGCACTATATCTCCTCAGTTCCAGCTGAGGAAATGGATTGTTTCCCTGCTGTGGCTTTTATCTTTTCCTCCTTTTCTGCTGTGTGGCCATAGAAATTGCTGCAAATATCTGTCTTGGCTTAGAGTCAGGAGAATGGAAAATTAGATTCCCATATCTGGACCTCTCACTATGTGAGAGGACAGAATAAAGGTATGACTTGCTGCACGTATCAGCATAGATTTGTTCATTATAAAAGCCAAAACAGAAATGTCTTGTTTACAATACTGAAGTGCAATGAAACAAAAATCCAGGCCTCCCTTATTACAATTTCAGAATTAAAGTCTGTTTTCATCAGACTGTCATTTGTGTTGTGACTTTTTTTTGCCAAAAACAAAAAGACCTAAGAAATTGAAATAATCACTCAGGATATACCCTGAAATGTTGGTTTGTAATTATAATACTAGACTTGGAACAATTTGTTTTTAACAAGATAGTTCAACAGATGTTATTAATTAATTTTTTTAATGAAACAAAATGCTCCATCTCCTAATAAATTAGATGCTCTGTATCTTTTGAAGAAAGAAGGAGAAATATACATTTTAAAAATTACCTCTATTATTAAATGGAAAATAACTATGTTTCTAAAAAAATATAGCATGCAGGTTTATGCAATTACCCAGTCTATATATGTGGAGAGCCATGACGTGGAAGGTGTTTTCATTCTTCTTACTCATTTGTTCAGGTTTGAATTAAAAGTTACGTCTACCTTTGCTGAGAAAAAAGACGGTTTTTTCCTCACCCCTGCTTTTTTATTGCTGGTAACTCACATTCAGAAAGGGTTTAGTTAAGTCCTATTTCTTCTGGTACCTGTATCATCAGTAGAATTGGATCTAAATTGTAATTTATGAGGCCATTCAGTTACACAGCAGAAACAAGACTGTAGCTTATGACATGCTGAGGCCAATAGTAGAAGAGAATGGTGTTCTCTAACTGCAGGAGAAGGTGCAATTTGTCTTCAGATCTTTATGATGGAGCTGAGAAACAAGAAAACATCACAAGAAAGATAGAGATTTCAAAGCTCTTCTTATTGCTGGTTCATTTTTCTAAGCTTTCTGTCAGTGGGAAATAAGCATTTTGTTTGAAAATAAACTCCCAACAACGCCACCACATCTGTGTTATAACCCTTCAACAGAAGTAATTTTTTACTACAATTTTCCAGCTAAGAGGGACTCAACAAAACACAATTAATTGACATAAGCTTTCATATCTATTCACAAATTAGTTCACTACTGGAGCTATGTTTGCAGCCTCTTGGGTTTCCATCTACTGCCCAGTAATTGGCTCTACTAAGGCTATTTAAGGACAGTAGATAGAAGGACTTTTCTAATATGTGTCAAATTATTCACATGATTCCAGAACTTTCTTTATTCCCCTTTAAGCAGTTTGAGACAGAGATTGTCATGTGCTGAGAAAATGCTGCAACAAAAGTTTGAATTAACTAAGATTGTAAAAAAAGTATATTTATGAGTAATCTTAAAGTTACAGCCATATTCACCATTATTCTGTTAATCCAGTTTTGAATGTTCAACTCCAAAGTGCTGAGCAAAAATTTCCTGAGGTACCTGAAGAGTGGGAAGGCAGATGTAGAGGTTACACCAGCAGCTGTAGGGCAGAACTGTTGTTATGATGGTGCTGTGGAAAGCAATTAACCTGCAGATCTTTCACTATTTGTGAAAATAGCTGGGAAGGTACTGCCACTCAATTTAATTGAAGAATATTTGTGCCTAGTCTCTGTTAATTTGTATTTTTACTTAAAGAAAAGCCCATTTAACAATATTTCTAAGTTGCTGTTAAAAAGACTTAAGAATTGAACTCTATTCTTGTTTGGAAAGTTTAAAATCTACAGTAGTATAATCTCACTTCTAAATAATGTCCTTTGATCTCAGTACTTTAGGGATGACTGTGAAGACACATAAATTCCTTCATGAGAAGAGAAGAGAAGAGAAGAGAAGAGAAGAGAAGAGAAGAGAAGAGAAGAGAAGAGAAGAGAAGAGAAGAGAAGAGAAGAATTGTCATTTGTTCCTCTTTTCTTTCACACTGCCATTATTCAATGCTGCAATATCAGATATACTTTCCATTTAAATACCAAAAGAGATATTTAAATTTGTTTGCTTTTACATATGAGTCATGCATTTAAATTCAAGAGTAAAATGTGACCCTAATTGCCAGTTTAAGGTCTCTAATTTTATTCTTGAGTTTTTGCCATATCTCAGAATCTATCACACTGAATCTAATACCTGTGTAAAACTTATGCTAATATATTAATTTTACTTTCATAACCACTGAGGCTTTTATCTAGGTGTTTTATCTTATTATATTCTGTTATTAAATGTGACCTTCTAGATTTATTTGGAGGCTCTTTTCCTGGTTCTAGTAATTGTCTTCTGTTCTTCATTTCCCAAGTAAATTAAAGCCCTTATTACTAATGTTTTGCTCTAGCAGACAACTCAGAATATTTTAGCAATATATATAACCATTCCTGATCATTATAGAAACTCATCAGTTTTAAAAACAAACCATTATTATTATTATCTCAGCAGTTGTGTTGTTCTGTAAAAAGAACAGAGCTCTTCCTTAAGCTTTCTAGCATTTATCCTTTCTTGGAGTTCAAAAACTATAGTTGGAGAGTACCATTTTGTCTTTTTGATTGAAATTATCGGATTAAAGCAAAATTTTATTTAGAACCTAGAAGTAGTTCACTTCTGAGTTGTTATACTCTAATTAGAAATACAGTTTAGGGGTTCATTTGCTCACAAAAAATAAAATGAAAAAACAAAACTGAGAATTGTTGTCATATTACCAAAGATAGTTAGAAAATTCTACTCTGCTTTACTACTCTACAGCAATGTGTAAATAATTAACATTTTGGAAGTAACAGTGCAGGTATCACTCATAAAACAAGTATAAAGAAAATCCAGTTGTATAACTCATCACACCAACAACTTATGTATAGCACCTGAGCCAGTTCTTATTAATTTTTGCTCTGGTAAAGATACCAGAACCTGTCATCCAAAATACTAAAGTTCAAAGATGTATGATTTATCTTAAACACTTTGTACCTTGAGCTTTGAATGTCTGATGAAGAAGGCAATGATGTCTGGACATGAATTAATTGAAAAACTGATTAAGGGTGCAGCTTAACAATGTGTTTAATATCTTTACTTTAAGGAGAGAAAAAGCTTTGCTTATCTTTACAACAATA
>JAHXMQ010012337.1:8169196-8179257 GCA_020466415.1 Ammodramus savannarum pratensis | reverse complement strand
AGCACACAGAGAAATAAAAATTCTCCTCCACCCCACAAATTATTACTTTGTTTGTTTTCTTCTCTTTCTTTCAAGCAACTAACACAAGCTGGGAAACAATTTATAGTACAATTCTCTCTTTTTAATTATTCAAGCTTTCTGATGCTTCCAATTTTCCAGCCAAATTCTTAGTCTCTGCATGAGGTAAATTTTATTTGCAAACATACAGAAACCAAAGTAAATCTTTGGCCCTTCTTAACTATCTTATGAGGGGAATCTTTCTGAAAGGCACTAGCCTGAATAGTAGAAGGCAAAAAGTTGTAATGTGTAATTTGTCATAGAAAATGTAATTTAAGAGAACTTTGCACCATCTCTTTTCAGATATAGTTGGTTTGAATTGGCTAAGTCATTATCACATATGTTGTGGTATTCTTTTTTCTTTGGTTTTTTTTTTCTGTTTGTTACACTCTATTGACTTTTTTTTTTTTGGTTTTTTTTTTTGCTTTTATTGAAACAGTTGAGTTTGCCATTCAGTAGAGGTGGATTGATATTTAAGTAGATGAGTGTTTTGTGTATAAATGAACAGTTAAATTATTGAGCATTAATTCCCCATGTGATATTAGAGTTTACAGTATTTTTCCTCAGATTTTTCATGTCCAAATTCTGCTTATTTCCTTCAATTGCCCACAAAATTTGTCATCTTTTCTACTTATTATAACGTGGCAAATGCAGAAGATTCATGTAAATTAAAAAATAATTCATAGGGATTTTAGTAAAAGAAAGAGTTCAAGAGTTTAGAGCAAGAAAGGGTTGTGAGCTATCACAAAATACATTCTTTAGGTTTTCTAGGTGAAGAAGAAAGGAGGTTAGTTGGTGCATTGTCTAGTCAGACCCTGTCCAGTATCCAAACATTTGGAGATAAGCAAAATCAAAAATATAGTTCTGATGTTTCTCATAGATCATGAATGGCTCAAAATATTTTCCTCAAAGCATAAATGTCTCAAGAATGGAGTGGAAGCAGGTCTCCTGACGTCTGGACTGAACCAAGAACTGGGTTGCACATTTTCCTGGTATCAGTCTCAGCCATGTTAATAAAGGTACAGTGTAGTTTACTTGAACTGTAAAATACTGTCTTTCATCATGTGTTGCCAGGTACGTATTGTTTCTGCAGTCTGGACTGATGTGTTTTAAGCAGGATTGTAGCTCTGAAGCTTCTGTGATGACCAGGAAAAAAGTTTTTACATGTTTTACCTTTTCACATTGTACCTTACTTTCCCAACTAAATCCTGAGCAAAATTTTTGCAAACTAAGGTTTTAAAGTTAATTATGTTTCTGCACTACCATATTAGTCATGTAATAACTACTTCCTATAGCTTTGAAATGTTGCAATCAATGGTTTTTAATTTTAATGGATTTTAATGGATTATTTTGAGATATATTCTAGCTTTTAGAAACCATGGATATTTAAAATAATTTTTTTTTATTCAGATTTTTGAACTTCAGGTATGGTACCTGTCACAGGAAGTTATAGCATTGTAATATCCAGGGTCAACTGTGCATTTTGCACATACAAATGGCTGACTGACTAAGAACATACTGGTATAAACAGCTTCAGACAAACTATTTAAACTGGCAAAACATACATGGAAATAACCTATGACAATAAGATAGGAGAAGGCGGTGCCAGAAAGTTGGAGCTACCAAGCTCTTAACCCGAACCAAAGCATTTATCTATCCACTGTCCCTTGAGACATATGTTCATAATTATTAAAGAAATTCTGTCTGATATGTGTCCCATGAAAATCTTTCCTTTTTCATTTTGCAGGAAACTTTTATTCCTAGTACAAGTTATGTTCTTGCAAATTTAGTTCAGTTTGAGTTGAAACAATCTGGATTTGGCTCTAATTCTGAAGGATTTCAAAGATTTCAGAATTAAGTGGAAAGTTCTTGCAGTGACTGAGAAAGGCCAGTAGAATAAATTTGTAATGTTTGAATATCCTAAGACCCTGGAAGTGACAGAAAATTCCTTTCTTGTTCTATTGATTTTGTATAGCCTGGTTTTTGTTGGGGGGCCAGAGAAGTGGCTCCTGTGGGAAGCTGCTGGAAGCTTCCACCATGTCCAGCAGAGCCAATCCCTGGTGGCTCTGAGGATGGACATGCTGCTGGCCAAAGCTGGGCCAATGAGAGAGGCTGGTAACACCTCTGTGATAACATGGTTAAGAAAAAAATCAAAACATAGTGGAACACAGTTTTTTTCCAAGTCAGAGAAGAGGAGGACCAGGGAACATGTGAGGGAAAAAGCAAGAGGGAGACTCCAAGGCCAGAGCAGAAGGAGGGGCAGGAGGTGCTCCAGGCTCCAGAGCTGAGATTCCTCTGCAGGCCCTGGTGAGACTGTGGTGAGGCAGCTGGGCCCCTGCAGCCCATGGGGATCCATCAGGGATGCAGAGATCCTGCAGCCCATGGGGAAGGTGCCCATGATGGAGCACATGGATGTCTGGAGGAGGCTGTGATCCAGTGGGAGACCCAGTGGGGAGAGAGAGCTCTTGCTTCCAGGCTGGAGCAGCCTGTCCTTGGAGGACTGCAGCCTGTGGAAGAGAGACCCAGGTCACAGCAGGTTTGGGAGGACTGCCCATGGGAGGGATCCACCTTCACAGCAGGTGAGGTTTGGCTGCTGCTTGTGAGGTTGGACCCACACTGGAGGAGCTCATGGAGAACTGCCTCCTGTGGGAGAGACCCCACAGCCTCAGAAGGGAAGGACTCCTCTCCCAGAGCAGTGGAAGATCATCTTGAGTGACAAACTGACCAAGCCCCCACACCCTGTCTTCCTGTATTGTCAGTGGGAAGGAGGGAGGGACTGGGGGGAAATAAGATGGTTATAAGGGCTTATTTTATTTCTCATTATCCCCCTCTGACTTTGTTAGTAATAAATTCACTTTGTTCCTATAAGTTGAGCCTGTTTTGCCCTTGGAGTGCTTTCTCTCAGTCCTTTTCTCAATTCTGAACTCTTTCTTTAAGTTTTATTTCTCTCCTCTACCCAGCTGTAGCAGGTGAGGGCAAGTGAGTGGCTGTTGTGTCTGGCATTTGGCCAGTGTCAAACCATGATACTTGTTTTATCTTGGGTTTTTTCTTTTTTTTTTTTTGGCCTAATCTATTTCTCATATGATCTATTGTTTGAGTTTATTAACACAAGAGTTTTGCGAACACAGCTTTATTGTTGCCACTGTCAGCGGAGTATTTCTACAAGGCACAGCACTGCTGATAACTGTAGCTGTCCCCCCTGTGTACTGCACCAAACCTCACACAGTCCTGTTCTTACCTTCAGTGCATCTCAGGTAACCTAAGTACTCATGAGCACTTTGATCAGTTGACTGCCCATTTCCTATGGGCCACACTGAACATATTCCATAGTGTACTCTGCCGTGGGGAATACAAATGTCTTAAAAGAGTTCACGAAGTGCCAACTCATGCATAAGAAGTTATGAGAATCATGAAGCTCTGTACTTCTATACCTACAGCTAGTGAAGAAGAGTACACTGCCTAGGGAAAACTGGGTAATTCTACACAGAAAGTTTGTCTTATGTTTGACTCACATCTAAAAAAATTATTTTGTTCACAAACTTTAGTGCTCTAGAACTAAGTGTATTGAAGTCTGGGATTTCTAGCACTTCTCCTTGTGCCACATAGATGGAAGGGGAACTGACTCCAGCTCTAACCCAGAGTTCTGCAGAGAATTTCACCCAAGCTGTTCTCAGATCACACCTTCTCTCCTGCAATGAGCTAAACACAGTCTTGTTTCATAGAATAATAGAATATGCTGAGCTGGAAGGGACCCATCAGGATCACTGACTTGAACTCCTGGCCCTGCTTAGGCACTGTGATTACTTCCCTGGGGAGTCTGTTCCTGTGCCCAACTACCCTCTGTGTGAAAAACCTTTTTCTAATATCCAACCTAAACCCTCCCCAACTCAGCTTTATTCCTCAAGCCCTATCACTGGTCCTGAGAGTGAAGAGATCAGTACCTGCTCCTCCACCTTCCCTTATGAGGATGGTGAAGACCACAGTGAAGTCTCCCCTTGGCCTCTTCTTCTAAAAATCCAAGTGACCACAGCCACTCCTCATAAGGCTGAGGCTTCCCCTCCAGAGCACTCAGCAGTGACCAAAACTGTCCCCAGCACTCAAGGTGACATCATCCTAGTGCAGAGCAGAGCAGGACAATCCCCTCTCTTGCCTGGCAATGCTGTGCCAGATGCACTCCAGGACATGGTGCCCTCCTGTCTGCCTTTTTTTGGGTTTGGTTTTTTCAGTGAAGTCCCAAGGTTAGCATTCTCAGGATTAACGTAATCGCAATAACTTGAAAGGCTAACTGCAAATGGATATAAAAGACATGTTTTTCTTTTTAAGCATAGGAAAAAGAGGTAGCAGCACCCCAAGTCCTCTTTTGTGATCCTGGTATGAAAACACCAAGCTATGAAAAATTTTCTGATATGTGATCTTCACACCAGTAGGACAGTGATCTGGGGAATGTGGCTGAAGTGGAGAAAAAAAGAAAAGTAATTCTGCAGACAAGTGGTTACAAGATTGGGCCACAGTTCCTGTCCCTACACCCAAAATATGGTATAGTCACTGACTGGTACTAATAGATGAAAAAATGTACCATTGAAAACCAGTGAAAATTTGTCACTGCAAACTAAAGTTCTTTAAAAACTGATATGAGTTGGGCATGGATCTCTGGGATTGCATTCTTGGACTGATGTGCCTTCCCTCTTCACCTGTTCAAGCTTGCCTTTGTCTCTAGCTTCTCTTTCTTTCCATCTTTTTGCAGGTGCTTATGAAACAATCCTGCTGGAAACAAGGTAACACAGGGAGGAGAATTTATTAAAGCACATATTATGTGAAAGTTATTTTTTTTCTGGGAATACATATCAGCCAAAATGTATGCATTTCCAAGACTGAGATTTTATTGCCAGTGTTTTTCTTCTTTCTTCCACAGTCAGTGTATGAATGTGTTCTCATTGAGTCATTACCAAATTTAATTTATTTCTTGGCATACTTTCCAACAATCTCTTCCTCTTTTCTACCCAGCCACCTTTGACTGCAGCCAGCCAGGTGGTTCACTAACTGACTTAATAACTTATAAATTCAGCTTGCTTTACAGTTTCTGCTGAACACATTCTCTCAATAACAACAGTTTTCCCAGCTTGAGTAATAAATGGGGTTACCTCAGGGTTTAAACAAATGTGAAGTGTGTCCTTAATGCAACCAATTTAATCAAACACATCACTGAGTTCTTCTAGTATATTATTTTCATTTAGCTGATATGAGACCTCCATTATACGTTTGATCAGTTTTAATTCCTTAGACACTCTAATCCCTGGCACAGGCTAAGCCTCTACATTCACAAAGAGAAATAGAATAATTTCTGAGAATTCCATACAGAGAAGGGTGGACCTTTAACACATGAATGCTTTGTGCCCTCATTTACTGTGACAACCATAGCATTTTTAAACTTTCCCATGCTTCCCGTGAAGAGACAAATTTGGATATTGCCATTATTTAGTTATATAAGGCAAATGTCTATAGTAACTTCCAGCTGTTGCAATCTGAATTTGTGACAATTTTTCTGCATATTAAATACTTTAGTTACATCTATTATTCATATAGTCAAGTACATTTCTGACAGTACAAAGGATTCCATGGTGTGCTTAACTGTCAGGATCACCATTTGCTTTCAAAATATTTGACAGCATTTGTAACTGCAGGTCTAAACTTCTACTTAAATTTGTTTATGAAGAAGTAACATGGCTCATTCTGCTTGCAACTGGGTATAAATTGTGAGAGTAAACCAATAGAAAATAGACAATTTTAAGTTCATATGTGATTGGGTCTTTTAAGTCTAATACTTCCTCATAGTCAGTTAATCAGGGGGTCCGAGAATCACATGGGCCCCACAGCAACTCCTTTATTCAATACCTAGTAATAAATGAGGCCAGACATTAAAAACAAAAATCAGTTGGAGAAATGTGTTTGCATTTCAGCATAGAACCAAGATCATTAGGTTATTTCTATTAAATGACTGACATTTTGTTCTTGGATACTGGAAACCTTCTCAAAGTTAATAGATGTATATGCCACTACAACTATTGACATAGTTTAGCTGATTGATTTTTTAAAAAAATTAATACTTATCTTTAAATGCCTAAATGTCCTGTCTATTTCCTGTGTTGTGAAAAACATTGCTTCAGGCCTATATATAGGCTTTCTAGTTGCTGTAGCTTGTCACACAGGCACTTTGCACCTCTTTTCATCTGTGTTCTGAAGGTCAAAGCAATTCCATCACATCCTGATTGCTCAGACTGCCACATCATGCCTAGACCTACCTTTGTTGCCACTTCTATAAAAACCACAGTTTAAGACAAAGCATATATGGATCATATGAAATATGTATCAAGTGAGAAAATGTTCAAATTTAGATGAAACTTCTCCTCTCTTTATATGTATCTGGTTTCATTTCGTCTGTATAAGTGATGCAAACTCTGAAATCCAAAATCTTAATGATGGCATTTTACATGACAGAGTAAGTAACTTAGACTTAAACAACATAGACAAACTGAGAAGTGTGGGCCAGATAAGTGTACAAGGAGGCAGATTAACAACTGGCTGGAATGGAAGGCCTAAAGAGTTTTTATTAGTGACACAAAGTCCTGCTGGAGGCAAATCACTGGCAGAACTTCTTCCAAAGCTCACTCTAGCAAACATCCAATAACAGATCCTGCTGAGCATCAGATCTTTAGAATTCATCAGTTCAAGTCTTGAGTCTTTCTTAAATAAAAGTGTTTCTTAGTACCTCCAAATACTACCTGAGCTGAATCAGCATCTTCAAAAATCAAGCTTCTCAGAAAACAGGTGTCTAGAATGCCAAAACAGCTTTGAAGTAAAACATGAGAGGCTTAATGTAAACAATGAAAGAAATGAACCAACCCTAAAATTTGGACAACATTTAGAAGAGAGAAAATTGCCTTGTGAAGAATGGAGGGATGCTATTACAGATGGAGAACAAGAGGTATGGATGCAGAGGGAGAAAGGAAGAAATACCAGGTAACATGGGAAGGAAATCTGATGGTGCTTATATTGATTAAAAACACTGGATGAATCATAAAACCAAGAGAAAGAAGCAATAATAAGCCCAGGAAATCAGCTTCTAAGTAAATCAAATTTATTATATTGCAGACCTTTGAAACCAGTCTTCTGGTTTCAAAGGTCTGCAATAAAATAAATATGGTATTCTCTAATATGACATATAGGTTTTGAGATCACTAAATTCCCATTTCAATGCTTTCCAGCTAGACAAATCCTTCCAAAAAAAAAAAAAAATTAATAGCTTTCACATAGAAATAGAAATAAAAATAAAAATAGCAACTTCTAAAAAAAAGTATTAAGAGATACCTAGGACAAATGGGGGGAAAAAAATAATAACTTCACAAGGAGAAGGATAATGTGTAAAGAGGAGAAGAGAAAGGTATGATGTTACTTCTACAAAGAAAATACCAAATCCAAAATGAAGACCCCCCTTAAAATGTTTTTTTCCCCTGGCTTTTTTTCAGTGACTCTTCATGGGGTCTCATTTCAATCTTCTCAATTTGTCGGATGGTTTTAGCATTTGTAGAATATTCAAAAATAATTAATTCTAAAAGATCTCCTTGCCTGTGTGGGGAAAAGAAAACACAAAGTAGATGTAAACTTGCTGCAGGAAATGTGAATAAAATTATTCAGAGAGATGAGGGAGAAGGGGAACAAGGATTATAGATTGCCTGCAGGCTAGGTGCAGGCAACAGTAGAAAAGCAGTTTCAGTATTAATGCTACTTACCTTTTTATTAGAATGCATGTGTCATTGTTTCTTTACTGACTTGTTGCTATTTTTGATCAGTCTGGAATTTAATCTATTCAAATTTTCAGGGAAAAAGAAGGCAAAATTCTGCTGTGATACTATAAATGAAATCACTTGCATTTAAACAGATAAACTGCTTCTCTGTGGTATTTAGCTGAACAGCAGTTCAGGATGTAAAAATATGGTCCTTGTTAATCTATTACACTAAAAAACAAGAGACAGGTGAAAGCTGCAACAGCAACTGAGCTTATCACACACAATTGCCTGTCAAAGAGCAACTGCCTCATATTAAGTGAAATTGTTGTCTGCTTGCAGTCTTTGGGCAAATTGAATAGAAGGGAGTGTCTATAACTCCATTATTTGTAGTTCAGCTGAATTCAGCTATTAGAGATACCCTGTAAAAAGTGAATAGCAGCACTTAAGCCAAATGTGAAAATGATGGCATTTTCACATTTCAGGTCTATAGCCATTACATGAGGATCCTTTGAGAGACGTTTCTAGACTTTCAAAGAGGAAAAAAAAATAAAATCATACCCTGTGGCCACATGAAATGCAGACAATTTTGAGCACCTCTCAGAAATTTACCAATTCTCAGTCCCGTTTTTAACAGGGAGAGCATTAAAGACACATCTGCTATGCTTCTATGCTACTGTGTCCTGCTGCAGTTTCAGGCTCATTTTAGCCTGAATTTTAGTCTTTTCTTGTTAAATGGTGCAGGAGAATCTATCATAGCAACCGCTCCAATGGGTTTGTGAGGTGAATACAGAGATAAAATTTCTTGCATATTCCCTAATGGATCTCTGGTTTCTTTCAGTAATTATTTTGCCTGTCAGTCACCTTATGCCTGACTGTGGCAGCTTGAACCTTTGATTCTGACAAGAGGTGATTGGGAAAGTTACCTTGGAAAAGAGTTTAAAAGGAACAACTCCAAATACCACATCAGTCATCAGTGGTCCTCTGCAATCTTCATTAAAAGGACAGCAGGAGATCAGGTGTTATTAGACTATCACAAAATTATGCATGTTATTTTTAATGATATTTTATTTTAAGAATAATAAATGCAAATCACACTGTCTGGGAAGAAAAAGATATGGAAATTCAACAGAGCTCAAAAGTAGGAAGACAAACCTAGCATAGAAAATGAACATGTCCAAGAATCTTTGGATGTCAAAAGACAAACCCTCCCTAAAATGTTTAAAAAAATTGTTTTCATTCTTCAAGTAACCAAAATCTCTGGAAAATAGGGGTCAAATAATTTAGGGGAGAAAGAGAAAAGAGCATTACTGGTAAATATTTCTGGAAAAAATTATTTATACTCAGGGACACACAATTATCTCCAGCAGAACAGGAGGAAAGGAAACCCAGGCTGGGGTTCTCCTTTTGAATGACATTGCTTTCAAGAATGGTACTGGTTTGGTCCTTGACTCTTATAACCAAAAAGTGCATCATGTTATACCTAAGAAACAACTAAAAATATAATATAGCTGATGTCAACTGCACTGAATGCTCAATATTCATCTTCTTGCTTTTATGGGTCTACTTTATGACTGGCTTCTAATTTTATCACAAAGGATTTACTCTAGCTTTGCTAGTGTAGGTTTATTCTTCTGGTGGACAAAATATTATAAACTCAGGTATAATGTAAAACTCTTTCCAACACAGGCACAGATTAGTCTGAACATTTCATGTGTCCACCCTTTTTCAAAGTACAGCCTGAGTTTCCTCAGTGCCTGCATTCTTGCTTCCTTTCTCTTCTGGTTTTCACTTTTCCCAGTACAAACCTGTACAAGCCAGTATGAATGGTGGCTCTGAGCAGCCTCAGGCTGTGAATACTTCAACAGAGATGACAAACTGGACTGAGGCTGATGCATCCTATATCACAGAAACATACAATCAGCTAGGTTGTAAAAGACCTCTGAGATCATTGAGTCCAACCTATGACTGAACACCACCATGTCAGCCAGACCATGACCCCAAAGGCTATGTCTGGTGATGGCACCACCTCCCTGGGCAGACCATTCCAATAGCTACTCACCCTTTGTGTAAAGAATCTCTTCCTGATGTTCAACATAAACCTCCCTGACACAGCTTAAGACTGAGTCCTGTTGTCCTGGCCCTGGTTACCTGGGAGAAGACACTGAACCCCACCTGGCCACAATCTCCTTTCAGGCAGTTGTAGAGAGCAACACAGTCTCC
>JAHXMQ010012337.1:8095925-8163978 GCA_020466415.1 Ammodramus savannarum pratensis | reverse complement strand
AGATATGGAGCTTTGCAATAAGATGACAACAATGCCCTGTGCACAGAATCTGGGCACAATCTCAAGCTGGAACCAAAGTGCTCTGGAGAGAAAAAGAATTCATATCTGAGTGTGAAGGTTCAGGGTCTTGTCTTCAGTGTTATGTTACTTACATTCACCACGCAACGTAAATCTGCCTCTGATCCTTATGTGCCAGTGAAAATGTTTTAGGAATACATACAAATGGAAATTGCTTTCAAGCAAGTTCAGTTTTAGCCAAAAGGGTTGCTAAAGGGACTCATGCTAACGGAAAATAATTTTTTTTCCCCAGGACAGTAAATGGAAAAAGATGGTCTCTCATCTGAGGATAGTCTGAGTTTAGGCTGAATAAAATGAAAATGAACAACATATAATAAAAAATGATGTGTTGACTTGTAACGGAGGCTACAGTTCTTAGGAGGGACCATAATTTTTTCAGGCCCTGAAGCTCTAGTAAGTAATGGAAAAACAGTGTAGTAAAACTAGGAGTGCTGTTTTATTTGACTGAAAAACCACAGCAAATCAGTCTAGTTCAAGAGACATTGAGATTGAAATAAACTACTGGATCTCAACTGAAAAAAGTAAATTAGGGTGCTTGAATTCTTATTTTTTAGGCTTCTCATAAACACTGCAAGTTGTTTGTTGAGCTTTGTATTGAGAGTGGGCTCTAAGGGCTCAGCAACAGAGGCTGTGAGGGCTCTGTGAGGGGAGGCCAGGACTGACACAGCCATTTCCAGCTGGATCCAACTGCAGGGGCAGGCCTGAGCCCACAGTTAAGGGCAGCCCCAGCCAGTTCCAACCACCCACTGCAGGGTGCAGCTGAACTGTGAAAAGTGTCATGTGAGCACCAAGGTCGGTGGAGCAGGAGGTGCTCTGAACGCTGGAGCCAATATTCCCCTGCAGGCCGTGATGAAGACCATGGTGGAGCAGATATCCACGCAGCCCATGGAGAGGCCCATCCAAGCTGGCCTTGAATGCTTTTGCTAATGGGGCACCCACAACTTCTCTGGGCAACCTGTTCCACTGTCACAGCAACCTCACTGTAAAAAATGTCCTCCTAAAGAACTATTCAAATGGAAGGTTTTGAGCTGCTGTATACTGCTTTTGAGCAAGTAATGACTTATCTCAATTAATGAACTCATAGTTCCTTTGAATACTCAGAATTCCTCTGCAAAGACTTATGACTGAGAAAATATTTTTTAGAGTAGCAAAATGCTAGTCCAGTCCTTAACTATGCAGATTATATTTTCCACTCAAAAAACAATGGTTTGTGTAATAGATACAATGTGAGTCCATACAATCACAAATTGCTGTCCTCCAAATCCAAGCTGGCTAGAAAAATGTACAGGTAGATTATAAGAGAGCATTTTAAAGGCATATTGTTAAAGTAAATTCAGTTTGCAGTCCCACAGGTAGGTTAGCTTAAAAATATCTTCTATTCCAGTAGCTGCACTTAAAAAGAAGCATAAAATAGTTTCTTTTAGGATTCTCAATTGTGTGTTTATTTATTGTAAAATACAGTTGGAACACATGCTGTGGCAATTGGTAAATCTATATAATACCTCTTTATAGAGCAAAGCAAAAAAATAAATATGTCTTTTTAAAAATATGGCTTCATTCAAATGTATGAGAGTTTGCTGTTTTGTCTATATAGCTCATGTTTTTGGGTGTTCAGTGTGATGAATAATCCAAATTTTTTGCCATTCCATTTAATAAAACACTTCATATAACCTCTTCAGAATGATGATCTCTTTTCTATGACAGACTGAACTGTTCAACAGAACCAGCTTAATCATAAATACTTAATAGTTAGGGAATTGTCACCTTCCTCATACCACAGAAATATTTTAATATTTTTCACACCACTGGAAAACAGTGGAGGTGCAGATATTCTCAGTACTGTCCAAGCACAGATATATACATGCCCATGTGAAGGATAAACCTCACTATTTTAAAAAAGACTATGCTAGACTACTTGGATATCCCACGTATATATTAAAATGTAAATATAAAAACATAAATAGAAAACAAACATGAATCTCTGATAACCTAAACCTTTCTAAAATTACAGCTGTGGTGGATTTTTTTTCTTTTTTTAAAACATAGACACGGAAAAGATATCGACCTTGTCTTTCATAATAGTGGCTGATTGAGCAACGTCAATATTTTTTTATTACTTTCCTTTAAAAGCTATTTTTTGCACAGTTCAAACCCAAATTACTATGTGACTTAACATAATTTAAATAAACAAAATCTTTCATTTAGTATTGCAAGAAAAAGGGTAAATCAGAAGCCTTAATGTACTGGGAAGACTTGTAGGCAGATTCCTTCACAGCTTGGTAATGTTTGAGTTGGAGACAGATTATGACAGATTATTCAACAGGTGCTGAACAAGGTTTTAGAAACAACTTTCTTTCAACAAAAGACTCACTTTCAATGTACCTCATTCTGAATCAAAGAGCTGGTTAAGGAGAGTAATTTCTTATTGCAAGTCATTTCAGGTAGGAAAAAACAGTGAAAGCCACGTGATATAAGAGTTTTTGTATTTAGTTTGCAGATCCCATGCTGGAGTTGCACCATACCTGCAGCAAGGCCAGTAGAAATCATTCACTTTCTTATATGGAAATGGAAGATGGACGCAGTTACTGAAACAGCATTACCTGTTGCTCTGGGACCTGAACAGACTCCTGGCTCAGACCTGCATGAACACTTATTGAAGATTAGTCTGTGTGAGTGGTTCCTGACAGCTTTCTTCAGCTGTCTCAAGCAGGTGACTTATTTCTGAGCCTGTTGATCAATGCACAGTCTGTTGGGACAAGAAGCAGTCTTGCAATTTGAGATGCAATAGTTTAAAAATCAGATGCAGTAAAGAAATGCTCCACATTTTGTCACATGCCACCTAAAAAAAAGCAGATCATGGGAGAAAAATGTGGTTTTAATAATTTATTTTATTTGCAAATAACCTGTATCTAAGATTGGATTACAGAAAAATGTAGTTACAGTGTTTTTTTTCTATACCACAGTAAGATATTATTGTGCTCTGATTTTATTTTTTTGTTTATTTTTTTTATTAGCTTATATTCAAGATCCCTGAATTTATTGTTTTAAATTTTGGAAGATATTCTCCAAAGTTGTATGCAGGGCAGGGCATCCTGGTTCCTGTTTAGAGTTTTGATGTAATTGGCCTTTTCTTGCAAATTATTATATTCATACTTTGTAGTAATATTCTCTGGGGACATTTTCACCCAGCTCGACTAAGAATTCTCTATATCCACACTTTTTCTTGAAACAGTGTTAGGTGCAAAACAGGGCTGGGGGTAAAGTCATTACAGGTTTTTACTACTCAGGGTTGACTTTAGTTGAGACTTTAGAGTCAGTTTTCTCCCTGATGCTGCCTACATATACAAATAGCCATCTGCTCTGCAGCCAGAGATGAGGGCCAGCTATGAAACATTTAGTTTGAGGGAGAGTTTGTTCATCATGTCTGAAACAGGTATGAGAGAGAGTTTTCCAAGCTGGCTTTATTTTCTTGCAAAACCTTGCATCTTGTATAACCAATGTCTGCTACTGAGGCAGTTTCCCCATTGAGCAGCTTTGTTCACTGCATAATCCTAGAAATACCCCAAGTGCAATATATTATGGATTTGAGATACTGCCCAGCCCCATTCCTCCTTAAAAAACATTCTATGGATCACATGATTAAACATTGTCTTAAAAACATATAAACCACAAGCTAGTGCCTGCAAGCAATCTATCCAGTAAAATTCTGCACATCTTTTCTGTAGAATAACACATGTACAGTCCAGATGCAGACAGGTGCCTTTTGACACAAACTACCTTCATTAGGTTATTGGATAATTTAACAACTGTTCTCAGTTGAGTCTAGATAAGTGTCTAGAATTGAGTCAATGTGAAGAATGTCATTTTTTACAGAGAAAATAATTTTGCCCATAAAATTGTGATTGTCTCTTAAAGAATTAGATATCAAGATAGCAGAGTCAAAATCAATGTTTCTGATGAAAAATCTGAAAGAATTATAGGGTCTTGAGTAAATTTATTGCTGACTAATTTTATTAATCTCAGTATAGAAACTGTTCAGTCTCTTTTCTTAAAACTTTCTATTTTGAGAGACATATCCAGCCCAGGAAATTTCAGCCTGAGCAGCTAAAGATTAGCAAAATAAGTACAAATGAAAGGAGGATGCTAGGACAGAAGGAACTAAGCAACAAACATAGAAGTAGCATAAACAGATAATAACATGTCATACTTCAGTGCAAAAGATGAAAGTGAGGAGTTCTGTTTGTGCTGCTTTCTGCTGTGCCTTCTTATGAGGAGGAAATAAGGATTATCACAGGGCCATGGGACTGAAGAAGGGGCTTGGAACTGTGTGGTTTGCTGGTCTGCAGGAAGTATGAGTGTCTGAGAACCTGCAGAATGGAGTCCAAATGCCTGATATCTCATTAAAAAAGCATTTGAACATCCTGTCACCCCCACTGTGTTAATTCAGAGGCCTCTGCTCTGCATATATAATTTTGCATTTGATACAAATATTAGATAGGAAACACTTCTGGCAAAACTTGTCCAACATAGTTAGTCTGTTAGGGTCATCTTTTGAGTTATCTTTTGTGACTCATCCTTTATAATCAAACAAATATATTCTACATATTATTCCCAGCCAGAAAGCTGATGAGGGATTCTTCACATATCACAGTTTCTAGGGAGTTGGATCTGTACTCTGAAACCAAAACAAAGTACTATGGATTGACACAAAGCTTAAAATCTCTCACTTACACAGAATAGTGATTGGATGAAAAATGACACTGTGTTTTTAAAGTGCAGATGTGTTGACTTCAGTTGAGGCTGTGACTGCACACAAAGCACTGCCAAAATAAAGAGTAAAGAGTATAGTCTGCTGAAATTTCTGCTGACCTTACCATGTGCAAAGATCTGCCAGCTTTTGAGCTTCAGCCCTCCCTCTTTTCAAAAGGGCAGCATCTGGACTAGGCAAAGTGAGGAGGAAGCTGTTGTAGAAGGAAGGATAAATGTTCTTTTCCCTAAGTTTTATTGTCATATTATAAAGTGAAATTGCTTCCTGTTGGAACTCCTACTTACTTGGTAGAATTTTGGAGGAGGCTGAAACTCAAAAAAGCTATGTAAAAAAAAATTTAAGAGGGCAAAACATTAAGATATATGTCATTTGAATTTATCATGTGTGCATAGTTTGAGTTGAAGATGTTTGAACAGGAAAAAAAAATGTTACATGTAGCAAATAAAACCTCTGCTTAATATTTCCAGTGGAAAAAAACCCATAGGAACCTGTGATATAAAAGTGTTTTTTTTATTTTTAGTTTATAAAAAAGATGTGTTATACATGAGGCAGACCCAGTTGGCTTGAAATTTCTGGGACAATAAAATCCAAATATATTTCAAAAAAGAAACAAATAGGTTCTTTGAACAAATTCTTTATTAACCTGAAAGGAGCAAAAAAATATAAATTTCCTTTTATTAAAAATTTTTACTGTTTTAAAAGTCTATATCAATGTTTTTATATCATTCATTAGAATGTGGTATTTTTTTTCCGAAACAATCTGTTGATTCACTGATTGGAATCAATATTTTAAAATTTTGAAGGTCTCCAGAAGAATTAGGTAGTACAATACTAAGGAAATAATTAGAAATGCCACTCTGACCTGACAGTTGTGTAATCAGAATAAGAAGAGAGGAATGTGATATGTGGAATGTCTGGGACAGCTGCAGTCACTACATAAAAACCCTGTCACAGGATGTGGTCCAGTGGTAAACAAGGTCAGGCTAGCATACCATCTGCCCATGGAATATTGTGCTCATGCACTATTCCAGGTCTTTTACAGCTACATGGTTTTCAGTCATTTAAAAACAGAAGAAATTCTATCAGGAAAAAAAATAAATAAAAGCATATTTAATAGGTAATTAAAGGCAGAGCAAATTAGACAAAAAAGAGAAGGACAAAAATATCTCTGTATGACAGTGGTGAAAGCTGGAGTTGAAATTACTGCCATCTCACACTGTCCATCAGCTCTGAGTGCTTTAAATGGGGAGGAATCTGGGTTCAGCTGTCCTCCTTTGGATGCTGTCTTTCTGGGAGCTGCTACTTATTGGCACTGGGCTGCATATTCTGGGCTCCTGTGGGGGAAAAGAATTATTATCATTCCTCAGCTGACTGTCTCATGCTCTGTGAACAGTGTGACTAAATTGGCTGAAGTTGAGCAAACCTTCCAGAATGGGTCTTTGAAAATACAACACTGCAGAGTGAAAACTATGCCTTTCACTTTCGTTACACAGGATTATACACAGTTCTACAGATGTAAGGTGCTATGAAGGTGCATGCAGAATGGCTATAAAGCCTTTTTTCTGTTTTATCTTTCCTTGTAAAAAGTGAAATTATATTGTGTTTGATTCTTTGAAAGCAAAGAAATACATTCACTAAATAAATACATGCACTTCTATTTATCAAATTCTGTTGTTTTTTGCATGTTTTATACCCTTTGATGAGACAAAGTTCCTACTGACTTTATTTGGAAGCATATGAATCAATTAAGCAGAAGTTGGTGCCCTGTGTTCTTTGGAATTGTGAGCAGTAACTGGCTTACTGTTCAGGATGCCATCCACTTACAGCACTCCATAAATTCCTCTGCAGAAACTTTTTAATTAAAGTAAAATTACAGTGGCAAAAATAGAAATGTGAAAAACAAAATAGGGTATATTTTGTTATTTCATGTATTTAAGATTGCCGTGTGAATGCATCACACAGGCACCTGTCCTCATTCCTGTGTAGTGGGAGGCCCCTTCTTCCCCTAAACCAGGGAGAGGTTCTGCCTGTCCTCACTGGAATGAGTGCTGGAAGGTGCTGGAAATAGCTTTTCTAAGTTCCCAGAAAACTGCATCTCTTGCCTTACAGGCTTCCCAGAGGCTGGGCTTTTTAATTCTTTCTTGAGAAACACAGATATCAAAGGATTGTGAAGCGATGGGCAGATGGTGATCAGTGGCCTCACACAATCCTCCGCAGAATTGGCCAGCTCTATCAAGGGTAAAGAAAAGGATTTCTCTAAGTGGGACAAAAGACACTGAAGCTTCACTGCATTCTCAGGTCTATACCTCACAGGTGGTTGGTACCCTCCAACTCTTTACAGGTTTCACACAAACACAGTCAAATGCAAAATCAGATGTGTAGAATAACTTCATTATGCATATTTTTCAAATTATCATAGGTAGCCCAGAGTTTCTTTGCTTACTTTTATTTTTCACTGTGTATACATGGACATAATTTTCACTATTTTCAAACTTTTATTTCCCTTCTAATTCTAGTTTCATTATATGGACTTTCATTTTGTAAATTAATTAAGTATTTATATTGATTTATCGAGTCTATAAAATATATTGGATAAAATGTTGTATAAAAACAGACATACTGAATTTCAAGGACTATCTAATGGGTTCTTTACAGAAATAAGAAAGTGAGATCTTGATGAGACTTTTAATACTGGTTTTTAGCATAGGTAGATTTTTACTTGTTATTTTCTGAGGAAGTTTTTACCAGTACATGTAAGAACACATTCCAGTGGTTTTATTTCTTTATGTATTTGAGGATTCATTTTGCTAGTGAGCACCACAGTGTTGTTCAGAAAAGCATTCACATATATACTTATGGTCCCTGAAATTATTTTTAAGGTTAGTTGAATATCTGAATATTCAAAGGTATACATAAACTCTGATGTTTTGAGAAGCAGGATCTGGCTTGGGAACATCCCCATAAAATCCAGAATGCAGATGATGACTGATGTGATGTGGCTTGCAGGTCTCTGAGAGGTGCCTAAGAACAAAACCCCACAGTTCTAATCTCAGAATCTATGGTGACTGCAGGATGTGAATGGAGAAAATAAACAGCATCTTTTTACTTGCTTGGTTAGCACATTTGCTAAGGCTCACTATGACATTAAAGGCAGAGCTGTTGCTTAAATCTTCCTGTGAAAGACGGTCTAAGATCTTCCTCACCTTCAGCATCTTCTTCTGCTATTTCAGTGGACTCTGAAGAAGAAAGAATGATATTAAAGAAAAACATAATGATATTGCTTCAACTTTGAAAATAACAGTAAGCTGTATGACTTCTATACTGTCTTCATGTTTAATGACAAAGATATTTGCTTCCAATTTTTCTCCATAATTGGTACAGAGACAGATCTATTTGCTTCCATTGCACAAAATATATGTGTTAAACTGAAATTAAGTATTTGGTTTTATGTTTCTAAGATACTGTTCATAAATTCAGTTTACAATAGAAAAGAAGGGAAGGGTTACTTAATTTTCCACATGAACATTGATTTAAATTCCATTGAAGTATATTCTTAAATTATGTCTAAACCTGTGGCCCTGGAAATTTACATCCTTTATTCATTATTCTGTATCCTGCATTTTAAAATCTATTCTTCCAGAAAGAGTTTCTAAAAGAAAATGAGGCTTTATGTTTAATTTCATTCTATATATATGTTGCCATTTTGTTACTAACTACATGATGCATTTACTCTTTCATCACCAAATTCTGAGTGCTTCTTATTCACTTCTGTTACAGCTCAGGACTCTGATCTTGCTTTGAATCCTGTACTTCAGGATTTTCCATTCCTTTGTTTTTATGTGTGACACTCATATCCACTCTGGGAAATTATTCATACTTGCTTTTATTTTTTTTTATTTCTTATAAACCTGTTTTAAGTTTATTCTGCTGCTAGCCATCATTGTTCCTTTGACTTCAGTAAAGTTAAAATTTCCCTCAGAGGAGCTTTGCTGAACCTCAGAAGTTTGTCACAAGATGAGCCATATTAGTTCCCAAAGCAGGAGAGAAAGCATGTTAACCCTCTCAATAATCTGTTTTGTGGCTGAAAGTGGGCAAGGGACAGTTCCTTCCAAAGCCTTGAGAGTCTGTACAGAGACCAGGCTCCTCTTGGAAGTGAGCTGGATTGTTGTAGCCATCACTGCTGGAGGAGGAATGGTCACTTTCCATAGCACAGACCAACATTTGGTAGAGACAAGGCACTCAGAAGGAAGCACTGTAATAATAACAACGGTAGTAAAGGTTCTGTTAAAGAGAAAAATACTTTGGCACAGTGCTTTCTCAGTAGCTGATTAAAGAGAGGGCAGAGAGGAAAACATATACCTGTACAAGGTGGAAATGGTTGAAAGAGATTTGTGACATGTAACATTCTTAGAGGAAGTTTTTGACACGAGGAAGTCTGAGCACCTCTGGTAATAACGAAGGCAGAGTACACCAGAAAGCAGACATGGGATCATCATAAGGAGAAAAGTTTGAAAAGCTTTGGAGAATGGAAGAGACAAAGTTCTTGTTTCCTGTCCAAGTGCACTTGATAACAACATATCTTTTAACTTAAAGAATTATTTTCTTGATGCTACCAATTGGGAGCAGTGCTCGGTTCTTGGAAAGCAGAGAAAAATTTTAAAAACCGTGGGAAGAGAAAGAAAGACATCCCTAATCCGTCTGCTGGCAGTATGGCTTAGCATCTCTTCTAATTAGTCTCAACTCGTATGAAAGGGAAAGCTCACACCCCTGCCTTTGATTATGTTTTTCATGGTATAAGGAAGGAGTTTAGTACAATCACACATTACTTCACAAAACTTCATTTTCTCAATGTTTTAAGGTGAATTCAGGTATTTATTTTCTGTAAGAAATTTTTTTCTGTCCCTTACAGTATATATTTGAGTAGAACTGTATGAAGCATTTATGCATTCGTGAAATCTCTCAAAATAACCCAATTAGCACACCACAGTTCTAGTGATTTTGGGGAAGCATTGAGGAAGAATCTAATTTTTGTTCTATAAAATACCTCCCAGTGTACACATACCTCAAAGTCACTTAAACATGATTCTTACCCCTGTCCAGTATATTTTCTGGTAGGTAAGGGCAACTTCACAGAAGTGCTAATGAAATGTTTCCCCCATTCTCTGAAATGAAAGGAAAATAAAATTCTTCAGTGTTTCTATAACAGCAAGGGTAACCTTAGTATGGTTTAGACATGAATTATCCTGAAGATACATACATAGTGAAAAAATCAGAGAAGGTAAAAATCAGAGCAACAGTAGTTTTAACAGTCTTTTACACAAGACTATTAAAAGAAGAAAATTTATATACAATGGATGTCTTTTTTCAAGTGGCATATTAAGCCAATGAAATATCTGTTTTGGTAGTCTCAATTGTACTGGCAATACATACACGGGGCCAACAGGAATATTATGGAAAATCTACTGATAATACAAAGATAACAGCTTGGTGGAGAACAGTAAAAGGAAACAGACCCCTCTAAAACACAGGTAACTGGCTTCCTGAATATATCAGCATATAGACATTGCCATCATAGAAAAATTAAAGATAACTTCAGATTGCAAACTTCAAAATATAGGCAGAGTGACAAATTGTATTCCATTGAAAACTATTTACAGTGTGTATATTTGGACACTTTCCTATTCCTATTTTCCTATTTCTATTTCTTGTATACAAAGCTTTGTTTTCTATACATTTTTTCAGTTTTAATCACTCTTTTATAATGACTCTTTACTCTTTCTTTCTTTTGGTTCTTTAATGACCTCTAGCCACTGCTTATGATTTTATTCTCAATGCTTTTAAATCTCCTGTTGTAGTTCTTTCCCTGTGCTTTTTCAGAAATGCTTTTCATTTTTGTTGAAAGTCCATACTCAATCTGGGGATTGGTTTGGATGTTTTAATGTGATAGTAATTTCTTATTCTCTTTTCATCCTCCACTTCTTTAAATCTTTCACTTTGTGATCCTCACTTAGTTCTTGTGCTTATCATGCTGGTCTTAAGGTCCTACACTTGCTGTACCCTTGTTTAGCAAAATTTATCTTATCTTTCCTTCGGCATTTATTCCTTCAGCCTGAGCAATTCAAAACAGATTCCCTACTGCTATCTTAATCTCAGAGGGAGCACTCCAGAGCTCACTCTCTGCTAATAAGTCCCTCTACCTGGCATTTCCCTTTAAGCTTTTAACATTTTATTGAAATTCTACAGAAATTTAAAACTTGGGAGATTTACCAGTAAATCAAAATGTTTCAGGTTTTTTATAATGTAAAGACACTATCCTGCATTCCTTCTCTAGAACATTTTGTGAATCAAGCCTAATTCTATTTACATGTTTGTATTATCAGCTTATATCCAAGTTTAAAACATTATTCTGTTCTACATATCTTTAAAATATCTGAAAAAATAATTTACTGTAATTTTACAGCATCCTTAAGGAGCACAATACATAGTACACAAGTAAATAATACACTCAGCACCTACAAAATTTAGTCTCTGCTGTACTTTACAGAATACTTCCATATCATTAATCCATGCATGGATCCAAAATAAATGGATATCAGCCCTTACTGTTGCTGTTTGTGGTATATGCTGAAAGCAATAATACATAAAGGGAAAATCCTTACTTGGAGCTGCAGGTTTAGATATGCATTTTGAATAATTTTCCCCACTGTTGATCTGCCAGTTGAAAACTCTGGCAATGTTGATAAACATTTCCTTAAGACATTTAAATTTAATTGATTTATCTTCTAGCTGTCTCTTTTACACTACATTAAGCTTCTTAAGTCTTTTTCATGAAAGCATGTTGGTTGCCACTTATTTAAAAGTACTTGAAAATTGCACCTTTGTTCCTCCTCTGTATGGCTCTGCAGAATCTTTAAGGTCTATGTGACAGTAGACAGACATCTAAAGTTTGCAGCAAGTAGACCAACTATGTGGCAAAGGCAAGAATTAATTTTTGATTCCTTAGCAGGATTGGTGTAGTCCTGCTTCATTTGTAGCTGAGGAAACTGAAGTCTCCAGAGGAAAGCAGGATTAAGAAACAATTTAGAAACTCTAGAAGAAAACTCCAACTTCTGCATCATTGATACATCTGCAAAACTTATTAAAACCCACACACAAAAGAGTGAGTTGAGAATCACTGAAAACAAATTAGCAATGAAAAGTTTCTTATATATTTTTGTTTTTAGAGCTGAAACAGTACTGAATGTACCATGACCAGAAGCAAAAGTATTAAGGCTTGAATAACTGCATGAATTTAGGAAAACTTTAGTAAGCACAGGGAAACTTTGCTGAGAGGGAAATGCTCTGACTAAATGTGCTTTTTATTTTGGAAGCTAGCACCTGAGAACAGGAAGAGGAATGTTCAGATTACCAGAAGCTGTATTTATTACCATCACAGAAATATCATTTCCTAATAGGTCATTAAAAAAAAGGTTTTGTGAAGAAAGATCAAAAAGGAGGTATTCAATTCAGATGTATCCAAAACTGAATACACACACCCCACAGTTTCCCAGAGTAATCAGTGAGGTGGGTAGCAAGATAAGAAAGAGATATGTTTCAAACCTTTTGTCTCAGATCATACTTTGAAATGTAGCGTGTGGGAGCAGAAGTATGACGGAACATTTTTTCTGCCTCCTAAGGTCAAAGAAAATATAAAAATAAAATGTTTCTGAAAGCAGCAGTGCTATTGGCATCCTGTGCTATTAGCTTGCTCTTTGAGCGTCACTTTGATTATAGAAGCCAAGAAAAATCCTCAAAGTGTGTCCTTAACAAAAAATGGAAGACAGAACTTTAGTTGAAGTGCTTCCTCTTGTTCTGCTGGTGTTTGTAACTTGGAGGGATGTCCCTGACAGCTATGGCTCTGAGAACTGTGGCCACTCATGACAACTCATCTCCTGTAAATTAGGCACACTGGCAAACTTTGTCTCAACTCTTCATTTATATCACCTAGAGGTCCAACTGCCCTTTATCTCCAGGAAGTGTTTCTATAAATACAACACACTATTTTCTGTTGTCCAATCAATAACTCAGTCTTCTGTTTTTGACAACACTGAACTAGTGTGGTATTTGCTTTGAGGCAGTAAGTGCAGGTAAAACAGTTCAGCAATGAAGTGAAGTTGATGCAGCTAAAAATGGGCCTGGTAATTGAGGACTTGATGTTCATTTGTCAAAAACTCTTGAGGTTTCATTTGGGGACGCTATTATCAGGTGCAGAATACTGACAGAATTCTATTAATGATTACCTGGTAACCTATGGGACTCTTTTCTAATCTATATACTATGGAATTGGTATCAAAAAGCTAAAATATGAATGTGCTGACATGTTTTCATATCTGAATGGTAATTTGAGCTTTCTTTCAATGAGAGAATGTCTCCTCAGTTCAAACAGTGATTCAATGATCCACAGGGTAGCTGAGATTCATTTTAGCAGTGCTCTGAATAATGGTGTTCAAAGTAACCACAGAGAAAGAGAGAATTACAGTATGAGATGAGCCTATGTATTAAATTATGTAAGTGATCAAATTTCCTCTGCCTCTGAAATGTAAGATGGTTGCAAATCTTTATTTTAAAACTCCTAGTTAAATCTACCAACCTAACTAGAAAATCTGTAGTCAGTCATGGTGCAAAAATGAGCACTGCTGCAAAGGAAATACAGAAATGACCACAATGTAACTGTCAAAACAAGATGTTTTAATCTGCTTAGGCACCCAAGAACAGCAGCGTTGCACAAGCACAGTTTATTGTCAGCAGTTTATTCAAAGCCATACACTGTCCTTGTTCTACATTAGCAGGTCATTTCAACAGCTCTGTATGCAGGTTTGGATCAGTGCATGGTTCAGAGAATCAGTATCAGTGCTTTGAGAAATTGCCTTCTCTCCCGTGATTTTTAAAAAAATATAAATCCAATTCTGTTCACTGTCACTCAGTAACCAGATTTGTAAACAATTTACATTTTGCCTGGAGTCAGATAATCCTATCATTATTTAATCTCTTTAAGCACAGACAAATATCTAGATTTGGATGTGTGTATGGAAAAGGGCTGTGTAAATAACAAGGAAAAAAATAACAATAAAAATACACACCAAAACCACAACTAGAAATGTAAAACAATTGCAAATACTTATAGTTCTGTAGATTTTTTTTTAGTCACTTCCAAATTTATGGAGTTATTTATCGGTCCTTGCAAAATGGAGCAGAAGGAAAGAAGACGAACAATCATATGCAAAACGAAGAATGTTTTTTGAAAAATAGATTTGGATTCCTCAATTTCCTCTGCACTGAATTTTTTTCAGAACCATTTTATTCTCATTCTTCATAACATAAAATCCTACACACTGAAATGTGATTTTGTAAAGCTGTCATATTTTTAATCTCTCAATAATTTTCCTCTATCTAATTAGCTTCATATCCATTCACTTATTGATATCATTATCTTTCCTCTTACATCACTTAGGTTTGGATAGCAAACATGCCTGAGTTCCTTCTTTTGTGCAGATTCAAGTGTTTGCAAAATGTTCTATCATCATCTTCATGGCTTTGGAGGTTGTAAAGCACAAAGGACCCTGTTCCCTTGATTACTTGGCATGGCTGAGCAGCAGCTCAAGCCTTAGTCATTGAACATGAAATCCTCAGCTCTCCCTTACATGCAATGGTCCAGGTTAGATTGAAGAGGGGACTTGAATCACTCCTCCTTACTCCAACTATCCAAAAACTGGACAGGAATACACTGATCTGTGAAAAGAGGTGATCCATCCACAAACACTTTGGAAGAACAATTTATTCTTTGTCCTCTTGATGTGCCAGTGTAGCTCTATGTCACCTTTCACAGCAGAGTATCACTTAATGATTAACATTTAGGATGTTGGTTACAGCTTGATTGAGGTTTGAAGTTGTAGAGATGTCTCTGAGAGCAGAATTTGGCCTGTTCTTACTATATTGCTAAGGATCATAGAGAAGATACAAAGAATCCATTTTTATTATGAAAGGATGGATTAGAAGCAACAAAAGAAGAAAAAAACAGCTTTTTACTTGTGAGTTTTCTAATGTACTATGGATTCCATGAACATAAAAATCCTGAGACTCCATAGAGCTATATCTACTATATAATTTTTCAGAGATAAATCATACTTTAATACTTTCTGCATTAGCATGTGGGTTTTCATCTTTCTAAAAAAACAATTTCTTTATATTTCAGGTTGATTAGTATGCAAGCTCTTACCTTCCACAGTTCAGATCTGGTCAATGATTTAACAATCAATTTAACAATTTAACAATAGACCCTTGATCAAAGTGCCATCAAGCTATTTTCAAACAATTTTCTTAAGCCAAATTCTGTGAAAAAATGGTCAGGGAGAGCTATCTGATAACTCATGGTGCATCTTTGATCCTTGAAGCACTTGAGTAACTATTTCAAAAACTTTCTGTGCTGTTAGAAATTGTTTTCTGCCCTTCACTGAATCAAATTGACTGACACTACAAAGGTTTTAGAATACAAATCTCCCTTTACTGAGAGGAATACACTCAATTCCTTAGTTTCCATACATCCCAGGAATTCAGTTTTAGCCATTTTGATGAAGCACACATGATATAATCAAAGGCAGGAGGTCTGTGTCCTTGCAGACTTACCTTGGTTGATTTGTACATATACAATTCTTTGAGATAATCTGTGTAGAGCCTGCTGTCAAAGATGTGACCTTCTTTTTTCTCCTCTGATCATGTGTTCCCAACTCCTTTGTTATACTGGATAGTTTGGTGCAGCCTCTCCTTGAATACTGTGTGCAGTTTTGGTCACCACAATATAAGAAAGATACTAAACTATTGAAGAGTGTCCAAAGAAGGGCAATAAAGATGGTGAAGAGCCTTGAGTCAAAACTGTATGAGGAGTAGCTGGGGACACTTGGGCTGTTCAGCCTGGAGGATACTGAGGGGAGACCTCACTGCAGTCACAACTTCCTTGTGAGGAGGGGCAGACCCTGATCTCTGCTCTGTGGTCATCGGTGGCAGGACCTGAGGGAATGGCATGAAGGTGTGCCAGGGGCTGGATATTAGAGACAGATTCTCTCTCCACCAGAGTGTGGTTGGGCACTGGGACAGCTCCTCAGGGAAGTGATCACAGCACCAGCCTGCCAGAGTTCAGGAAGCGTTCGGACAGGGTTCTTGGGCACAGGGTGTGACTCTTTGGGATGGTGCTCTGTAGGGCCAGGAGTTGGTCGCACTGACCCTTGTGGGTCCCTTCCAGCTCAGCATATTCTATGATTCTGTGATACAGTCAGAAAATTAATCTTTCATTTTGTGGTGTAGTTGTTCATCAGTTTAAGAAGGTAATCATGTGGCTGCAAAGGGCTTGTATGATTTTGTGTGTCATGCATGTGCATCATGCTCTCTGTATTTCTTTAAGCAGTATCTGTCTGTGGGAAGAAAATGTGTTGGGAACAAAATAGGTCATCCTAGGCTTTATCTATTTCTATTTTCTGGAAAAGACAAGAAACAGAACATTACAGTTACCTGAATTGTTGCAGGAGTCCTTTTGGAAAAGACCTTTCAAAATATTTGGGGAAGCAACTCATATGAATTGCACAGATGACAGCCTGCTTGCAAAAATATTCTTTTTATCAAAAACATCTTTTATATCAGTTGGAAAAAAATTTGAAATTATTTGAAAATTGTAATTCAGATATTATGATATTTTGTTTAGAATAATAGAATCATAAAAAGGTTTGTGTTGGAAGGGACCTTGAAGGCCATCTAGTTCCAACCTCCTTGCCATGGGCAGAGATGACATTCACTAGACAAGAATCCTCAAGGCCCCATCCAATCTGGCCTTGAACACTTCGAGGGTGCATTCACAACTTCTCTGAGTTGTTCAGAGGTCTCAGCACCAAGAGAGTAAAGAATTTCTTCCCAACATTTAAACTAAACCTGCCCCTTTCAGTTTGGAACCATTGTCCCTTGTCCTGTCACTATCTGCCTGTATAAAAATTCCCTCTCCCTCCTTTTTATAATCCTCCTTAAGGTACTGGAATGTTGTAGTGTGTTACGTTAGTTTGTTTGATTGCTCCCCCATTTTCTGTATTACTCCCCCATTTTGTATAATGGTTCTGCCCTCACCAGTTTTCCCGCCATAGACCTATCTATTATGTTATTCCCATGGCAACTCCTGCCACTGGGATTGTCAGTGTTTTTTAGTTATGTAATTCCTCCTCCCCCTCATTCCCTTATATGTGCACTGGTTTCTCCTCCCCGGGACCAGTCAATCACCCCCACTCCTCCTATTCTACCAGAATCTTCTTCCCTATGGGGGTAAGGATTGGCTGTGGTCCCGGGGCCCCTCCCTTACAATGTAACTATTGGCTTCTCCATAATGTCAGTATTGATAAGTTCACTCCCTTGTCTTCCCTTATTGGTTCATTGTAAACCCCTCCCTTATACACCTTCCCCTTTATAACCCTGTTTCACTCCCCCCGCCCCCCACTGTTGGTCACTCCCTGGTTGACTTTTTGGGATCTTCAATAAACCCAACTTTACCCCCAGAGAGAGTGTTCAGCTCCTTCCTACTCGTTTTGGCAGCAGCAAGATCCGTCCGCAGCCAGCACAGACCAAGGCCATTAGATGCTGAGGGGTGCTGAGGGAAGCTGAGGGGTGCTGAGGGGAGGTGGATGTCGGCCTACCCTCAGCTAGGACACTAAGGCCAGATACAACTCGCCGCACTGGAAGGCTGCTGTAAAGTCTCTGAAGCCTTGTCTTCTCCAGGCTGAGCAACCCCAGCTCTCCCAGCCTGTCTTTGTAAGGGAAGTGCTCCAGCTCTCGGGTCAATCTTTGTGGCCTCCTCTGCAGCCACTTCCCAGGTCCATCTCTTTCTTGTATTGAGCACCCCAGAGCTGGATGCAGCACTCCAGCTGGGGTCTCTCAAAGGCAGAGGAGGGGGAAGAATCCTCTCCCTTTCCATGCAAGCCAAACTCCTTTTGATGCAGCCCAGGATGCAGTTGGCTTTCAGGGCTAAAAGCACACACTGTTGGCTCACATCCAGCTTTTCATCCACGCGGACATTCCTGCACCTAGACACAGATCCATTGACCACAACGCCCTGGCTGCATCTATCCAAACAATTTCTTATCCACTGAATAGTCCATGCATCAAATCCATGCCTCTCCATGTTTAGTTGTAGGGAAGATCAGCTGAAAAGAAAGAGGAAGGCATGCAGCTTCAGGCATTTCCTTTTTGGCTGCTGCCATAATCAGTCTCCTTTTTGAAAACATTGAGCATAAACAGTATCTTATCAGATGGTGTACATCTGATAAGAATGTGTGTGCTATGAGTTTTTCTTCCGTAAGCTGATATTTGGTAAAATGTTAAGCTACTCAGGTGAAATATAAACATAAAATGAAACATAATATTTGATATTAAAGGATAGAAGAAAGGGACCTGGAGGCATTTCCACGTGAACAGGTTGTAGCTGTGCACAGCAGCCTGAAGGAGCAGGAGTTGGCAGTTAAAATTGTTTTATGGCCAAGTCTTATTTTTTTCCTGAAAAGTTAATCTAAGCGCTAATACAACATCATATCAATAGCTGAATTATTCTTATTTTTCAAATTTCCCTGCAATCAGTAAAAAAATCAATGGCGCCCTCAATCACAGTGGACATGAGCCTTGAGAAATTTTTGCGTTTTTTTCAAAATTTATTTAGAAACTTAGAAACAGAATTACAATTTAAAAGATTGCAAACTTCTATCAAGTTTAAAAAAAGTTATGCACAAAATCTACAGAACAAAAAAGAAAAGTAAAAAAAAGTGTCAAGTGGTCTCATTGCTATTTAGCATTTCAAGATGGAAAAGATTTCTAATCCATCATGCTGCTAAAATGAAATGGTAACTTATTTCTTCATGTATATGAATAGGCAAATACTCAAATGTTATTTTCAGTGAATATAAAAGTAATTTGATATGTTACTTGAACTTCTTGTTATTTATAATGCCGAATGCTATATGTATTCTATAATAAAACATACAGAATTTTAGGACACCTGATGACTTAAAAATGTATCTGAGAGGGTAAAAATGGTGAAACTTTTTATAAAATACCAAATAAGAGAAAATGGTAACTATAAGTAAACCAGCATATTTTAGCAGAGCTGCTTTATTTATCCATGTAAAAAAATAATCAGGTAATAATTACGCAGTAGAAAAAGTCAGAGGAAATAATCTTGGAAGCTACAAACTTGGACATTTGACATTGATATTCAGCTTTGATAATTTAAAAAATCCATTACATAATCATTGCTGGCAGATGGTTTTCAGAAGAAAATAAAAAGCAGGATAAATTTTAGAAATAATTTTGACTTACTGGCATAATCAAAATATCAAAAGTTAGACCTTGAGAGCATATTCAAAGCATACAAACAAGTAAGTTCCCATTGCCCTGCTGGGTACCATAGTACTAGTGGCAAATTCTAAATACTTGCTAAAGTAGTAGGATGAGACAGTCAGATATAACTAAGCTGTCATAAATTTTGATGATGTCCCAAAACAATATTACCACGATTTGTTTATGATCTTCAGTAGAAAATGCTGATGACCTTGAAAGTTTCCACAAAAGAGTGAGAAGGTTAACCCATTTTTTCTGTGTATACAGGTACTCTTCTGAAAGGTCACAAAGAGTGGGAGGAGAACCGATGAGGTTGATTAGAAGGGTATCACCATGTCCAGCTCCATAATAGTCTTGTGAGTGTATGTAGCCTACAGGTTCCCTTGAAGAATATTTTTGAATATACAGAAACATTTTTTTCATTACAACTCAGCTGTATAGCTGGATTCTGACTGTCTCAGAATCTGATTTCCCAGATGCCTTTGTGTTTGTTTTTAGAACTTGTTTTTCTAACTTGGAAAAAAATGTTGGCAAGGTTTTTGTACAACATGAGAAATGATCACACAGGAGGGAAAGTGGAGGACAATATTTGTCAATACTTCAAAATATTTCTCAAGGTTTGAACACTGTGTTGGCACAGCAGAGAGTTTCTCTGCCCTCCCTAGATCTGTTTCTGAGTAATCCAATGGGTGTATATTTACATTAGGAAGGGATAGGGCTTTTAAACCCATGATAAAACACCCTTGATTTGAAACTTGTGGCATTATTTATCAATACTTTGTACCTTAAGTCCACGTGCTTCTTAGATACACACACATTTCAAATGTGAGACTTAAGCTTCAACACCTGGATTAATTTCTCCCACAGAATCACCTTTCTCCAGCTTTTGCTCTGGGTCAGGCACACAAGCCTGATGCCTCAAGGACCACAAGTCCATGATTATTAGTATCAGACCTGTGCATTGCCAGATTGCAGCAGGACATATCTGATCTCCTTCATCGTGTATCTGCTGAGTGAACCAGAACGTGTGTCATGGCACTCATTTCAGCTTTATGCTTTTACACCTGCTGGGAGGATAAACAGTTACTGATCTGGAATAAAGCAGCAAGCCCTGGTCTGGCATGAGGTCTGCTGATATAAAATAAACCTGTCATCATGCTTTACAAGCAGTATAGAGTGAGCAGAGATTATGTTAGATTGGCACTTTACATTGTGTGATTGCTTTCAAACAGGGAACAGGAGCCTTCAACAGGAGGTGTGGGCTGGGGACCAAACTGATGGAAAGCAGCTCTGCAGGGAAGGACCTGGGGGTCCTCTTGGACAGCAAGTTGTCCATGAAGCAGCTGTGTACCCTGGGGACAAAGAGACACAGTGGTATCCTGGGGTACATCAGGAAGAGCATTGCCAGCAAGTCCAGGGATGTGATCCTGCCCCTCTGCTCAGCCCTGGCGAGGCACATCTGGAGTGCTGTGTCCAGTTCTGGGCTGCTCAGGATGACAGAGACATGGAGCACCTGAGGCAGGTCCAGAAGAGGCTGTAAAGGTGATTGAGGGACAGGAACATCTCTCTTGTGAGAAAAGACTGAGGGAGCTGGGTAGGCTGAGCCTTGAGAAGAGATGACTGAGAGGGAACTCATCAACATGTTATGAGTATCTAAAGAATGGGTGTCAAGGAGATGGATAAGGCCCTTCTTGGTGGTGCAAAGCAATAGGACAAGAGACAAGGAGGAGAAACTAATGCACAGGAAGTTCCACTTGAATATGAGGAACAACTTTTTACTGTGCAGGTGACCAAGCATGGAACAGATTGCCCAGAGAGCCTGTGGGGTCTGGAGATCTTCAAGAATTGTCTGGACAGAGTCCTGTGCCATGTGCTGTAGGATGTCCCTGCTTGAGCAGGAAGGTTGGAACAGATGACTCTGTGTTCCCTTCTAGCCTTACCCATTCAGTGATTGTGTGTGAAGGGATTTCCCATGTTGCTGAAATTATCTTAGCTAGCTGCGGCTTTTTGCTTTGTGTCCACTGAAGGAAGCCTGTAAGAAGAGGTGGGGAAATTACAGACACATTTTCTCAACATTGCTACAATGAAAGCTTCTCATCTGGGAACTCCATTAACTTCTGTGACCTTCTGCTATTATTCCTGTGTTCAGCTTTATACAGGATAATCCCATAAAAGGACTCCCATTTGAAAGGAAAAACAGGTACTGACAACCTGATTGTGTCCTTCACCTTTCCTCCACTCTGGCACAGTCTTCATTTGTCTTCCATATAAATATGACTTCTTTTGTGGAAACTGTCACTGTGAGCAAAGATATGCTGACTTTTATTCTTGCACATAAATAAGCTGCTATTTTGATGTGCTTTTCCAGTTTTAGAAACTGTAAAACTGAAATTCGGATTCTTTTCCAAAGGTATTTAATTAAATTTTATTGGTCATATCAAAATGATCAGAAATGAGCTATTTAGTTTAGAAACACATGGAAGTTTGCACCACACTAAAGAAATCTGCATCTCTCCTCTTGTTCCTGCCAGGATCTACCTTGGTTCTGTAGCTCTGTGATATGATGTGCACAATTTGGCACAGGCTCCAGCTATTAGACATTTACTTGAATATATCAATATGGACATGCATTATCATAGTGAAAGTGCAGGTGTGAGAAATTTCACATAAATAAGACTCCCAGATAACAGTTTCATCAGTTCTATTCATTAATTTGCCCTTCTTTTTTGTAAACTCAAAGAGGAAAAAAAAACAAAACAACAGTCAAATAATAGTGGTACACTTATGGCCTTAAAAATACAGCAGTTATGGACCTCAAAGCAGTATTTTCTAGGACAACTTTGACTATGTTTTTTAGGAAGGAAATGTAAGAGGGTGAAAATCTACAATTTCACAGCTGCCACAAGTTAAGTGAGGTGACTCAGAATGTGCAACAAGATCTTTTGGTCTACTCGGGTAGACTCTTGGTATATTCAGGTCTAGTCTCTGAGCTCTGTGGCTTTGAAGGTTGTGATTTGTTGTCTCATGCAGATTTTCAAGTCTCAGCTGAGATCACTAAGCAGGGAGAAAAAGAAAAGCAGTAGCTATTCCAAAAAAAATATTTCACTTGTCCACCCAATCCTGTTTTTTTCCTTATCAGATGATATTGAGACTGTGCAGTTATATTTTTATGACTACGGCAGCAGCCATAGTTTACAACCTACTGCAAGCTTAGAGTGGAGCCTGCAAAATGCAGTGATTTCCCTCTTCAATTTCAGGGGCAGGAGGCAGCCTGAGCCATGGATGGGCAGGCAGGACACGTGGCCTTTGTCTTGATGTAGCAGGAGCTGTGTCTCCTGAGCTAACCCCAAAACTGGCTGAGATGAAAGACTTTCCAGACTACTGGAGTTTCAGTCACTGCTTTTAGACACTTCTCTGAGGCTACAGGTAGGAATAATTCATACAGAGTTTTCACCATGGATGTATTTGGATGAAGATCTGGCGGGAAGAGTTTTTGTGTGTTGCTAATTTGGGTGTGGTTTGGCAAAGTAATGCTAGTGACTACTGTTGTCTGTTCTATTCTCCCTGAATGTAATGAAAATTGATTAGCTCACTGCTTTGATCTTAATGATTTTCCTTCCAGATACATTTAAATGTGACATCAAAGCTGTCCAAAATACCAGACTTGATATGGTTATCACTAGATTGCTTTAATGAAAGTAATAAAAAATTAAATTGTAATTTTTTAATATTCTGAGTGTGCCTGGAGGCAAGCAATTGAAACACCTGATAAATGCAAAAGAAATCAATAAACAGATACCTATAAAATTAAATAATCCAGAGAAAAAGAATAATTGCCTTTAATCATCTGTTAGCATTTGGAAATCAAATAGTTCCCAATCTTTCAATTAAATAATTGCCTGCTTAGTAACTGTATCTAGACATAGGCACCAAAATTATTTGGGTTATGTAAGATCATAAAGCCAAGGGAAACATGCTTTTCTATAAGTGCATTGTTATTGCAGGTGTTGTGATATAACTAGAGAAGCCTTTCTCATCAAGAGGCAACAGAGGGAGGACAGCCTATTTTTTCTGGGGTTCTAGTTTGGTTTTCATCTGCAAGATGGCTTATTTTTCTGAATATGCTCTTTCAGAAGAGCAGAAGTCATTTGTCAAATTAGTCCTATGCTTAGAAAAAAAAAAAAAAAAGAAAGAAGAAAAGGAATGTAAGAACGGTTCCACAAACGTCCCTTTGTAAATTTGAAAAACATAGTGAGGCTTCTTTTAAAATTATTGTATTTCAAAGTAAAAAAAAAAAAAAAAAAGTTGCCAATTTACAGTTCAGGACCAAAACTGGAATTCTTTAACTAAATCATCCTGGGATTATTAAAGAGGAATTGTAAATCAGAATGTTGCCATTCATATAATGAAACTTCCAGTGCTAGTAGGCTGCAGTGGAAAAGACACTTTTAATGTAGATGTCTGCACCTGAGGTCTCTGCCCCACGCTGTCATTGGAGTAACAGTCATTGTGTGTGAATCTCACTGTCAATTACTTTAAAATTTGATTAAATGGGTAACTTTTTTGAATGGTCTTATCTCCCCACTGATTAAAGGAGATCAGAGGGAGGACTGTTTGTTAGGAGAGGTGAGCTGAACCCCACCTGAACCACTTACAGCATCCATACCATTTACTTAGCAGATCAGTCACAGAAGAAATGTGTGACAATAAAATGTTAATCTGAGATTTTATTATTTTTCAATGAAGTTACACCTGGCTGACCCTTGCATTCATAGATACAATATTTCAGTTAGCCCTTGCAAACTTAACAGTGGGTTGACTGTCTTGTCAAAACCAGAACTGAAGGCACTCACTGTTTCAGGCTAGGTCCTCAGAACTGGAAATGGAAGAACTACAGGGAAATAATGTCTTGTCTGTAGATACAACTGCAGTCCCTTAGCTGGTAACCCTGTCCTGTTGCTCTTTTACTCTTTAATAGCTTTAGACAGATGAATCAGGCTAGATCTGTGGTTTGTGTCACACAGCCACACCAAATCTTATTTGTGTGATCAAGCTGAAAATAAGTTTGTAGTTTCACAATACATTTTATTTGCCTAGACTGTAGGAAATTTGCCTACATTGTAGGAAAAGCATTGGTTGTCATTCCTATCAATATTCTGCAGTTTCCTCATCATGGGTGGGTGAAGAGTGTGCTTTGGTATGGTAGAAGCTGAAAATCATCTCTGGATCACTCACTGTCATGGAAGAGACAAATTTATTGAGCCAGATTTTCTACTCAGGAGAACAGTGTGTGTAACCACATTCTTCAAAAGTGATTCAGATGGCAAACTGCCTGTTGTCTAGAAATGTATTGCTGCCTTCATTTTGGTACATTTTTTTCCTAGAAGCCTACAGTCTTGGTTGTTTGCCAAGTTTAGCACAGTATCCTTCATATTCAGCATTGCAGTGCCTAGAATAAGAATTTTCAGCAACATTTACTTACTTTTCTCCATTCAGAGAACTGTTTAGTTCAGGAGAAAGTCAAAAGATTTACATTTCTTTAGCTTGTGTTGCCTTCAGGTCATGCCTTTTGTGTGTAGGTTTATGTAGAAATGTGTTCCCTAGTTAACACAACTCTAGTATAACACAAGGTCTTCACACAAATGCTAGAAAAAAACTCCATTAAATATTATACAGGAATAACTGTTCCTTCTAAATGTTACTTCAGCCATAAAGCTGACTATGAATGTAAGATTCTTTCATAAGTACAAATACCAAGAACATGACTGGTTATAGAACTTGAATAAACATTTCAAATGTGTTTAAGCTTGACTGTCCTCTGTCTCTGATATCTACAGACAATAAAATCAGTGATGAATGCATATGAAAATTAAACTCATACTGATTTTTTTATACAGAGCAATATCAAACAAAACAATGTGTTCAGGTTTCCTTAGGAACACCACACTGAATAAAAAACAGGGTACTGCAGTGAAGACCACAGTTCATCTCTTCTCCCACAGACTCCCATTGCAGCACGTTGACAGTTCTGGTTCTTGATGGCCATGAGCTATAAATAAGTAAGCAATATTAATATTCTTAATGGATCAGCTCATTCCTAAATCCCAGTATTAAAGAGCAATCTGCATTGCAGTGGGATTTTTGGGGTTTTTTTGGGATTGTTTTGGTTTTTGGTTTATTTGATTGTTGGGTTTTTTTTCCAATATTTTAAAATTTGTATTGGAATTTAAAAAGGGAAAGGTAAAGGATCAAGGTGCTTGGCAGGCAACAGCCTGTAACAGCCCCCTCAGCCCTGTAATGCACACCTTTGATTCCAGGCTGATGGAACAGACACAGGGCAGAGCAGCAGGAGAAAATACAAGCCAGTTTAGTGTCCTAAGAATTTCCAGAGAGTGAGAACACAGCAGCCCTCTGCATTTGACCACATGTGTTTTCATCCAAACATGGATGATAATTAGTAATTAATCCTTTTGTTACTTAATTGAAATATTTTTTTACTACAGATAACACATCTTGCAGCAGGAACAAATCCATTTGCTTTCCTCTCTTGTTGGTGCTGCTTGTTCTCAAAACTGGCAAGAAAAATTTTTACTGTCATTAACTTATTCTTTTGTCTTTGCTCAAGTAGCTCAGAAGGACAGTTTATTGAGGACTTAGTTTCAGAAACACTTGGCAGTGGTCAAAGCTAACGGAAATCAGGCAGATGTTTATTTTTCAAGCATAGAAGCCTTCCTTTGTGCTATTGAACCTCAACATGTTAATTATGTGCAGAGGGATGTTTTCCTGTCAGAAAACTAGCATTTTATTTGTTAATACCATGCAATTGTTTTCCCTTTGTTTGTTTTGCTTTAGGTTTTTTTCACATATTTATCTTCCTAGAGCAGTTTAAAAAGAAGGAAATGTGCTTATGTTGTTCTCTGTACCAAGGTTACTGCGATTCAGCATAAACAGGTAAAATGCCTTCAGTTAATACAATGTTCTGCTATTCATCATTGTTGTTGTAGTGATTGTGCCTATCCTTAGAGAACAATTTGCAGCACCAATTTGCATTACACCACCTCTTGTTTTATGTGGGCAAATACATCACAACAAATTGCCAATAGTTGCAACCTGCCCAGCACAGGTCAGAAAAATGATAACTTTTAACTACACATGGTTAACACAAACATAGGTTGCTGAATTTGGGGGCCACACAACAGAGTGAGTAAAAGTTCAAATGCCTATTGCTGGAATATATATATTTTAAAAATAGCATGCTACATGATTATATGCCTTCTTTATGCCCTTGCTGTCAAACATAATTTATATTTTTTTTCCAGCATTTTAGGAGCTTGAGAATTTTGTTGCTTAAGAAGAAATTCTGCATAAGACAAAAATATTTCACTAAGTATGTTTCCTGCTCATAAACATCACTGACAGCTGTCATCTTGTATTAATAAGACAAGTAGGTTGGGTTCAGATTTTAAGTTTGGTCATTAAATGTTTCATTTTTTTAAGAGAAAAAGTTCATTTCTAATCCTAAGCAAATCAGGGAGACATAGATCTGCTTTCGGCAGCTGGTAATTTGTTCTCTCTGCAATGGAGCAATCTCAAAAATTAGAAAATTCTTAATTTTTTTTTTAATTCAGCTTCAATATCCTTGTGCAATTTGGCAGTATGATGGATATTTCTAGCTGGTCTCTATCAAGATTAAATTTTTGATCCACCAACCAAAGAGTAAGGACTTGTTCTTGCTTGTGTCTTGCTTCATGTTTATGCTTGTGTTAGGAGTAGATCCTACAGAAAAATATTCCTTTCTGCATCTAATTTTTACCATTAGGGTGAACCAGGTCTCAGCTCACAAGCTATGATCTCAAATGAATATAATATACAGAGTGCAGGTTGTAGTGGAACCACAGGAAAAAAAAATTAACCTTTTTCCTCTTTTTTCAGCTGCCATTTCTACCATTTGGAAGAAATGCATAACACAGCATCTCACCTTATTGTGTATGAAGTAATTTTGGACACTCTTATGCACATTTTAATTTTAAGTGCAGCTGCATATGATGCAGAAGATCATTTGTGGGGAATTAATTGCAAAATGATAATTTTATCATCAGCATTATATTCTCAAGAATACAGGTAGAATCTTCACTCTTTTAAAGTGAAATCAGAGGAAAAGGAGAAGGAAAAATTTAGTTCTTGTAAATTTAGAATTGCTTAGATTCAGAGTTCATGAGGAGCCCACCAATATGAATAGAGAAGCACAGAAAAATTCTGCACAGTTCATATCTTTTGTTCATGCTGTGCACATCTCTGAGTTTACAACATAACATAAAGATATCTCAAGAATGATTATTATTAAATACAAAAAAGAAGTTATTAAATGCCTATTCATTTTTTTCTAGAATTAGATGCATAGGAAGAAAGAATCTGTTTTGAGCTTTGAGATTTATCTTTTCGATTTTTGCAGGTACTCTTTCTGTCTTCTTTATGAGGACATAAACTACCATTTCTTCATCCTTAATCAAAGTAGACACATCTATAGAAAATAAAAAAGTTTTAAAATTTTTTTCATAGATTCTTAGCCATATGGAGAGTCTGTTTATTTGATTGTTACAAAACATTCAGTCTTTCTAATTGCAAATTTTCATTTTGACATACACTATGCATAAATTACCAGTAAGTTGACTTCAAGAAGAATGATGTCTTAATCAATGGTTGTAAATCTGTGCTAAGATCTTTACAGCACTTTAAATTTATTCATGAAATTTATTTTCTTCAAATTATTGAATAGCCTCCAAGCACTTTCTAAGCACTAACAGTAAATTTTTTGTGCTTTGCAAGTCAGTACCTTCTGTGCAACCAGCAGTGAGTCTTGCTCCATTGTCATTGATTCTTGCTACTCTGTTGATGTCATCAAGTTATACCAGTGTTATATACCATTCTATTGTTAATATGGTTTTTGCACATTGAGTCCTTGAAATTTTATTATGGTTTTGTCCAGAGTTACTGAAAAACAGAGAATTGGCTCAGGAGGAATTGAATTATTCTGAAGGCTCCACAGCTAAGGTAGATGTTTCCCCAGTCTGTCAAAAGAATGATGAAAAATAGGCTGCCAGACATTACTTGATTTCCATCTAATCATGTACTACAGCAAAAAGATGCTCCAGGGTGTGCATTGCTCTTCTCTGTGTGCATTCTCAGCTAGTCTGGGAGATCTGAGACTGAAGGCCAAGTGCTTTCATCCGTGCAGGAAGTGCAAATTAGACAGCGATACAGAGCACACAGTCTGGAAGTCAGCTTCTGTAGCACTAGAATATAAAACTTCCTCATCCTACAACTAAATCATATGCTGGCAAAAGCATTTAAAATTCCAGTGTCAGTGTTCTCCCAGCAAGGGTTATGATGGGGTCAAAACTGCGGGAGACAGTGCTGTACTCATGTGAGAATAATTCACTAAAGTATGGGCAAATTACAAGATTGACTTCCTTGCTCAATGAGTTTTAATGGCTCAGTTTTCTATTGTGTGTCTTGGACACATAGCAAAAAATCTGTGCATACAAGCAAACAGGAGATGTGTTGCCTCAGTGGGCAAATAAGATGTTCTCGATCTTCTCCCTCCATATGTTAGAGACTCTTAACAAGAAAATCTCTATATAGTAATGTAATGACGCAGGGGGGAGGGTTCACCCTTCAAATGCTCACCCTATTAATATTTCACTAGTAGGCCAAGTATAGGTCTCATTTATTTAAAAAAATGAAACACTACCAAAGGAATTAGCAAACTCTGCAAAGTGCTTGCTCTTTTTTTAATTTTGTGATAGAGACAGCCTGCCATCCATCAGCTCTACTTTTACCAAACACAATCCCACAAATTTCAATGCCACATAAGAAAGGAAAAGTTTCTTATGATCTGTTTGCATTGCTCATTTCACAGAAAATCTAGCTCACACTTATCACAACCTGAGCTGGCTGGGAGCAGGCGCTGCTGCAGACACTGTTTTATGCATTAATAGCGAATGGTGATTCAGCTAAACAAGTCTAGTTCTCAGCAGCGATTTTCAGTTCAGCACAATGTCACACCAAAACAGATAAATGGCTCTGTTTTCAGAGCTGTTCTGCAGCAAATTACATTGTAGCACAAAATTATCCTTTTTGGCCTTTCAATGAGCACCTAAAAATATTCCTGGCTTAGGAAATCCTTAAAAGGCTTTTTGATTAGTCTTCCTTGTCTCCAAGATTTTATCTTTATCTTCTATGTGTATATAATTACCTAGTGATTTCAAGAGTCATTTGGTCCAACTGGTGTCAGACAGAATGTCATATATAAGGTATCAACTGTCATATATAAGGTATCAACTGAACAATATGAATTATAAAAAACTTTCTTTGTGCAGGGAGTGCATTCATGTTCTTGGATTTCTGTTCTGGAAGGCACATAGAAACAGTGAGAGTTTGCTCAAAATATTTAAATATTTGTAACTTTATAAAATCATCTGAGCCTCTCAGAAATCATGGCAATGACAAAATGAAGGGGCGGGGGGGGAAGTAGCAGTTTTCAAAAGAGCAGTTGTTTATTTTTCATTGAGTTGCAAAATTGCTTGTTCTAGCATCATCATAAATGATTAAAAAATACTGTGAGAACATGAGAGAATTTTCCAGCATCATGAACATCAATCTTAGTTTCCTATTCCTCATTATTAACGAAGTCATTTGGAGGTATTGCAGAAAACTAACTAGCAATTGCCACAGTGATTTCCAGGCTTGAACACCAAGGGACATTTTCTATAGGCTGTATATACTTGTGGGCACCTCTGTTGGGCTGGTTCTGCTGGTGAGATTAACTTCTGGAGGCTGAAAATTTTCATCTGACAACTTGAAATTATTTTTTTTACTATGAGGATAGATAAATTCTGAAACAGGTTCTCCAAACTGATTGGGAAGTTTCCATCTTTGGAAGCATCCAATGTTTTAAGGGACAAGACCCTGAGCCACCTGATTTAATTGGGCCTGTTCCATGGAGATATTTTATTGGGGACCTCCAAAAAACCCTTTCAATTTTTTTTTTAATGTAGGCTAACATCCCTTTCATTGAGACATGTACTTTTAAAGAGAGACAATTGCTCTGTGTGAAGCTACAGCTCTTGGCTAAAATTCTGACTCTCCTGAAATCAGTGGAAAATACTGTTCAGGATTTTACCTATCATGATGGACAATAATATTGGTGTTCTGTGGCTGAACACTGCAGCTTTAACCCAAGGTTGTGTAGTGCTGCTCTTTGCTGTGACTGGTTGCATTTCTGTTGGATTGCTGTGCAGTCATTTCCGAGCAGGATTAAATTCCTTACTGCCAGAATCAACATCAAAAAAGTAAACAACTGCTTGTTAACATAATCACTCCCTCAGAAATTTTCTTGATTTGGCACAGCAAACTGTTGGAAATCTGTGTCTTTGGTGTCTACAGTTGGCTTGCAGTAGCAAAAGAGTTGATGCTTTGAATCTGTGCAATTGCTATGACAGCATCCTCCAGCATATATGAGGGTTATGGTTCTGCAGTATTTGCAGAACAGCTGCAACTTTGATTTTTCTCTGGTTTTCTGATTCTTCATTGATATGAAAGGAGAAAACATCATCTTCATTCCCCTGCATCCTCTCTTCCAAGTACCCTAAGCAAGAAAAGTATGTACATAGAGGAATGCCATGGTGGTTTCAAGAGGTGTCTTATGTTCTGGAAGCTATCATTTTACACCATGGAGGATTCAAAGAGCATTACTTTTTTCTAATAGACTTCATCTTCACATACTTTCCAGTGTGTAGGCATTAGTCCCAAATGCTTCACTGAATCAATTTTCATTATTGCTGTTTTCATATGAGCTGCACAGACAGGTGTGAAATGATCTAAGACTCACTGTAGTGCAGGATGCTATTTCTGTAGCTGGTAGGACTGAGCTCTGATAAGGTTTCAGCCCCATGATGGTCTTTGAGTCCAAGATGTGACTGTTCTTTCCATTCAAACACCTTCTCATTTCAGCTATTTTCTCACAAAGATCTTTAGGATGCTTAGTAAAGCTTTAAAATGTTTGTTAAAGCTTCTGGAATATATTGTCTCTATCAAGTAAATAAGGATAGACAGTGCTGTCAAAACATAATCTTAGGAGAGCTCACTTTGCTTTTTATTTTTTTGAGGCTTAATTAAGAAAATGCAAAACAACTGATACTAGCTTGTTAATTGGGACACACTGTTTTCTTTAAGGTGTGAAACGCTCTCATGGAACAAAAAATATGGAATATGTAAAAGATCTGATTGACATTCACAGACAGATTCACAGCTGTGAGAAGTGCTCGAGAATTTAACTTGGACTGACTCCAAGTGTGAGATACTTCAGTTTCAAGAAATTTTGAGAGTTTCTAGCCCTCAGTGCCCATAATAAATATTTTTTACCTCTTAAACGTATCAGGTAAGAATGAGTTTGAATTCAAGTACAATAAAGTTTGAATTCCAATTCCAGTAATTATTTTATTATTACTGTTTTGTTTGTTTTTTTCTGCTGAGATATTAGCCACAAATAACCATTAGCATATTCCTGGGGAAATGTCTTTTATCCAGAATTCATCAGGGAGGAGGTAATGTTACAAATTTATACTAAAAAATGCTTTATTATATGACTGTAAGTTATGACCAAGCTCTGTGTAATTCATATTCTAGGAATATTTTTTATGTATACTCCAGATATGACAATGGAGTATACATAAAAATGGGTGAAGAAACATCTGTGAATTTGTGAATGCAAAAGAGTTGAAACATAAAGTACTAGCAACAGAACTGAACTGATTGCAGAGCAAATTTGAAACATGTCTTGGTTAAGTGATGACTAAACAATTTTAGGCATTTAAGTTTCAGACACAGAAACGTGTTCAGATCTCTTCTCCTGATTCAATGATAGTTGAAAAGTACAGAGTATCTTGACAAGGGGTTAATCAAGGTCCTGTCTTGCTAAAGCTTTTGAAGTCTGTGTTGGAGACACCATCTCTGAACTTTGTATAACAGCACAAAACTCTGACATTGAATTATCATTTCCCAGTTTTCATCTGTGGTTATATATAGGCTTGTACTGTGAAGAAGCAGACCAATAATTCACCATGGTTAGGCTTCATTTGCCTTGAGTTGTTTTGACAAGTTGAGCAGCAATCCATAACTACTGGTGTTTTTTTCAAGATCATAACTTACTCTAAAGTCACAGTTTTGTAAAGGACACAAAGGGGTCAGAATAAATCTCTAGCTACGAGGTTGTGAATGGGTGAGAGAACATGGTGCTCAACACCCAGGCATGCTAATGTTGCAAACCACTGTTCTTCATTGGTAATGCATCAGCACTATTCAAGTTACAGAGTACATTAATTTGATTATAATTAGCTTGTTACAGAAAAATGAAAAAAAAAATCTAAAATAACACTGCTGTTCTGAGAATTTTGTGTTTGTAAATATTAGGCATTCATAGACTGCTTAGGGATTTGTGGCAAACACTGGAAGTATTTGACAATTACTAATTGCATCCAATTTGTTGCTTTTTTTTTTTCTTTTTCACTAATACTTTCCAAAGACAAAGCAAATCTTCTTTGTTCTTACATAATAATGATTTTTCATTTTTTACCGTGTAAAAATATTCCAATTTCTACTCAATTTGTAGTAGAGAAATAACTGAAATCAGGAAGCCTAGCAAGGTCAGAAGAGACGCACTCCTACCAAGGCCAACAGAGTATGTTTCAGGAAACAGGAGTGACTTAAAAATTAAAATAAATCTAGAAATGTAAGTGTAAATTCAGAAGAAAAGAGGAGGAGCTTGCAATAGCATTACTAGTTAGCACATAGCTAACAGAATTTTTTAGAACAAAGAAGAAGGAAACAATATGGAGGAATGACAATAACTTGAAGCTATCTGTGGAAAGAAAACGTGGCTCCATGTAAGAAAACAAAAAAATCTTAAAGATTGTATTAGAAAGAAGAGTTCAAAGGTTACATTTTATGATTTAAAACAGACTAATTTAAGGAACATACCAATTATTGCAATGGAAAAGAAACCAAACCAACCAAACAAAAAACCACAATGGAATGCATTTGAAATGGAAATTGAATCCTTGGAATGGAAAATGCAGAACATGAACCATAAAAAAGGTAGGAGCATAGCAATGAAATTCAGAAAAAAAAAAGTCAATGTTATTTCAGCATTTTTATTTCACAACAAGTAGTCAGTTCAAGGCTTTTTTCAAAATCCCTAATTACCTCTCTCTAAATTTTTGCAAGGTGCGTTTAAGCTTCCTGTCAGCATGGAGGCAGAACTCCTTTTCATTCAGTTTTAATGAAATCAAACTTGGACATCTTTCTTCAATTCAAACTATACCTTTATATAATAATTATAATATCTATAAGCATAAATACATATATACCTATATATAATACTTGCTATAATGTGAGAGAACTTTGGAGAAAAGTAATAAGAAAGGTCAGAGAACATACTAAATCAAAAAATTTGTCAGTTCTTACCTGCAACAACAATCTTTAGCTTTATAAAAATTATCAAATCTTTAATTTAGTGAATACCTCAGTATACACTTGCTTTTAAACCATGTATATGTAACAACTGCTCATGTCCCAAAACACAGAGATTGAACCCACATGCAAGGGAAACTAGGTTAGGGATCAAAAGCCCACTTATTTAAATCTGTAATATTTGGCTGAAGGTGATGAAAGAATATACAACGGGGCCAATGCTATTTCAGTGGTATCAATAAATACAAGAAAAATAACAGGACCGTGTAAAAAGCTGCATAGTAAAATTGTAAAAGGAACTTCAAAGGAAGGTATGTTAGGTCTTCTCTTGCATTACCACTTGTGCAAATTTCAAAAAAAAGCACACAGAAACTAAATCATTTAAGAAAGAAGTTTAGAATTCAAAGGTGCCCATACTGGGGGGAATAACACTGCCCTGGTATGGAAATCACCATGTAGGCTCTGCACTTCTCACAGTTTCTCTGAGTCACTAAAGAGCTGCCTTAGTATTAGGAGTATTGCTAATACCCTTTAGTCTTAAAAGAAAAAATCTACTATTTATTGCTGTTATTAATATTCCTGTCTGATTATTTATATACAAATTAGATCCATATGTAAATATAGAAGTGTATATTATTAAATACTCCACTTTTTTTTTTCAGTAGTAATTGAGTCTTCTACTCTGTAGATGGAAATTATATAGTAGTACCTAAGAGTGCATGTCAGATAATTAATTAAATTTTAATAAATAGCCTAAAAGCAGATTCATCTCCATGTTCACTACCAAGATACTTTTTTGTAATCAACAATTTTATCTGGTTGATGACATGTAGGGATTTATTCAACCTTTCAGGGCATGTTGCATATTTCTTCTTTTCTGTTTTCATCATCATCATTCTGCAATATTTAGAAATTTCTTGAAATGAGGTGAAAAGTATATTAGCTCACACAAAGAGACTAGACTGTTTTATCTCTCCTGCTAGTAAGGACTGTGTAGGGCTGCTGAAGAAGATCTTAGATTCCTTTAGCAAATATCTCTGGTTCATTGCACTAAATGAAAGGTGAAGAGATGAGAAAATTTAAGGTGGGTTTGTAGTCAAGCTACAAAAAGAATTTAGGTTATGGCTCATGACTGGGGAATAACTGGGTCTCTTACAGGTACAAAAGTTGGAACATGGATCTTGGGCACAGGCACAGCCATCACTGGGAATACTCTTTTCAAGGCACATTCACACAACTTAATTTGCCAACTGTAAGCCCAAATGCATATGCTGCTTCTTAAATACAGAATACCACTGAACAGTGTCTCCAGAAGACAGAATTGTTACTGATTTAGAGGTTGGATTTCAACTAAACATAACCTTAATTTGCCAGCCTTGCCAGCTAAATACACGGAGGAAAAATGTTTTAAATCCTTCTTTTTCATTTCCTAGGGCTTCAGAGATTTATAAAATGCTCTGAGCAGGTAATTTTCTCCACTCAGGATTTAAAGGTCTTAATCCTCTCTTCAAGGCAAAATGTGTGGGTGACTGGTAGGCTAAAATAGTGACTGTGTGACTTTTACTGGTTTAATATTTTTGCAATATGCACAAGTGTAGGATACAGAGTGCATGGTACTGGAATAGACCAAGCACTAAAACTTGTGATCTAGAGCTAAAACATGTGATTTTCTCTGAAGCCAGGAAAAAGTCTCAACCTGCAAGACATCATTTTTTCTCTTTGATCTCTCATTCAACCTGTATATGGAAGTGGAAGGAACCCCACAATAATCTTGCAATTGTAGGACTGTCTGGGAAATCTGTACAGTTCACACCCCTTGGTCACACGAAGTCCCCACAAAAGGGGCTCCTGTTCCAGGTCCTTTCTCACCACACAACCAAATAACAAGTAATACATTCTACAGGTATTTTAAAGTGAAGCAGCAGTCAAGGTTTGATGAGTCTAAAGCTGCATTGTTTAGTCCCTCATTCAGTGTGCACTGAGGAGCTCAGGTTTCCTCGTCCTGGTGGAGCTTAGGCTTGAGACAGACGCTGAGATCCCCAGTCTAGTCAGGCTGGCCCATCCCATCCCCTCCAGCATGCCACAAACAGGCAGCCCTAGGTGGCTGGGAAACACAACTTCCTTGATGGCAGATTTATGGCAACGTGATCCCCAAAGGACAATTGCCAAGGCAATCCTTTTTGACCACTTGCTGTCCCTTTGAGGCTGCAAGACAGTCCCAACTTTGTGGCAGTTTGCAGCTGGAAACAGCTGCTGCTGCTCACCCAGTGGCTCTGAAAGATCTCGCTGCTGCTGGTTATTTAAAGGTTCTATGCAACATCAACAGTCTCTACTTTGGCAAATATCTGTGTTTGCAACGCAAAGCTAGCAGTTGTCAATGGATGGAACTGAGAGCTAGCCAGGAGCTTTCAAAAGGCTTTTTCCTGGATTAAACTCTTGGCCTTGTTTCCACCAGTAGTGGCAGCACTTCATGCATATAATGTTCTGAGCCCAGTTAGGCATTGATTGATATTAATTCACCCACTGTCAGTGCTGAGTGACAGAAGGGATTGAATTTTTTGAGTTGCAAAGTTTTCTGACCCACATCCTACATAATGTTTTACATCGTTGAGCACAAACCCAAAGAAAGGCACATTAATTTCAATAGTAAGATCTATTTCCCTAAATTAAAATTCTGCTTAAGATTTTTTCCTCAAATGCTCCTTCTCCTTCATGATCAAGTTAAAAATTCAAGATGTAGAAGGCATGTAGAAGTTAAGACTCTTACTGTAAATAGGTAAATTGACTTGTTTAGATAATAAAAAATAAAACACACAGCCCAAAGGATATGGCTTTTAGTGTTTCATTTTAATTTTGTGTGATGTTCCATAAGGAACTACTTTCCTGCAATCACCTGTTATATCCAAAGATCCCAAAGTGATGGAGAAATATATTATCCCTCACAAGATTCCACTAGACTTACCTCAAAGCCGGGGAAACTAAAACACAATTAAATAACCTGCCTATCATAATACAGTAAATTAAATGCAAGGACAGAAATCCTTGCTTTTAGTCCTACAGTTAATGCAAGGAGGGCCTCTTCTTTTGTTGCAATGATGCCATGGATTTAAATTTTGGGGTTTTTTCCTATCCCCTTTCTAGTTGTATTTTGATTTTTTTTTAAGATTCAATTTAAAGACGGCACCTGAAAATTAACGGAAGACAAGCAAATTTCAACCAGAAAAAAATACAGATTTTTTATTAGTAGTAATAGCAATAGTATTAGTATTTATTTTCCTTCAGGCCCCCTCCAAACAAGACCATTTTAAGAATCATCTCCAATTCTTAGCCAAAAGCATTCTGGGTGGAAAGAGTTTCTCCAGTACACAGTAATATCTCTTTTTTATTTATATCTCAAGTTTATGGAAGCGTTATTTCAATTTTCCATTTAAAATCCAGACCAAGAAGTTTTGCCACATCTACTCCTCTCCATCAAACGTTTCACTTGGCTTTGTGGGCAGGTTGTGAGTTGTGTCTATTCCCAGTCCCTCTGCAGTTTATGTGCCTTTGGTCACCACAGTGAGCTTGGCATTGCTCCAGTGCAACACCTCACACTGTACTTCACCTTCTCTGCATGAGTGCCTACAGCCAAGACCCATCCCATGGGGCACATGGACAAAAACAGCTGTCCCTTGAGGACAGCTGTAATCTGCAAATTTCATGAACATCCTTCTCATCTCCTCCCTATAATAGTTTCTGCCTCGTACCAAGAGTGCAGCTAGGCTTAAAAATACATAAAATTGAGTCAAAACAATTAAATGGAACAAAAGAGTAACCAGAGTTGCAAGGAGAAAAAAGTACAAGGAGAGAACCAAATGTTTTCTGGAACCTTTTTTTAAAATTAATGCTGCCAGCAGTGGAAATGGCAAGCCTTTCTTTCCTGTAATGGGTAAGAATTGCTGAACATGCACGGGAAATGAAAAGAGAGTTCAGAGGCTGTTGCATTACTGACAATGTTTGCCACACTACTTTGGTAAGAGAAAAGGATTTCAAAGACCTTGAGGACTGGCATGAAGGGGAGAGAGACAGAAAGGAAAAATTGGCAGGGCAATTTGTCCCATTGACAAGACAGTGGGAAATGGCACAAGCAGAATCAAAAGAGGGATTTTCTTTCTCTGTGAGCAGGACAGGAGAAAAGCAATTTGTTCCTGGAGAGTGAAGAGCTGTGAAGAGGGTATACAAAAGAATATCTGCTCTTAGAAAGCACTTGACAAAATAACCTTGCACTTGTGTGAAGGATACCTCTGTAGCCAACAGGCTGCACTCATCTCAGCATGGAAAGACACTGGACTCTCACAGAATGCCTGAGGTTGGAAAGTGCTTCTGGAGATCACCCTGTCCAACCCCTGTGTTCAAGGAGTGCTGCCCAGTGCCCGTTGCCCAGTATAGTTTGTGAATATTCAGTTAACAAAAATGAGAACACATGGGATCTCCTGGTCAGGTCTCCTGTTCTAATAACAGCAGTTTAGTGACAGGTAGACAAAATTCCTACAGAAGAATTATCCTATGTACTTGCATGAAACCAGTCACTCGAAAAGCATTTAAAATAGATGCATTGAACAAACAGAATTATTCCTGCATGTTTTGATCATTTTTGTTCTGAAATTTCGTGGTTTAATTTATTTATTCATTTACAGCAGAGGACCTATCTAACTGAAGGAAATGCAGCTTTCACACCTGTGGCTACAGGTGGTAAGAAGCAAGTTTAGAGATGTATCTGGTGATAGTGTGTGAGCTGATGTATGCTGCAGAGTGATGAATCTCATCTTCATCTCCATTACCACATGTTCCATGACTATTGACCATGATTTGTCGATATTTGAGAGGTATGCTTAACTCCCAGCAGGACAATACCAACAAAAAGTGAACTAGCAATACAACACTGAAAATCCCCCTAATGGTCATACATAATGCATTCTGTAGTAATCCCATGTGTTTGCTACTAAATATGGCTTCACCTTTTGTCAAGATTCTGATCTTTTGGGGACTGAAGAGGGTGAGAAAGAGAATGCAAAGGAGGAAAGGATTGTGGCACTTGTCTCCACCTTTGTTCTCAGTGGAATACCCAGATTTATGCTAACCTTGCTTCTGGCTTTTTTGGACTTCACAGTGAGCCCTGCTCACAGGCCAGACATGCTTGGTCACTTGGCTGGCTCACATCACAAGCCCACTGATATGGTTGCTTATATGAAACAGACACACGTGAATGAAACCACAAGCCCATGACTGGACTTTCCCTTAAGAGGCTTACAATAGGCAACATCCTAAAAAATCTTGTGGATGCACCTATGAACACCACATAAAAGTAATGGCTTGGTACTGGGAATGTCACTTCTTGTGTGCCCACCTAGAGACAACTCTTAACAGGATCTTATTCAATTGACTTCAAGGGCAGTGCCCCTTGTCCTGGGATGTCATTCAGCACATTGGGCTTTCTCGAATATCCAAATCTCAGTTTTCTTGTGGCCCATGGGTCCCAGTTGCACCACCTACCAGTAACTGAGTTAATATCAAAATTGTGAAGCGTATTTGTACAGTGAAAGAAGTTAAAGCACCTTGTTTCTGATGCCAAAACAAGATATGATTAGACTATTTGTTTCACTTAACTGCTTAATTTTTAACTCTTCTTTTGAGGGAAGATACACAAGTTAAAAAACTAAAATTAAAATTTAAAAAGCCCATGATCTAAGGTGTAGTAGAAATTATTTATTAGTTTAAATCTTAGTAATTATGATTTATTTTGCTGAACATTGAAAAACATCATTTTTCAATACAAACAATGAAAACCAGTAATGTAAACCACATGGACAATGTAAACATCCAAAAAAGGAATGTATGAGTATTTTTGTTGATTTCTATGTGTCATGATTTAAGCTCAGCCAGCGCCTCAGCATCACATACAACTTCACTCTCTCTACATTAGGATGGGAGATGGAATCAGAAGGATGAAAGTGGGAAAACTCATGGATGAAAGTAAAGTTTAACAGTTTAACTGCTAAAGCAAAAGCCATGAATTAAGGAATTAATTCACCACTTCTCACGGGCAGCAGGTAATCAGCCATTCCCAAGAGAACAGGGCCCCATCACACAGAGTGGTGACTTGGGAAGACAGAAGTCATCACTCCAAACATCTCCTTCTTCCTCCTTTCTGCCCCCCTCTATATACTGAGTATGATGCCATATGGTCTCGGATATCTCTGTTATTTGGGGTCAGCTGTGCCAGCTCTGTCCCCTCCCAATTCCTTGTGCATCCCCAGCCTGAGTTATCAACCCTGTTTCTAGCACAGATCCAAAACATAGCCTCATACAAGCTGTTATGAAGAAAATTGACTTTATTTTAGTGAAAACTGTCCCTATTTCAACCCAGTGGGCCTTAAGTTTTCTGGATCTCAATCAAGATGATTTATGGAATTTACATCTTACAAAATTCTATCACTCATCTGCCTAATAAAATATTTTCTTTGATAAATCCATTTTCTTCTGCTATAAAACTGCAAAACAGCTACTGAGACATGGTCTAAAATTTGAGCAAATAATTCTTACAACCTTTACAAGTTTCTAGAGGCATGACTGAAGAAAATCAAGAGTTAGGAAGCAGGATTGATTATAAAAAAAGGAATAATTCACATGGCCAATAGCACATTATGAAAACAAACTTCCCCTATTCTGGTATTGTATTGTCCCATGGCCTGAGTTAAGCTGCAGAATTGTGGCTGCTTGTAACTCATTGAAGTAGTGCTCCTCCTCAAGAAACCACAAACGGAGTATTTAATTTTTGTCTCTGTTGCTTCTTTCATCTGTTTATTATTCAGTTGTACTACATCTAAGACACATCCATGTGAGTTTTATGAGACCTTTCGAACAGTGTGGGGAACATGAGAACACTGACTTTAGCTCATGAGTCTCATTTTCTGGCTTTGTAAGAAGGTCACTTCAGTAGCTCAGGTAACTTGTCAGAACTAGGTCATCACAGGGACTTGTCAGATCTTTAATAGAAAACATTTCCTGAGCTGTACCACAGTGAGATGTTCTGCTGGAGGGGAAAACAGAGTGCTTGAAATAGCACTCTGATGTGACTTATGATGATATTGAAGTGCACTTAGCTGTTGAATGTGATACTTGTAAGTCAGTGTCCATATGGACTACTCATCTTTTGCAGTACTTTAAGCTGTAGTAATGTTATATCCAATGTGTCCTTTTAAAAATACATATAGTAGAAGATATGCGTCCATGAAAAGGATTTAAAGTTTTTGTTTGACTCAAATGTTGCATGGATTTTAAATCATAGGCTGGCTTTTTTAATTATACTGATGTGTGAGAAAATAACATGACAGACATTTGTAGAGAATCATAGCCATCATTTATCTAAATGTTTTCAAATTCTAGATTCAAAGACAGTGAAGCTTGTGTTTAGACTGTAATCTAATTCTTTCAAAAATTTTGTCATGGGAGACTGTTTGCAAAATGGATCAAGACACTTCATCTACCAACAGTTGTTACTGTTATTTATAGTTTCCACAGCCTTGTTCACATTCTCATAAACAAGGAAAATGAAGTAGGTCTATTTTGGGGCAAAGATCTGTAAAAGACTGAAATGCAGAAAGATTCAAAAATAATGTGTTCTGCAGTTTATATTAGACTGAGTTTATCATTCAATTTGATTTGAGTAGTTAATCCACTGAAATAAGTCAGAGAAATTGAGAGTCAGTGAGGAAACCCAGATCCATTTCCTTGTAATAATGACTCTCCCATAATCCTTTTACCATTTTTCTCTTCCCTGCCTTCTTCTATGATGAAAGATACAAATAAAAGTATAATATATGTTAAATTATAAAACACAGCTCTAGATTTCATCCCTAACATTCTCCAGCCGTCTGAAATTTAAGAGGATAAGGGGTTTGAAATGCAGGAGATGTAGGTTCACTGATCCCATGCAGAGAACACAGGATGTGTCTGTCACTGTTTTCATTTGTGAATTGGGACTTAGTGGACAGATTTTGGCACTGGGGATGGGGGCTACAGAAGTGCCTTCTGTGAGAAGCTGCCTGAAGCTTGCCCAATGTGTGATAGAGTCAATGTCAGATGGCTCCAAGAGACCCACTGCTGGCCAAGGCTGAGCCCATCAGTGATAGTGGCAGCACCTCTGGGAAAATGTAGCTAAGAAGGGGAAAGAATTCACAGCACAGGAGCAAATTGCAGCCAAAGATGAGGTGAGTGAGAATATGAGAGCAACAACTCCACAGATCAGTGAAGGAAGGGAAGGATGTTCTCTGGGATCTGGGACAGAGATTCCCCTGCAGCCCTTGATGCAGCCCATGGTGAGGCAGCTGTGCTCCTGCAGCCCATGGAGGTCCATGGTGGACCAGAGATCCACCTGAAGCCTGTGGAGGACCCCATGCCAGAGCAGAGGGATGCCCAAAGGGTCTGTGATGCTGTGCTAAGCCCATGCCAAACCAGGCTCTTGGCAGGACCTGTGGCCTGATGGAGTGGGGAGCCCACACTGTCAGGGCTTGTGATCCTGTGGCAGAGCCACACTGGAGCAGTCTGTCCCTGAAGGACTGCACCCCATGGAAGGGACCTACACTGGAGCAATTCATGAGGAACCACAGCCTATAGGAAGGGCTAACAAAGGAGAAAGGGCTAACACAGAAGAAACTCACGGAGGACTGTCTCCCATGGCAGGGACCTCACAATAGAGCAGGGGAAGTGTGAGGAGTTGTCCCCGTGAGAAAGATGGAGCAGCAGAGACACATGTGGTGAACTGACCCCAACCCCCATTCCCCATCCTCCTGTGCAGCTTGGGAGGAGAAGGCAGAGAATTCTGGAGTCAATTTGAGGCCAAGTCACAATCTACCAGAGGGTGGTTTATTTATCAATTTACTAATCCCACCATGGAAGTAGCATAGCCCATAAGCAACAAACTATTGGCTTTAGAATGTCATTCATTTGACCAATACCAACGAGGACTCCTGTCATAAAATTTTGCAGTGTGTACTCATCTGTTTTTAAGGCTAAACTTTGACCATAATCTTAGGATCATTTTGTAATTTGGGAATAATAGAACATATGTTACAATAACTCAGCAAAATATGTACCAGTGGGATTCTAAGCTAGGCCAGCAGAAGTATTCATTTGTGTGAAACAGAATAAAAGGGGTTTATATAATCCTGTAGTAAACATCTAAAATAGAATATAGGATAAAAAGAAACCCTAAGTTACTTGTCAGCTCTGACAATGTGTAGTTGAGCAACTGTATTTCTAAGGCTGTAAATCTCCTTGCCTAGTATTTGACAGGTTTGTGAAGGGTAGTTAGGGACTAAGTCCATCTGAAAGCAAGGACTAAAGTCAAAAGCATTGGATTTTTTGCACTCTAGCTTCTTTCAGTTAATTCAGCTCAAACAACTGATTCAGGCAGCAAACAGAAATTCTTTGACATGCAGTCACTGGTGTAATCATAATCCAACAGAAATAACAAATCAATCATAAACTGTACCTGCAGTTATTTAGAACATCTAGTAAATGTATCATTAAGTGTATATTTATGAAACCAATTTTAACCATACTCCTAACATCAAAAATTGTTTCTGTATAAGGTATTCCAAGGTGCAGCCTTCTGAAACATGGAACTAAGAAAAGCTGTTACCTTACTTGTAGATAATTGTATGGGAACCAGGGAATTACTAGAGCAAGGAAAAAAATGTGGACCTTGCAAAATTATTTTTTTTAACATATCCATATATCAACCTGATGCTCTTTAAGGGCAGTGATGCTCAGGTTTAAGATCAGCTGCTTTTGCATGCCTTGTATCATCTAAGTGAAGCTTGCAAACATGGTCTCTGACTTGTATTGAAATGACCTTAAGAGAACGACAAAAGCAGCATGCTTGCAATTGATTAAATGTGAAATACCAATTTCTGCTGCTGATTCTTTCTTTGAAGGACAGCAGTTGTCCCTCATTAATCTTTCATTAAAATAATAATCCTTTATTATAAGGGTAATACCACTTAATTTGGATTAAGAACAATGTCTTTTGACAAAAAAAGTTTTCTTACCTGGTTAAACAGAATGCGTAAAGTAGTGCACTTAGTAACTCCTCAGTTCAACCATTGTGGATCTTTTAATGTTTTTAATATCAATGTTGGTTTGTTTTAAGCATCAGCAAAAATTAGCAGCCCCGTGAAATTTAAAAATTTTTACTAGCTCCATGGTGGCATAGACAAAAAGTCTGATTAGCTCTTGCTATGATAAAACTAATTCATACTCTGCAATTTCATCCAGCTGCTGGTGCTAACTTTGTATAAAAACAAAGTCCACTTTATTGCATAAAATCGGTTTTTCAAGTCTATCTGCACATTTTATATAACTTTTTGATGCATGCATGTGAACTTTGCCTTTTGATCTGAAATCAGTGCCACTGAATGATTCATCAAAACTCTGGCAAACATTGCAAGCCTCTTCTCCTGAACAGCCATAGGATGGAAGGATAACACAGGGCACAGATGTTCTGAATATTTCTGCTTTCTGCTGATCTGTTTTTCTGTGATTTTTTTTCCTGGTCTTTCTGTCGTCATTATGTGAAGCCTTTGTTTTCCCCTGCAGCCAGAATTACCGTCTGACTCTGCAGCCTGCCGGGAGGTTTGTGACCTCGTGTTCCTCTCCCTTCCCACTTACCTGGCACAGCAAGTTTCTTGCTTCTTTGATTAAGGGATGAACAATTTATTCTCTGTGCATACCCCTCATACTGCACTTTTCTTTCTTAGTCATCTTTCATGGACTCCTGAGAGACAGCCCAAGAAACTTCAATCACAGAGTGAGTAAACAGAGTGCTAGATGTTCTTTCACAAAAAAACCAAAACAACCCAAAAGACCCCCAAAAAATAAAAAAAAATAAAATTACAGAGTTTCAGTTTGCTTTCCTTCTGCTTGATGTGGAATTAACATGAGTTACATGCTTCCTATTATTATTATTTATTGATTCAGACAACTCCTGTACACTCAAAAGAAAATACAGGGAAGCAAAAAAATCCTAGATCTTGGTATATTATCCATTATTGCTAAGAGAAATAAATCACAATTTTAAATTTCACCAAAATTAATGATTTGCAACAAATCTGACCTATGGTATTGCTGTGTAATGCTTTGGGGTTGGTTTTCAAATTTTGAAGTGCAGATTTAATAAATGTATTTCACATTGTTACATTTGTCAGCTAGACTTTAATTGCTATGGAGGAGATAATTACATTTCTGGTCACAATGGATATTGTGCAGGTCTCCTAAGATTTTTAAAAATAAACCCTTCAATTAAAATAAATTTTTAAACATATGTCTTGTTTAAAAGACATCCAACCATCATTTTGATATGGAAATGAGCACAAAATTTGCACAATGTTCTTGCATTAAAAACAGAAAAGTAGAGTATTGGAAGCAACCAAATTTTTTTTCATAGATAATGCACTCCCTAAACTTCATCTTCCTTTTGCAAGTACAAGAAAAGAAGGGTTAATGAACCTCCCAAATAGTTTATCATTTTTTCTATCCATATAAATTTGGGCAAGCATTGCTCCTTTTTAGGCAACAAATAACAGGAATTTTTACCATACTTCACATTAAATTGATGCTGAGATTTCAGACATATTTGGGTAGTTTCCATTAGTTCTGTTGTCACTATGGGACTGAAAAGTAAGACACGTACTTCCTTTGAGACACTGTGTTTTAATAAAAACAGCTCTGTTAACTGACAGATGTGAAAGTCACAGCTATCTCTGACAAGCTATTACATTTTGGAGCTCTGGTCTTATTGGGGTGGTTATTCTGAAAAATATTATCTGTATTTAATAGCAATAATGACACTGGAGCTGGTAGTTGAATGCAGCACATGCTCCACCTTTTTCTATGCCTGACTATCCTCATTAAATAATAGGATAATTACATTTAAATTACTAAGTGAAAAAAACCTTTTTAAATTGGCACAGAAGCACTAAATCCATGACACTGTCCTGTCAAGGAACTAGGAGTAAGCAGTAAGACAGATTTTTTTTTTTTTTTTTTTGCTTTCACAGAAATTACATTGAAAGGCAAAATGTATTTGTAGAACATCACTCAGGTTTGAACTATGAGACTCTGACCATGACAAATGATGCACTGCATACAACATCTACACTAAGTGTAGTTCTAGAGTGTTCCCAGCTCTTTAAACACTAATTTTTCAATTCTTAAGTGTTAGGTTCCTAGCAAAGTGCCCGAAAGTCGTGTTGCTTTGACAAGCCAAGTCCTTTATGCCATCACTAGGCTCATTGTTTCAGCAGTTTTGCAGCACTTGTGCCAAATCTGAAACATAATGCTGTAAATTCCTCTTAGGTGTCACACCACTGAAATAAACAGCCAAATATAAACAATATGAAGCTCAGCCAAGCTGATGCAAAATTTAAAACCCTCAGATGAAAGCTGTGTGCTTGCACACCAGTGTGAACTGGTGCAGTTCCTAAGATATGGCAGAAAAAATACTGAACATGCAAAATTTTACAAAGTAGCATGGCACAATGCAAATGCCTGAAAGAATTAAAGGCAAATATCTGCTTTGTTGTGATCTCCTAGGGATGTGGCATTTTTAGCAGATGGTGCTATATGAATAGATTTAACATTGCTCTTTGTTCCTGCACTAATATTTCCACTACAGTACTTTGCCCCATAATAACAGGAAAATTTTGCATATGTACAACAATGAATGAAAAATTTGAATATATTATTTGATTGTTGTAATGGTAGGAATATACATTAATTGGACAAGGTTGTGGAATAACAAAGAATCCTGAGGTGGCTGGTACAAGAAGGCCATACCTGCAATACCAAGCTAAAGTGTATTTGCAGTACATCACTCAAAATACCCAGAAGAATAACCATGGACATTGGAGTAATTGCTTCCCTGCAAATATATTAGGACACAATTTTTAAGTTCTTGGGAACAGGATACTTAGAGCTACACTGGAAGCTATATTCTAAAAGCATGTAAAGGCAGAGTATTCTGCTGCTAGGATGTTAAATAAATTTAAAAAAAAACCATTAAGTTTTATCTACAGTTGATCTAAACTTGCAACAAGTACACAGTAAACAAAACAAGTACACATTCTTCTGAAATTTTTCCTTGTCTTCTACACTTCCCTAAGCAAATTAGTCTAAATTAAGTAGTTGGACCTTTGTTAAGGATTTCTTCTACAATATTTATTTTAAAATGTTTACAAAAAATTATATTTTGGAGGGATCAGTATATTTGTTGGAGAATTGTCATGTTAATGGCATCTTGCAATTAATTATCTGAAATTATCTTGCAAGAACTGATTGAAATTCAGGAAAGTAAATTCAGGATAGCACTTCTAAACAGAAATAGTAAATTATGCACATTCATGATGGGTCCCAACAGGTTCTTAATTATTTCACACTGCAAAGGGAGCAATCCTCCTTGCATTTATATATAACCTGTAAGATGTGTGAAACAAACTCTGTGCTGTTGATAAAGCCTTAGCTATATTGCAAATGAACATACATCTAAAAGTATCAGGGAACTTGAGATTGCTTTGACTGCATTGTTCAGAAGTCTGACAAATTTAAAACAATTCTGAAAACTTTACTAAACTGATACTTCATTAACAATGCTAACAGTTTATTTTATTTATATAAATTATTAGTAGCAATATTAACTAATCTTAACAGTTCGTTCTTTTAGGATATTGCTGCTCTTCTCTACCTATATAAAACTGCTAATTGTTAATGCCAATATCACATGTGAGCTGCAAGTGTACAGCACCAGGCTGCTGATGCTGCATATTTGGCAGTGATAGGCCATGGATCTGGGGGGTTCTTGGTCTCCAGGCTTATTTGCAGAGTCTGCTCCTTTTATTTTTACTTGTTGTGTTGCAAAATTCACTGCTGGGGTCACTGCATAAACATTTTCCAATGCCTGCTGTGTGAAGAGCACAGATCTCTGTTTGTTGGGCTAGTGGTCAAATTGCACACACTCTTCAGTAAAAGGCCCATACTTTGTGTTTGGGTATGTCAGTACAATGTCACAAAATATTTACATTATTTTAGTACATGTAGAATTCAGTTCAAGACAAGATAATATTATCACATCCTAATTAATATATTTTTGTCGTTTACATCAAAAGCCTTTTATTTGATCACAGCCAGAAATACCTGTCTGGTTTGGGGTGTGAAATTTAAAAAGACATGTGGGTAAATCGCAAAAAGTCCAGAAAAGAACAGTGAAAATTATTGGAGATTTAGGAAACTTGGTTATGAAAAAACTTGGGCAAAACTAGGATTTTTCACCCTATGATTTTATCTTTTTTCCTCCATGCAGCCTCTCTGAGTGTTATTAAGCATGGACAGAGCTTTGCGAGCACGTAGCCTGGCACTGCAGCACTGTGATGCCACAGGGACTGCTGCAGAAAGCACCCTGTACAGGATTTATAGCAGGCATAAAGTTTATAGGCTAAAGTCTATTTGTCACAAAACCACACTAATGTGTCTGTGAAAACTGGGCCAGAGGACAAAATTGTGAAAGTTAGGAGAATGCTGGAAAATCCTGAAATCCCAGCTGCTGTGAGATTTCCCTTGGGGTTTGACATCATTATAACCATGTGCTTGAGCTCTCCTTTCTGTGGTGAAGTTGAAATAGACATGGAAAAATAGAAATTGAAAACTGATCTTCTGTGAAAAAATATTTTTCAGTAAATAAGCTACAGAAGTCTTGTACACTTTCAAGAGGATAGCCCTCAGCGTGAATATTGCTGCTGTTCTCTTGTTTGGAGGGCTGGAGATGTGTTGAGAGAATCTCAGCAGAATGAAGGCCACACAGGAGATACTAACAAGGCCTTTGTAAGATTATGGCTATTTATTTCAGGTTTTCTCATGTGTGAAAAAAAAAGTATTCTAAATTTGTTAATATTGTTTTAAGAATAAATAACTTGATGTGTTCTTGCACAGTAAGATCCCACAATTATAAGCCTCTGCTGTGTTCTGTGCATCACCCATGCCCACAGACACCTGGCGCAATGGGCTTTTGCTTAAAAAAACACAAATTAAATAAGCATTAGAATTTGCAACTTTTTTCTACCAATTATAAGGATGCATTAAGTGTCTGGGCTGAAGAACCTTCATCACTGGGGTGTAGGACCCCAGATTTTCTAGATGTCTGTGAGGGCAGGGGAGGAAACCCTTCCCAGCACAAAAATCAATATCGTTGTTCATTATGTGCGAGTAGTTCTATGTCTATCTTCTAATGATTCTATCTTTATAATTCACAGGGCTTCAGTGAGACTTCCATGCTGTTATGTGGGGATAAAACTTGATTTATAATCTTTAAGCTATGATATAAATTATTTTTTGTGATAGCTTTCTTTACCACTCTTTCTTCTGTAGGAAGTGGCTGAGTAGTTTTTTAAAGAAGACAATTTGAATATGTTGTCCTTCTGTACATCACCTGGCCAGCTCTTTTTTTTTTTTTTTCCGCAAATTGGGAAATTTAAAAACATTTCTTTACATCCCGCTAAACCACACAGGCCTTCTCTTGTGTGAAATGTGTCCTATCCCAAAGATACCCTGGAACGATATTCCAAAGATACCCGGGAGCTGACAGATTATAGTCCTACACAAACCTAATATTGTTTTTCAAGAGTGTGAAATGAAAAAAAATGCCATTTACATTCTATCCTCATATAGGATAGATGTAGGATCCTCATATAGGATAAGTACATGAGATGGGAAAGGCTAGACTTTGGCCCATAAATTTTATGTCTGTTGTAAAATACTTACAGATCCTTGTTGGGCCTGCATGAATGGCAGCAGCTGCTGGACTTTGCTGTACTCTACGACTACCAAAGCAATATGGAGCGCTGAGAACTTATTTAGTTTTAATCATAGAATCATTGAATAGTTTGGATTGGAAGGGACCCTAACGATCATCTAGTTCCAGCCCTCCTCCAAAATAAAGGGATTCCTTCCACCAGACCATGTTGCTAAAAGCTCCATCCTGCCTTGCCTTGAATACATTTACACAATTTGCAACATTAATCTAAAGTTTTCATCTCCAAAACCGTTGCAGTAGATGGAAATGTAACCCTCAAAATAGTGAGCCCCGCGTAACTAATGCATGTAGTCTGACCTTGCTTTCCAAAAGAGGGCTTTAGAAGCCTTTGCCATGTAAGAGTATGTAAAAAAAAAGTCACCTATTAGGAATATAAATATTTTCCATTCTTCCACTCTGCGCTAGAAAAATCTGACACTAAGAAATGCAGTTATTGCTTGAAAAACAGTTATCCTACACTCATTTTAAAAAAGAGCACTTCCGCAGACTTTGTTCCTTTGTTGTGGTTTTCTTTCTCTGTCAGTTATCTGTTGCTGATTTTTCCCCTTTTATTCACCAGTGGATTTCATTTCAGCAATATTGCAACTTTTTCTGATCTTCATCTTCAGTTGAGCAGAGGGGATTTTTTAATTTGTTTTTCCATTGTGGCTATTTTATATTCTACATTTTAAAAATTATTTTTGAGAAAGACTCGTGTTTAAAAGCAAGGTCTACACAAAGTGCACTAAGTACATTTTTACACACTATTTTATGCCCTGACTTGGCAGTAAAAGTCAATTCCGAATTGCTTTAGCAAGAACTATAAAAATGTAAATTGCTAAGATCTGATTTGGTCTCATTGCCTGAGCTGAGTTCTAACAGCTAAATCTAGAATATATGGCTGCTGAAGCTTATTAATACAGGATAATTTACATATTCAGAAGGACCCTGTTGTAGTCTGCTCTTCTCAGTTAATATAAGATGAATGAGAAAAAGCTCCAGGGGACATCTAAACAATGTTCTAAATTTGAAAATTTTGCCTTCATGTAAAATTGAGAATTCCTTTAGAACTATATCAGCTTATAGGGTCTCATTCCTCCTTTTTTTTTTTTTTTTTGAAGGGAGTTTCAAATGATGAAATATATTATTCCATTTCATATAGGCTGCAATTTTAAAAAACAATTATACAAAGAAGCATAAAGATACTGCTTTGTCTTTGATCCTTAATGATCCAAATCAAATGTAATAAAATTTTCCAATCATACCTCTGTGATTTTGCAAGGGAAAGGTGTATGTATACTAAAAGTCAGACTCCGTGTTTTTGTAGGAATTTTGTAAAATTATTCCAGTTTATGTTACAATATAGTGAAGTAGACAAAACTATGGATTTTTTCCCTCTATTAACTGTTTGATATTAGATCCTGATCCAGCCAGTCATATGTGTACTCTGCACACGAATAACCTTCAGCAAAAGGAATTTGCAAGAACATATAAAGAAGATAAGAATGCTTATATATTTCACATATTGCATGTAGTAGTTGTGCAAGTAGTGATATTTACTTCATAAGTGGACATTGTTTTAATTTAAATAGGCTATTTAAATCTCATCAATTTTTCAGTAGAAGTAGCTTGTCAGTAATAATCTGATTGATTGCAATATGAGAAGATAGACTCTGCAAAAAGCTCAAGATGTTAGACAAATTTCATGGTCCAATAAACATAAATTTGACAGATGGAACTTGCTGGCATGGGATCTTTTCAATCTTATCATTCAAAACAGACCAGACATTTGTGTAGATGTTATCTTCAGACCAGCTACCTAGAATGGAATTGACAGAGTGAAATCCCATGAACTGTTTACCAGCTGCCATCAATTATACAGTTTTGGTATTCTCAGGTATCTGTGGGTTGTACAGCCAGCAAGCAGAGCTATTTGGAGCTAATCTAGTACTGCTCAGCTCACAGGTCACATCAAATGGTTCCAGACCACCCAGCTCACATCACATTGTCATCATATTGCAAAGCTTGCATACCTTGTCAGTGATTTCTCATGTGCAGCTCCACACAGCACTGACTCCTTCTTCACAAAGCAACCACCAAAGCCCAACTCCCTTCACAACACAGCCAACAAACTCCATCTCTACCCTCACCCAGCTAACCCAGTCTTTTGTAGCACTCTTCTTCTTATTGGACACAGCTGTGGCCTGCTAAGGGCAGGCCTGTTCCTAATCTTTGGTAATTAGTACAGCTGCAACTCCTCAGGGATGATACTGCCTTCTGCACTATTCTCTTACATTCTATCCCTCCACAACATCAAATGCTTCCAGACTGCCCAGCTCACAGGTCACATCAAACAATTCCTGTGTCAGGCTCACACCTTCAGCAGAGCTGCCCCACACCTTTCAGAGATATCTAAAGACTTTGGTCAAGAACACATCAGACCTCTAGGTATTCTTAAGAAGGGAGAAACAGATTGTTAGTAGGAAGAATGTACTTCCATTTAAGCCATTTGGTGATTTTCCCACTCTTTTCTTTAGATAAACCTAACTTTCACCATAATAATTGTTCAGTGAACTTCAAACTAAGTGAATGACTGCAGGTGGGATAAAGTTGCAGTTTACAATCTAAATTCTGTGGTTACTGCTCTGGCTATTGAAGTTTTTTGTGTAAGAAGAGAATATATGATGGGACTTTATCCTGAGGGAATGAGTTGCCAGTGCACAAAGATGGACAAAATTTGGCTAAGCCATCCGGGTATATGTTATTAAAAAATGAGAGAGATGTGAAGTCTAGTAAAGCCAAGGACCTTTAGACTTGCCAAGATTTACAAAAATACTTTCAAAACACTGTAGAATGAGTAGTTCTAATAGTGTTGACATGACGTAATTTATTATTCTCCTTATATTATCAATGAAGAGAATTCTCGCTAATATACCCTGAATTTTTCCTAGAAAGCAAATGTAATCTCTTCCAGATTGGCACTGAAACTGCACGAACTTAGAAAAGCAGGGATCTACATCAAAATATTTGACAAATTTGCATAAAATTTTAATTACTTTAAGAAGGGATAATATAATATTTAATTTTTATACAGCAACTTCAAATAATGAATTATTCTTCCTCTTAATTTACATTTATACAATTCATTCATTTTATCATCCCTCTAACATGCCATAAAGCTAGCTGTTGACTGCTCAGAAAATGGATATAGCAGTAGCAAAAAGCCAATAGTCATAATATATAGCATTTATTTTATATATTGCTCCCCTACTCCGTGGGTATGCCATCATTTCTACAGATCCCTTAGCTGGTATCAGGTAACATATTTGGCTCTGCAAATTGCACCAAAGGAGTCTTTTATTACAGGGAAGCAAGCAATCACAGACTTTTTCAGAGCCACAGAAAAATTTTTGGCACCCCACAAGTCACTCAGAAAAGTGCATATCACCAGCAATAAGATGGCAGCAGGTACTTTAACCACCTTTATCCACACAAAGAGACAGCATTTGTGACTCAGATTAAAAATCCACACTTGACACAACAGTGTTTAGGTAAAGGAGCATTCTTTGCTAGTAGAGTTTATGATATCTTGGTTATATCTCATTCTGACACTTTAATTAGAAACTTAGACTTGATGCTTTTATCTTTTCTATTCTGTGATAAATGCAAGCAGTAGCTTAGTTGAGGTTTCTAAACATATTCAAACACTTCAAGATAAAGACAAAACTGTAGTAGGATTTACAAAATGCTGTAGAAACTAATTAGGAATTTAATAGCCAGGTGCTCCTGAAATTCAAATTGGGTGGATATTTAAATTTTTAACAGCCCCTTTCAAATAAAAAACTAAGTAGTATAGGCTCTAGAAAAAAATAGGGATATTTATTTAATCTTTTAAATTAAATTTCAAATTTAATAGGCTGAGCAAATTTATTTATTTTATTGTTTATGTCTCTGATTCAGATTGCTTTGCTCTTTGTGGAGCAGTGCAGTGAAAATCTCCACATGCAATAATGCAATTCAGTGCAATTTATTTTTCATAGTGGCTTTTATATCATATACTCTAAAACCATCCGTTTTTTGTATGATAGACCTTATGACAGTGAACAATGAACAGTTTAACAACAGTAAAGAAAATATATTTTATTTTCAAAGTAGATAATTTCTGACATCCTGGGAGAAAAAAAGTAGGTGTGGTGGGTTGACACTGGCTAGGTGCCAGGTGCCCACCAAATCTGCTCTACCTTTCTCAGCTGGACATGAAAGAGAAAATGTAACACAGGGCACATGGGTTGAGATCAGAGCAGGGATCACTCACCAGTGAATGTCATGAGTAAAACAGGTTTGACTTGGGGAAATTATTTTAATTTATCAAAAATCAATGGGAGAACAATAATGAAAAATAAAATCAAATCTTAAAAACGCCTTCCCCCTGTCGGCCCCTTGTTCACAGCCTCAGGTGAAGCCCACAATTCCCTACCAACTCCCAGTGCAGCAGCACAGGAACATGAGCTGTGGTCATTTCTTCACCTGTTGTCTCTGCACCTCCTTCCTCCTCAGGGGAAGAACTCCTCACACTCTTGCCCTGATCCAGAGAGGGGGTCCCTCCCATGGGAGACAGTCCTCCATGAGCTTCTCCAAAGTGAGTCCTCCCCTCAAGTTGCAGTTCTTTGTGAACTGCTCCAGCATTGAATTTCCACGGTGTGCAGCCCTTCAGGAACAGCCTGGGTCCCCTACAGGGTCACCCCAGAGAGGGCTCCTCTCTCCAAGGGGCCACAGGTCGTGCCAGGAGCCTGTTCCAGTGCAGGCTTCCCACCGGGTCACTGCCTCCTGTGGGCCCCGCCTGCTGCAGCACAGGCCTCCATGGCCTGCAGGGGCACAGCTGCCTCACCAGGGGCTGCACCAGCGGCTGCAGGGGAATCCCTGCTTTGGCACCTGGAGCACCTCCTCTCCCAGCTCCTTCACTCACCTTGGTGCCTGCAGAGTGTTTCTCCCACACATTCTCACCCCCCTCTTCTCTGGCTGCAATTGCTTCTGCACTGTAACTTTTCCTCTTGCTAAACTGTGCCATCCCAGGAGCTCTGCCACTGTCACTGCTGGCTCATCCATGGCCAGTGGGGGGATCAGTCTTGGAGCCAGCTGGCATTGGCCTTGTTGGACATGGAGGAAGCTTCTGGCAGCTTCTAACAGAGGACATCCTGGTGAGCCTCCTGATGCCAAATCCTGGCCACGAAAAGCCACTACAGCACTGCACTGTGTTTCCAGTGTAATATGAAAAGGCTTTTGATGGTGTTCCCGGTTCAAAGTGAAAAAAAAGTGATAAAGAAATATTTTGTAAGGAATTAAAATATGAAAATCTTCTAATAGATTTGGTTCTACAAGTGCATATGACTATAAAATTATAAAATTCACTGATCATTAATTTTAAATTTCCTTGTTATAAAAATGTAGTTTAAAAGTAGGAAAAATAAATTTGGTGATTAGTGGAAGGGTAGCTTGTCTAGTTGGGGACAACTGAGTGAAATATTAAGATTAGATGTGGTGCATGTATTTTCAACAAAATAACCTCAACTCGATAGTAAATTTTTGGCGTTCATATAACTGATGAGAAAGTATCTTTCTGTGAAAGAGTTCTTAGGGGTAGAGGTTAAATATTGGTGCATATAAAAGAGGAAAATGCCTCAGGATTTAAAATAAAGTCCTTGAAAGCAGTGATGGAGTTTCAAATCCCCTAATATGGTCAGTGCAATATGTTCTACATTGATTATCTGATTACAGCACTATTGAATGTCATAGGAGGATTTTCTTTCAGTCTCTTCTTGTGACTTGTTCCATGCTGTATAAGATATCCATTACTTCTTTGGATCAGATTACTGTAATCAATAGGTTTAAAAGTATCTTGCAGATAAAGATTTTGAACTAAAAAAAATCATACCCTATTTAGAAATAGGAGATTCTCCTTCAGGGTTTTATTGAAAAATAGCAAACTGCTGAGTGGGGGGGGTTCTTTTTTTACTTTTGATCAGAGTGGTAGAGTGGTGAGAGATTTTAATAACATTTTATTTCAGTAAAGTGGATTTTTTTTCCTGAAAGTTCATATTTCCAGCCCCTAAGTTTAAGAAAAGTTAACACGGCCTTAAAAAACAATAGCTATGAGAAGGCATTTCACTTACTATTAAATCTGGCTGTTCTGAAGTCCCTGACATTTTGTATCATATTGCAAATATACAATATCATTCCAATATTTTGTGTAATGTGAAATTGTGCTTCATCCATTACAAGACTACATATGTTTAACTCTTCAAGTTCTCAAGGAAAATATAGGAATGGTATCTTTATCTCTGAGGAGATTAGTATATTCTTACATTTAAATAAAAGAACTACCTGTATAAAACTGTCAAAATGCCATCTTTCCAAGGAGAACTTTGACCACCTAGTTTCTAACGTTTCCTGATGTCAAATGGTGTTTTTTGAATTCCAAAACTGTTAAAGAAATCTGCTTCACACTGATGGGCTGCTGAGAAGACTTCATCAATTAAATAAAACTTGTTAATTGCAGCTGAAACCTGAAACAGATGCCTCTGTGACACTGTGTATTCTAAATTTTGCTAAGCCTGTCGAGACCTGTATTTTACTTGTATTCCACGATCTGTGAAATTATTATGTTCTACAAATCCCGATGTATGTTTGAGATATAAAATGACTGACCAGAAAAAAAAAAAAAAGGTGGAGATGACTGTTGTAAAACAGATGCTGTGATAAAGCTCATCCTGAAGCCTGATGGAATGATAAAGCCTCTACTGACTGAAGGAGTGCACTATTACAGATATAACCAAAACAGTCCAGAAGTGGAGCTGCTGTGCAGCCAGCATCCTTTAAGGTTTCCAAGACCAAACTGAATAAAGCCCTGAGCAACCCAACCTGAGCAGAGTTTTGTCCTTGCTTCAAGAAGGGCTTGTAGTGGAAACCTGCTGAGGTCTCTCCCAGCCTGAATTGTCCAATAACTTTTGGTATCAACCCTGTTTGCACTTTGCAATGGCACAGATTTTTCAGGTTGTTCTGGGTTCCCAGAATTTTGGTCTTGTTGAACAGACAGCCATATAAAAATTTAAAAAAAAAAAAAAAAAAAAAAAAATATATATATATATATATAATTAATGGAATTTTGAATGGGATAATACTCAGTATCTTAAATCAGTCGACTGCCTCTAATATGAGAAGATTACCTGGGGAAATATCAGTACACAGTGTGGATAGTCACAGTGCCACAAACTTTTAAAAAACTGTCTGCACTAAGGATGTAACTTCAAAAAATCTTGGCTTTCATCCTTATGAAACTCCATATATGTTGCCACAGTGTTTGTGAAGAATTAATCTTTTATCTTCACATATGTAGGATTCACAGCTTAGTAATATATCTTGGGGTTGAGAGCCTGTATTCTTTCAGTAGAGATCATTCCAATATGATTCATTAGGCTTGAAGGATGATCTCAGAAAAGCAAGATTATTTTTGTTTTTAGAATGCAAGTCTACATCATCTGTAAAAGAGGGACAAAGAGAATTTAATTCTTCTTTCTATAAGGAATATTGCATCCTTCATAAACAGCCTCTTCACCTTCTTTGGAGATATTTCAATATTTTATTCAAATATAAAAGAAAGTATATTATATATTCAAAATGATTTAGTGATAACTAGAAGAAAAACAAATCAAGACAATGAGTTTTATGTTTGTGACAAGGAGGTACAACTGTCTAGCTTGTTCCACAAAGACTCTGTTTTGTCTCTCTACGTGTCCACTCTCATAACTCGAGTGTTGTGAGACAGACTGTGGTGCTGGTTATGTCTGACCTGGCTGGCATGAAGAAAGCTCTGCTGAAGAAAATGCATTTTTAGACTACTGTGCAATCCATACCCTTCATCAAGGAAGATTAAAACATCACTCTCTTGGTAATTTCCTAATTATATGGATAAGATATATTATTTTAAACAACCTGGTAGAAATCTATCATCTTTGGGACTATGGACTCTCAAGGCACCCCAGACAGGCTAATAAAATAGATTTTTAAGCTCAGTTCATCCTTCTCTGCATAGCTCAATTCAGGGTTTGAATGTTATCACAGAAAATATTGTGTATTTGCACAGTACCAACAGTTGATTATACTCTTTCCAATAAATATTACATGAAAACCAAATCCTAACAGACTTTTAGCCACAGCCTTTTACATTACTAAAATAAGCTAATTAACATTTTGAAATTCTTTCATAAACACAAATGAGAAATTTTTCTTATTTTAAATTTCCATGTCATGTAACATATACTGTTATTCCTTAACTATTTCTGTTGTTGGGTACTTGATATTTTATTTAATTTAACATACTCTATTGGTTAACATTACACCTACATTACTCAGAGTGCCATTTTCATATTGGATAGATTTATCCATCACACTTTATAAATGTGTGTGTGTGTGTGTGTGAGGCATTCACCCTTGACTCTTAATATAGCAGTGAAGTCAGCACTTTTAGGGTGACAGTCATCTTGATCTGTTTTCAGTTGACTGCTTTTGTATGAGATGAATTATGCTCAAAAAAGTGCTCATTTGTCTGATTAGGTTTAAGCATGCAAAAGGCTGGGTCAGATATTGAGGATCTTACTGTAAATGCTGACATTTGATAAGATGTATCAGCTCTCCCAAATCCACAACTGAACACATATGAACCATTTCCAACAATCAGCTTGCAGTCTAAGCACATCTGTTGCATTCAAAATAAAAAGACAATAAATTATCTAGAGATAAATGATCAAATTAAATGAATAAAACTCCTGCTAATTATCAAACAATGTTCAAATATTTTGTCCTCTAAAATAGCACAGTAAAAAATAATTTTACTCTGAAATTAATGCAATGCTAAAAGTGTTTATTTCCTTTCAGTAGAGGGAGCTTAGGATTGCATTGGACATATGTGCTTCCCAGCTTCATGTTTAATTATAGTAATTTCAACTATAAAAAACCTTGTATCCTGAAAAGCCCCTCTTGACGCTTGATTATCATGCATTTTCAGTCATTATCAATTAACATTTTACAAAAATAATTATCTTGTATTATATTCATTAATGAAATCAATCACTTCTTTCATACAGGAAAATATCCCATTACATACCTATTTCACTTTTATGACTAAGACCAATACTTAAAATAGGGACATCCAGGTCAACACTAGCAACTAAGAGAACATTTAAGCAGGCATCTCAAACATAATTTCTGTTTGAAAGCCCCCATTAAAATGATTGATGAAATCTTTGATTAAACAATAAACACTTTCATGTAGGTGCCAAACACAAAGTGACCAAGATGTTAGGTTGACAGATGCAGTAGATCATGTTCCAGGCCTTTTTTTTTCCTTTTCCCTTTTGACATGAGCTAGTTAACATTTCAATCACCTAGGAATTAGGAACTTTGAGCACCATTGACCAGCATCAGCACTAACCATTGACCTTGCCAACACAGTGGCTAAATTTCTGAAGCTGTCTACAGAACTTCTCAGTCAGCTTTGCAGCAAATGTCAGTCTCCATCTCTGCATTGAAAACAGGCTATAAGGAAAATGATTCATTGTTCTCAACATTATATCTGAACTGGGCACTGCAGTAACTAAAATGGTATTTACTTTGCTTACTTAAATTATATAAATTAAACAGAAAACCACCAACAACAAATTGTTCAGCACTGGACCACAAGTCAAATCTGATTTCATATATACAAGATTTTTTTTATAGCTTGGTCAGCAATCTGTAGTCTTTAAGTTTTGTAGTATCAAAGGAGACTTTGAGCCCTGCTGTGGAATGGTATTGTGGGTTTATTGTGGTCTGAGAGTTCTGCTGGTTAGGGTGTTGAATTTTAGCAGAATACTTCTCTCTTCAAATTGGATCTATTTGCAGATTAAAACCTCAAATAAAAAAAATGTCATACAACCATATTGTTTTCTTCTGATTCAGCACACAATAGTCTCAGGTGTTACTCTGAGAATAAATATCAGGATCAGAGGCTCTACGAGTAAACTCTCTCCAAGCTCTCCCTGCAAAGAGGGGTCTCTGCTCAGTGCCCTTGATCATTTCATGGTCCCTGGGTGGTCAGGCATGAGCCAGGCATGGACAAGGTGGGACAAGTGGAGGCAATAGCTTGGTTTGTCACCCACTGCACCCATTGGCACTCTACAGCCCTGTGGAAGCAGGTATGGAAACTGCAGATGTGTCCAGGGAAATGAGCTGTGCTTCAGCTCTGATAATACACCTAGCAAGCCATGGCTTGTCTCACATAGCAGATTTGTAGATACAAATGGAAATTTAATCTGTCCTGTTGATCAGTTTATTAAAGTTACCTTTGTAATATGGGGGAAAGAATTTCTGGTAACAAGGTTGTAACTTTGACCATGATTACCTATATAGGTAAATATTGTGGTATTTGCATTAGGTTATTGTGTGGGATTGAATTCCAGTAGAAGGTGAAAAGTCTAGCTTCTTATCTTTTTGTAGAAATTACAGCCCAAAAAGGTTACTACCCCTAAATGAACAGAACCAAAATGTATGAAACAAGATACAGCCCACAAGAGGGGATGCATTTTAGAAGCATGCCTTCTTCCTACACAGGGATGAAATATTGGTATGGATACAGCTGGTATTGCACTTCCTGCCACCACAGAGAAAGTTTATATTTCAGGGACCTTTTAAAGACAAAATAGCAAGAACATGTAAATAAAATATAAGCTCTTTGCCTTTGTATTGGATTTTTTTCCTTGGTAGGTGCTGTCATTTTCTTCAACAAAATGACAGGCCATCAAACAAGGAATTCATGTTTTCCAGATTATATTTGTTCTTTCTTTTATGGTTGATATATAATTATAAGACGTAGTACCTGTTTTCTTTGTTATTGATCTCAAAGAAGGGTTTTTTTTGTAAGCAGAAATATTTGCAACAAAACAAATAAGGCCCCTGGAAGGGCCTTGCACCAACAGTGCTCTCTGAGCTTTTCTCATGCTCTGGAAAAAGGATACAGAGAAAATTAATACAGGTGAAACATCTATGTATTAAATAATGAAAGAAATCTGACTTCTCTGAGTTCCTATGATCCTACAATGTATTTATGGCAAGTGAGGACCATCAACCTTTCCTCTAACTGCTAAAAAATTGGAGAAATCCCTCTCAGCTCTTGCCTCTCATCTTGGCTGCTGCCAGCACAGTGACACGAGCTCTTTGCTAGTGTGTGCTTGCCTGGCAGGCAGCAATGTTTGTGTGCTTCTCCAGGAAAAAACGCTTCTCTGCCTGTGTGCACAGTGCCCAGGGACTCCCAGAAACAGAAATCTGTTTCCCCCAGGAGGGGAAATGACCTGTTGGTTTCCAGGACTGACTGGAGGGTTTGAAAGGACAGCAGCAAAAGCTGACACATCCAAGCAGCCACAGAGGCTGGGGAGGTCTCTGAGCTCTTAGGCACACAGTTTTCTTGCCATTTAATTCACATTTAGACAATTATTCACACAACTGGAAGGGGCAAAACTATGTTTTTAAATAAAAGCCTGACCTTTGCAGACATGATGACATTTGCCAAAGGGAACATGCCTTTTTCTTAGCATTTTTCAAGCACACATTACAGTGTGTTTTATATAGTCCAAAGTTTCTAGGAGAGAGAGAAAAAGGAAAGAAAGGGAGGAAGCAAATACATTTTTAAATATACACATAAATTTGAACACAAATGCTGCATCTATAGCTGGATTTAGAAATTTAAATTGGAGAGGGCCTCTGAAGTCATTAAGAGAAATCCCCTCCTGTCACACACATTTTACTTTATGTTAGCACAGTAGCATCTTCCTTACAGATAAGCATGAGCCTATTCACATGCAGTAACTGTTGATCAGAGCTGTATTAGATATTCTTCTCACCACATATCTACTGATTAATGCAGATGCACTGTGCCTATTATTTCCCTCCTACTTTCAGTGGGATGGAGGAAAAGTGAGTTATGTAAAGCTCCCAGTAATTAAGTTTTCTTGAATTAGTGAGCTAGCACATCAAAAGATAGAATTACTACAAACTATAATGTGTTTCACTCCAAACTTTTTTTCTTTACATTTCTAATGCAAAGCAAGGATATTTTTAAATTAAAACATGTTTGCTTGAATAAATTTAATTAGGTTCACACAGCATGTTATTTTTCATTTTCACAACTTTCATGTCTAACTCTGTCGCTCTTTGAATTTTCATTGTTAGGGTGTGGTTTTTTCTCTGTTTCCAGCTTTTGGTGTTGTATTTACCAAGAACGGCCACTAGAGTGCTGCAAGTACCCATTGAAGCTGCAGTTGAGTACATTTACCATCAGTATTTCAGTTTCAGAGATACTTTTAATATATATTTATCATACACACATTTTCTTTTAAAGTAGAGCTTGGTGCTAAGTAAATACCTAGAAAAATTTAAAACGTCTATATATATTAACTAGCTCAGATCTGATACTTTTGTGTGTATGGAAAAGATGCATATGACTGCTTACCACATAGTCTACAATTCCATAATAGTTTAGAGGATTCACAGTTACATTATGTACACCATTGTGATTTAAAGGGTTACCAAGTAACCACGGTTAAGTACTCATTTTCTTGTTTAAGCTGTCTGTAGCAATATTGATGCAACTATAATGTGAGTGCCTCAGGTCTGTTGTCAGTTTCTGAATTGAACTAACAGAGGATACAGACAAAACTTGTTTCTGAAACTTATTTGAGTGGTAATATGAAAATCATCATAGAAATCTCAGTCCTTACTCAAAGTTTTGGCCAAATCTGTTAAACAGAACAAGTCCAAGAAGGAGTCACAATTTTCTGGGCCAAAAGGGGTACACTTTCCTTCCCTGGGATAAGCATTGAATCCAGTAAAAGACAACCCACTCACCCCTGATATAACATGGAATCATGAAGTCATAGAGTCATAGAATCATGGAACCATAGAATGTTGGACATTGAAAGGGACTTTAAAGATCCTCTAGTTCCAACCCCCATGCCATGGGGAGGGACACCTTCCACTAGACTGGGTTTCTCAAAGCCCCATCCAGCCTGGCCTGGAACACTTCCAGCAATGGGGCATCCACAACCTTTTTGGGCAAAATGTTGCAGTTGCTCACCACCTCTCTGTCTGTCTATTCTAAACCAATTCTCTTTCAATTTAAGGCCATTCCCCCTTGTTCTATTACTACAGACCCTTTTAAAGGGTCCCTGACAGGTTTCTTCAGACCCTCTTCAGGTACTGGAAGGGTCTATTAGCTGGAACTGTCTCTTCCCCCAGCTGAACAGCCTCAGCTCTCCCAGCCTGTCTCCATAGGAGAGGTGCTTCAGGCCTTGCATCACCTTTGTGGCCACCTCTGGACTCACTCTTACGGCCCACATTCTTTTATATTGGGGGCCCCAGAGCTGGATGCAGCACTGCAGGTGGGGTCTCACAGCAGAGGGGCAGGATCCCCTCCCTGGCCCTGCTGGCCACGCTGCTTTTGGTGCAGCCCAGGAGACAACTGACCCTCAGGGCTGGGAGTGCACATTGCTGGGTCTTGTCCAGCCTCATGATCAACACCCCAAACCCTCCTCAGCAGAGCGACTCTCAATCTGTTCTCCACCCAGCCTGTGCTGGACTTGGAGTTGCTTTGATCCACAGGCAGAGCCCCACTGGCCTCTTGAATATCAGGAGGTTTTCATGGGCTCTCAGCACCCTGCTTGTTCTTCCCTGCCTGTGATTAGTCCCTTTATAGCAGGAGGAATAGTAGCCTGACTGGGAGAGATGGTAGGAGCCCCTTTGCTATAGCCTATTAAGTGTTGAGGAGAAGCCAAGGGCCATCTCATGTTTCTGTGGTTTTAAGGTTGACCTTGGCCCTGTCTAGTACAGCAGAAGCTGTCTTGGTCAGACTCCTTCATAACCAGAAGCCAGAGGAAGGAACTGAAATAAAAAAAAAATTAAAAGCAGACAAAATCTGCTTGAGCTACTACACTTCTGACTGTCTAGTTTAACTTATTGTAAAGGAGATATAAAAACATCACTTTAAAGCTAGCAAAAGACAAAGCCAAAGTATAATAACCCTCAAAGGTTAAGAAGGGAAAGATTAAAGGTGGGAAGTCTTATCAAAAGAAGCTGATACTGGGGTGAAGATGAAAACCAGCACTTCCAGCTTGCTCTGAGGAGGATATCAAAACACAGCACAGAAAAGAGGAAGACTGGTGGGACACATAGATTAACAAATGAAGTAACAGTTTAAGAATTAGAAAAACTGGCATTGCAAAGCACTATTACAAGTGAAAGCTTAAAAAATCCATGCAAGACCCTGAGAGACGAGGACAACTGAGGTCACTGTAACTATGACGACCAGCAAAATGGACAGAGGAAAATAACGGGCAAAGAAAACTGAAACCAGGATGATTTGACACACACACATGCTCTTTCTGATCACTCAGGGGAAAAGGAGAGTGGAATGAAGGTGAAAAAGCACTTCAATGGTAAGCAGAGACAGGCAGGGTTTCTTTTGCCTTCTTCCTTTGGTTGGTATTAAATTCCTTTCCATTTCACACCTTCCATCCTAAATTGACAGTGTCAAATTCTGCTTAAAGATAATGAAGGATGTGTTTTCAAAGTGTTCAGTATTTAATACCCCTTTTAAATGTTACTGTGTTCTAGGAATTTCTAATATCACTAAGTTTTTTATCAACCTTATTTTTTCCCCCTTTTATACTTATGTGGTAAACTCAAAAACCAAGAACAGAAATGTGTGGAAATCCCCAAATATCAGCTATTGCAAACACATGGATTAATAATGATTTAGCTAATCACCAATGTGGAATTAATCCATGTAAACCTATGAGAAAAGTTTGGCTCAGGAGGTAATACCAGTACATCAAATTCTTCTTTCATGCAAGTGCATGCCAGCTCATTGACTGATGTCACACTATTGATTTGTCCTTTCAGGAAAATTGTATTTTAAGTGATTTCATATTTTAATGTAGAATAAAATCATCAGTGATTGTGGTGAAGAAGGGAAAGTGAAATGAATAGAAATGCTCTATGTCCTAAGGAAGGACCAGAGGGAATCTATGACCCTGATAAAGAAAAGAAACTTTTTACAGCTGCATGAACACCTGTGCAATGGAAGACATCTTGTCTGGGCAAAATATGCATGGTCTCAGGAAGGGCTGGATCTTCAAAGGACCCAGCACCCTTGTTGGTACTTCCTGAAACCACAATACACAGCTTTACTGCACCTTTAAGTGCCAGTCTGGTCTCTTGCAAGACAACCAGTGTTCAGATAAATCAATCAAGCTTTTTCAGTGCCCGTGCTAAACTTCTGCTCAGAGGAAAGCAGTCTGTTTACCTTATTGTGCCGTGTCTGCTGCTAGAAGTGGGGTTAACTTTGATCTCTACACCATGTTTTTATAGGTAATGCAAAGTCCAGAATGGGAAGGGGTAGTGACATGAAGAAATAGGACTAAACAAGCAGAGGTTTTCTCACAGGGTATTTATTGTAGACTTTAAATTATTGCTCCAATGAAATAGTTGTTTAAAACTTCAGGAGATTTTTACTTCAGTGGCAAAGAGTGACAAGATCTTGTCTGTATGCATTTAAGATCCTATGTATATCCCTTTGAATAACATAAGCAAAGGGGTAGTCTGTTGAGAATAAAGGAAAAGTGTTTTTTTTTTTTTCCTTTTAATAGAGATTAATTGAAAGTCCAAGCACTCTGCAGACTCCTCTCTTACTACCCAAAGTGGCTTAAATTGTTTGACATTTTACACACAGCTGAATTGCTCTTCAGGTACACCAGGAGAGTGAGAAGGAAGAACCAAGGATCAGGAAAAGTGTGTGGAGAATTTCATGGTGATTTGGAAGCAAGTCTGCAGACAACACTTTAGGGCCAAAGCTCTATTTGTGAGCACTTGTATTAAGTCAGCATCTATATGTGGATAATTCTCAAAATTGGTTCTATTCTAAACACCTCCCTTCATGCTGAGATTTTATTTGATATGCATCTTAGCAATGCTCAGAGATGAGCACGGATAAAACAGATTTTTCCCTTTACCCCTACTTATGTCTGTTACCTTCTTTTCTGTTCTCAGCAGAGCTCCTGGGACTGTAATAGAGGGATCATTATTAGAAAGAAAATCTCCTTTGATATCCTGTTGTATATTGCACTGAACAATTCTGGAAGATTCAGTCACTAAGGAAAAACTTTAGACACTTCAAGTCTCTCTGATTTCCCAAAAGCCAAGTACTTTCATATCTATTCAGAACAGTGATGCAAAGACTATTGTTAGTCTTCATTTTGACCAAATCACCTCTTACAGTGTATTGCTTCACTCATTCTTTCAGTTTTATAATGTAAAACATAACAGGCTTTTTCATTTTCAGGGTCTTCCATGATCTCTCCTCTCCTATCTATCATTTCACATTCACCATGAAGATGTCAGCCCTGTCCCTGAGTCTTTCACCCATCTCATTTTTCAAACAATTTTTTTTCAAAATAAATTCCTTTCTTCTTCCCCAGTGTTTAAAATGAACTTCCTGACAATACCTGCAATAAAACTTTCCTGCTTTTTTTTTTTTGAAGTCCCTTAAACTTCTCTTTTTGGAATAATAAATGAAGGATTTTCACTATACCTAGGTACATTACTACTATGTAAAGCTCTAAAGCATCTTCTTTTCCTCTGATTTTATTTCTCTGTCTGTCTCTGTACATTATTTCTTACTTTTAATTTTTTAATTTCTGATCTATGGCAATAAGATCAATTCTGTTCAGTGCTTTCACCAGGCTTAGAATGATGCAGTCCTGGATGTGATGCTGAGCTGTGACTAGAAAAACAAAACAAAAAACCAAACCCAAAACCTATGGTAGAAGAACTGTCTTTGAAGAAAGACTTTCTTAAGTTTTCTAGAGGAAAAAAAAAAGAGTCATTTTCTGAGACCCAAAATGCACAATAAATTAAGAAGTTACAGTTGTTTATACTCAGAGTGGGAAATGTATCTTCACATAGCTGATTAATTTAATTCAGCTTTTGTGGGTGTATACACCTGCTGAATAGCTATTCCAGAATGCCCAGTACCTACTTCAGCAAAAAGCCTCCAAGAGACTTATATTTTTTAAGTTTCTATTACTAGATTTTAGACTTGTGTGGTCAAGAAATTACATCAAAGGTCAAACAGTTCATTGCTACAATAGCATTGTTTTTAGAAGGTCTGGGGAAACTAAGGCCCCCATAGCACAGGCAGTAAAATCTCTCTTTGTGGCACACTAATCACAGAGAGACCTGTTGGCTCTGTTGACTGCAGAGGATGGGAAAGGCTTCAGTTCCCAGCAGTATTTTCTGGATCATAATGCATTCTTTTTTCTGAAAAATAGAAGTAAAATTTGGTATATTTTCTTCTACAGACACACTCACACAGCACAAAATTTGATCTTGTGACAAAAAATACATGAATATGCCATCAAATCACTAATCAGGAAATGCTAAACAAAAACTAAGGACCTGTAATAAAGGAAACGCTAAATGGGAAGCCAGCAGTAAGAATTCAGTAGCCATTGAACATCTACAAGCACTACTGTGTGACAAAAAAGGTAATATTTATAAAATCAATTTTTTTCAAAAAGGATAAAAATAAGATTAAAGTACACTTATATTTCTAATACAATACAAAAAAAGAGAAGTAAAATTATATGGCTTTATAAATAAAGGAAGAATTTCTTTCTGAATGTGCAAATTATTTTACCATTACTCTATTCTTGCAACCAAATCTAAGAAAATGACTCATTATTATATTCTACATTCTGCAACATTTTCTTAATTAGGATTCCATTTTAGTTCCATGTCATTAAAAACAGAGCCATATTTTACAGAAGAGATGTTTGATCCTGTAAACACTTCCTTCATGCATAGACCCATTGAATTCCAGCAAATTGTTCAGGACCAGACTAAAATAGATTTTTTTTAATTGGTAGACAAACATAATAATAATAGAAAAGGCCTAATTCCAAGATAGATAAGCCACAAATGTTTTTTTGTGGTAACAGTAATTAACACAGAAATAGAGTTGAAATAATCTTTGCAACATAAAATAATTTTAGCAGTTTGTAGTCTTACAACTTTGTTAAAATCCCTTTTGCTAGTACCTCATAACATTTTACAGTTCTATTTTCCTGTGAAGATTGGAAAAACAGTGGGGGGATTTATTTAAACAGTCATAATGTTGAATTCAAGTAAAATATGGGGTTTAATACACTAGTGTAACCCAGCCAATGAAATGTTTGCTGCCTCAGCCATAAATTTCTTCTCTAGGAATTACAAACATGATGAGAGTTTCTTTACTGAACAGCAATGAGTCCAGGTCCTGA
>JAHXMQ010012337.1:8076604-8095825 GCA_020466415.1 Ammodramus savannarum pratensis | reverse complement strand
TCTACAGCAGCAGATAATTATTGTTTACATTTTATTCATGAAGCCTCTCAGCTTCTCAAGAGAAAAAAATCCTAAAGAAAGGATTTTTCAGAAAATGTCATAGCTACAAACACCTGTCCAACCTGCAGTGAAGAGTGACTTCATCAGGGCATATGTACAAACTTCTGCTGGCCTTGGTCTGGGGACCTTGAGTCCTGGTGTGTGCCTGGCCCTGTCACCAGATGGGCACATCCAACTACAGAACTGCATCCAGAGCCAGTGGCTCCTCCAGCCCTGCCACATGCCAGGTCTGGCACAGGGCACACACATGCTGCCCTCCCCATCTGCCGTGCACTTCTGGGCTGCCCCTTCACAGACAGCCAAGAGAAATGTCTGTGGCTGCTGGCCAGGCTGGTGAGCAGCACTGAGATTGGCTCAGCTGCTCAGGGCATGTCCTAATAATGCCAGAGTTGTAGGTTTGATCCTTGCAGGAGCTGCTCATCCAAGAGTTGGATGCAATGATCCTTATGGGTGGTTTCCAACTCACAATACTGTGTGGTCATAAGAAGCTGTGCTGAACTGATAGATGGTCAGTTTGAGCTAGGTCTTATGAGCTCTCAGAGATATATATCACACCCAAGAATAGCTCAACTACTTCAGATGGCATAAAATTAGCAGGATGGCTTCTGTGGCAGTGTTGGAAACAGAAAACTTTTATTAAAAGGCAAAATAACAAAGCTCTTTACAGAGGAAAACCAAGCTAGGGCATGAGGTTCTTTCTCCTGGTAAAATACCTCACAAAAGCAATTAGTTTCTTTGTTCTCTTCTTTTTCTTGTAAATTGCTTAGGCAGGACTTTTTGGCTTCTGTCCAATTGGCTATCCTTAAGTTTGAGGTGAAGTCTTCAAGGTCTTATGAGGTGTCTTTTTACCTAATTGAGGAGAGAAACTTTTGGACTTTTTTTCTTTTTAGGAGACAAAGGATAGATTTGTCACTCTGTCAACAGGAGGCACATTCCTACCCTGAGCCTTGGAAAGGCACTGACACTTTTTACACTGCAGATAGACTTAATTACTATTATTTCATGCTATTGCATCAGTATAATGGACGACAGAACACAGACTCCAAGTCACTAAAAAGAATGAACGCTGCTTTTTTTTTTTTTCTAAAAAATTTAGCAGTAGAGCTTGAGTAAATACGATAGGTCCATAATTAAATTTCAAATTAAAGATAACAGCTACAAAAAGCTATGAATTTGTTTACAGTTGTATACAGCAGTTTCAAACACCAGTTTGGGCAAGTCTTCCTGGAAAACAGAAGAGCCAAGACTTAGTTCAGGATGGTGTTTAACCACACGCATAACATTTAATTTTAACCTAATGAATAAATGCTTTGTAGTTTTAGAATCTAAGTGAGAAAAAAAAATCAACAAAAAATAGTTGAAATATTCTTCTTTGACTTTTTTTATCTTTTAATTTGGAAATATGTTAAGCAGCCCTGCATTATGGAATTGAGTATTTTTTATGAAGTCTGCCAAACTAAGCAAACAGAAACAAGAAGGTTTGTCTCCTTAACTAAGCAAACAGAAACAAGAAGGCTTGTCTCCTTCTGTAGAAATTACTGCACTGCATGATTTATTTGAAGGTAATCACTGAGTCACCTTCTCAAAGAACTTGACTGTTCACAAATAAATTTTTTGTCTTTAATTATTATTCTCAACATCAGAAGGCTTCTCTGGTGTCACTTTTTCATTAGCTTGTTGGTGGACGTGGCTCTCCTCCCCTGAGCTAACCCCTTCCAGCAGGAGCCAGGAGAGCAGCGAAGGCCCTGCGGCCTGCGGCCTGCGGCCTGCTGGGTGGGCCCAGCCCCGGGCCCAGCCCCAGGGACGCCTTGGGCACAAAGGACAGAAAGGTCCAGAAGGCAGAGCAGCTGCTGACACCAGCAAGGCATCCCAAATCTTTTAAATTTAAAGATGCAAACCCCACAGGGGAGAAGATCTGTGGGCTGTTCCTGAGCCCACACCAGAGCAGGATGATTATGGCTCTCTGCCTTGTGATTCCACTGGCACACACTTCACTAATATGCAAATGTAGTTAAATGTGGCCAAATATGCTCAGAGAAAACAGCAACAAGGACAAAAAAGCAATTCTGAATGAGCTGCTGGCCCCACAGAAATTGTGCTCCTATGTCTATTACCTGCAATATTTAGATGCTTGAAAGGCCATTACTGGCTTGGGAATAATTAACTAATTTATTCTGATCAAGACTGTGAAGGTAAGTTGCTGTCACCATATATCATATTTTCATCCTGGTGATTTTTTTCCCCTCCCTTTTAAGTTCTTAGAAGTTCCATGAAGTTTTTCTTGAATTTTCTCTCTTTCATATGAGCTCTATTGTTCTGTACGGTCTGGGCTCAAAGGTCTTAAGTAGCACCTTGCAGTTCTAATTCTTGCAGCTGAAAAGATCTTAAAATAAATTACTGAATGTTGTTCAAAAAGCTGAACTCAGAACCTTAATTTCTTGTAGTTGCTCTTCTGAATTTTTGTCAAAATAAATATTGATTTCTAAAGTTTTAAATGCCTAAAACCACCTGTTCTCTTTTATATCACAGTATTCGCTGTTAGCTTAGTTGTAAGTTTGAGTACTATTTAAACAGCTTCTTTACAGGCAGTAAGAAGAAATGAATAAATTTTTCTTGAATTGGACACAACTGTGTCTCTTTCAGACTTACTGCATTACTGTTTTTCCTTCAGTCTATGACAAGAAGCTGAACCTTTACTTGATCACTCAAATGTACACTAGTTCTGCTGATACTTCTTAAATCCATAAAATTAAATATATATGCAGTGTATACAAGCCTTTCCCAGTTTAAAATCCTAGTTAAAAATTAAATCAGTAGAGCAAAAGAAAGAAGACAGTGAAGAATAGGAAGAGGCTTTATTCTAAAATAGAAGATGAAAACCATTCAATAACTGACTACTCAGGAAGATAACTGTTGTAGATATTTTTGTTAATTGTTTATGAAATAATGCATTGCATGAGTCCCAAAAGATTCTGACAAGTGATTTTGAGGAATATAGAAAAAGCAGTTCTTGTCCCTAGAAGTTGAGTAAAAGGGAAAGATGAGAGGGGAAATATTGTTACCAGCTTTACTTAAAAGCCAAAGAACAGAGACACAGCCAGTACTGGTAACTTGCCTTGTTACAGGCCAATCTGCTTTTTAACACAACACTGACACTGATTTGCAGTCACAGGACAGCTGTTCCTTTTTTTGATTTTCTCCTGGTGACCACAAGTTACAAATTTAACAACGTGTCCTGGCCTGGAGAACTCACTGTGTAAAAGAAACCGAACACCCAGGAAATGAAACCCACCTGAAAACTGCAGCAGTGGCAGGTCATAGCCTGTGTGGGGGTTCTGTGGATTGCTACCTTCAATCACTGCAGATTTTAGCTGGTTATTTTCTGGATATAAAGCACTAAGAAATAGAAATGAACTTTCAGAGATTATTTGAGTGGAATATAGTATCAAGAGAGCTGTCAATGTGCAGCACATTCCATTATATATGTAGGATGACTCTTAGAAAGAAGTGCATGGAATGAATCCCTAGATTTGTGGCCTGACCAGAGTAACAGAATATCTATTGCCAGCAAAATCCTGGAAGTGATAAAGCATTGATTTGCAGAGCAAAAAAGCAGAGGTTGACTTATTAGAAATTAAACAATAGATCTTCTGTCTAAGAAATTCATACCAGTTATGTTCGTTTGGCTCAGACATATTGCCTCTGGCAGTGATTCAGATTAAGAATATGAAGGTAAGTTGTTGTCCCCATATATCAGGTTTTTTATCCTGGATTTTCCTCCCCTGTTAAGTTCTTAGGAGTTCCAGAAATTTTCCTTGAATTTCCTCTTGCTCTTGTGAGCACTGCTGTCAGTCTGGACTCCAAGGTCTTGAACAGTACCTTACAGTTCTAATCCTTGCAGCTGAAAAGATCATAAAATGAATCACTGAACATTGTTCAAAGAGCTAAACTCAGAAGTGTTTTTCAAGAAGAACAGTATGAAGCCAACATTTAACCAAAAAAATTTGTTATTAAATTTTTTTTTTTAAGAAATAGCATCTTCTTACAGGGTTATCTAGAGAGCATTGGTAACACTGGATTGTGACAGTGTTAAGACCAGCCTCAATATTAAAACTCAACCTCGTTTGCATTATCATGGTTTTGAAAAAAAAGAAAAAACAACAGGTTTTTGTGACTCTGCTGAGTTTACTAAAGTTAGTCATATTGATTGTTAAAGTCAATGCCAGGTTCTCAGTAAACATTTTTCTGTAAGAATGAATTTAGTTATTTGCTTTCTGATAGCTATAAATGTAGGCATGTTTGGTATGACAGAGCCCTATCTTTGCAATATTAAACTATAATGAAGAGTTTTAAAATGCTCTCACAGCATCAACAGTCAGAAACTTGAGTATTGAAATGTCTTTGAGAACAGACATAGAAATCTGGATGGTGATCGTAAATTAAGTTGGTTTAATGACTACACCATCATCTAGTAGACTGTAAAGACAGCTTAAAGCTATTTTAACTCTCTCAATCAATTTTGTGCCAAAGACAATGGGAGCAAATTTAAGACTCATCCTGCCTAGACATAGATTTTAGTAATATGGGGGAAAAAAATTGTTCTTACCAAAAATTGTTCTTACTTTCAATTTCTTACTCAGTTTTATTTTCTGAAATGCTCATTTGCTGTGTTGACTTCAGTGGTGACTAAGAGGAGTCATTATCTTTGATGACCACTGGTCCTCTCATTGGAATGAAGACACATCCACTTCAAGTATTTAACAGAGTGAGCAGCACGGTGGATTAATTTAGGTGAAGCATCTACAAGATGTGCTAACAGACTCTGTGCTAGAACAGTTATCCTCACTGCACAGTGTCTTGTCTGAGTGGGTGCAAAGATAGGGATTTACTTACCAAATGAAAATGGAGGAGGAAAACAGCCAGGTTTCCTAGACACTGAGCTTAGGGTCTGATATTTAGACCATCTTTCACTTTCCTTACAGAACAAAAGGTAGTGAACGTGTAAAAATGGGGAATGTATTGATGTATTTTCCTTTCCTTTCATAGTTCAGCAGGGGCTTGAGATGCTCTCTGTGGTTTCTGTGATGTGTGAATATTAAGCTGCTGTTCCAGATGAAATTTCACTTCCTAGCTGCACCATGCCAGAGTATTTCAGAGTTTACTACTGTATTTAAGCTTCAATATCATAATGACTGCCTTTTAAATTCATGCTGGACATTGTCTACTGTTGCCACTGAGCACAGAGAAATAAAAATGTGAAATAGTCTTAATAGAATGCCCTTTGAGCATTATAAATTTTGGTGACACTGAAAAGCATGTAAGACAAAATTTATGTCATTGGTACATTCAAACGTGTATATTTTGTGTGAAGCTCAAACCTTGGAATCTCTTGTACAATAAACTGTACTTGTTTTCAGTAGTGTCTGTGTGATGCTAGCTAATTGGTATTAGCAGCAGGACACAAACAATTATTTATGGTTTCTGTCTGTAGATTTCAATAAAAACTGTGGTTGCTCATGCTGAGGTTTTGCTGTTTGGTTGTCAAAACATAACATAAGAGTTAAAATTGATTGTGAATGTTTTAAAACCAACCATTTACACCAGTCAAATTTTAGTTTCCAGATAAAGTCCAAGAGTGCAATATTAAAGTAATAAATTTTCTTATAAATCTCTAAAACTCCATAACTTTTGATTTTTGAATAACTGCCACAATCTTAGGAAATAATGAGACCAAAGAAAAAGAAAATAGTAAAAATTATCAGGACTTGCATTCTTTCTCCCCCACTTTTCAACAAGTAGATTAAAACTTCTACAAGAAAAAAAGTTTATAGATGCCTTCTCTTACATAGTATGAATTCAGAAACATCCTATTTTGAAAAAAAATACATAAGAATTTTCACTGCATTTCTGGCAAAACTGTCCAGAGGAAACTGCATTCTATTATAAATATAATTATACAAGGAAAATGTCCACAAAATATAGAGAATTTACAAGTGAAAAATTTTTTAAAAAGGCAATATTTAATGATATAATATTTGAAAAAAATTATTAATTAAAGCAGCAGTTATGCTTTTCTTCCTCTCTTGATTGATAATTGTCAGAATCAGTTACAAAGAATGTTTCTGGAGAAAAACTAATTTTTTCTCTGCAATTCATAGGTGAAATGTAGGATTTTGTAGGATAAATTACTAGATCAGGGCAGAGAAATACAAGGCACAACATAACCTGTCAGTGTAAAGTCATCCATAAAACAATAATTTTCAGTCTTTTCTTTATTGTGTAAAATTTTTGATATTTCTCTCCTTATTCTACTGGTTAAGTGTGTTTTTTCTACAATTCTTATGTAAGTGTGCTGCCTTGTTTACAAGATGGTTTATTTGTAGATGGCTGCTCTTTATTCACTGATGTCCAAAGGGCTTTTGAATCTCTTTAAGGCAGCAGCTGCCTTTCTTGTTGACACTTTTCTGATGTTTTTTTCTTTAATATTATAATACCAGTGGCTCACAAACAACATACTGTAGCCTGAAAGGAGTACAATTGCACATAGAGCCATTTATAGCTAAAGAAGGCATTTTATTTATTTCTTTGTTTATATTTATTAATATGTCTTTTTTTTCCTTCAGATTGCCTTCAGATTGGCCAAGCTAAACCTTCTATCCTTTGTCTTTCCCTTATCATGAGAAAAACATCTGTTGAACATGATATCTTTCATTTTTCCATTTGCTCCTTTCCACAGCTATTTCCATGTTTGTGCAATTTTCATCACTGCCTTTATCTAGAGGGAGGCCAAGCCTGCTTTTGCAGTCCAGATACTGCAAATTGATGTCACCAGCCTCTTACAGCTCTGCTAGATTCTGCATCACCACCAGTCATCCTTCCAGAGTGAATCAAAAGGTACTGAGAAATAATCCATCATTCAAATGACTAGCAGGAACATGTTGAAGTTCAGACCAGACTGGGATGGGACCTACAATTTTATGCTGGACTCCATTTTATATTTCTCATATATTTACTAGAATTGACAAAAAAAAAAAAATTAGAATATTGGGAAAATGTTGCTGAAAATAGGCTTCCACTTTTTTTGCTGTTACCACTTTAGGTGACTGAGATTAGCCCAGACAGATAAGTGTGAAGGATGAAACCCTGTCAGTGGGAGTTTTGCCAATGAATCCAGTTGAAGCTGAAACTTTTTGCAGTTGTGTCTCAAAATTTCAGTCCTGGAAACAATTGGAATGTGCTATTTATCTTAGAGGAGTTAAAACATGAACCTCTTGCTGCAGATCCAACAAAAATATGCAGTATCACAGACACCTCTCTTGTATGTCAATTAATTGACATAAAATAAAAGCTATCTGATATATCTATTTACCTATTTATCCCTGAAACCTCACATATTTTCATTTTGTACTTCCATCCCTGAGTAGCAGTGTAAAAATTTATTCCATCAAATCTCATTTTTTAAAGGAATCTTTCAAAATCCAAAACTCTTCATATGCATTCTTCAGTAGTAAAAATAAGATTTATTCTTTTTATCTCTTATTGAAATAATTGATCTTTTTTCCTTTTCTGTTCTGTTCACAAATAATGTCAAGAGTTTCTTATGATCAGGTTTCCTGCATTATGTCAAAGGCTTGGGAGAAGATGGTCAGTCTTTGATTCATAAATGACTTCAAGGCAGCTGGTTCACTGTGTGAAATTATTCTTGTAAGGAACAGATTAATCTTGATTTCATGACCCAGCTGAGAGTATAATATGACTACTATCTATACTCCTACTTGAATTCTAGTATATTCATATTGATTTGTAACAGTCAAATCCATGGTAACATATCAATGTTCACACTTTTATATCAAACAATTACTTTTAAGAATAATATTTTTGAAAAACTAGAAGACATTCAGTTGAATGCATGAGAATATAATGTTCTGTAAATGAAAATTTAATGCGAAAGTAAAGTGATCAGTACTTAGGTACATCTTATACATTTTCTAGGTAGTAAAATTATGAAAATATCCCTTCACATTCTGAGTTTTACTGATTAAAAGAAAAATTCACTTGCATTTCTTTAGCATAAATTTAATATGTTTGAAAGATTACTCTTTCAAGCATAAAAATATCAGCAAAGTGATGTATTCAGTGCAGGACAATTTATGCAGGGATTTCAAGCTTTTCCAAGGTACATAAGTAAAGCATCTGAAATGGATTCATTTTGTGCACAGTTACCCGGTGAAGATGCAATGTCAGGATAAAATAAAGCAAAATTCCAAGTGAATAAACTAATTAGGAAGTAAGTGCTGGCCAGAATAACTCTACACAAGATAGGCATTTTACCTTGGCAGACATTATGAGCTATTTTAGTGTCTTCCATTAGTAAGAATGAAATAATATTAGCAGGTATTATAGAAAATAAAAGTTATAATCTTATATTTAACAATACACATTGATGGTTTAACTGACAGCATAGTCAACAAGTTTCTGATTTGAAATTATTTTTCCCATCAGTACATTCACTGCATCATGAATACCACTCCTTCATATACAGAGTGGTATCTAAACAATGTAAATGTAGATGGATCCCAGCCAAGCAAATATTTAATAATTATGCATTCATTTATATCTTCCACAACCTTGGAATTCTTAAGTTAGAAAGAATTTGTTTTACCTTCTATAGAATCTGCCACTCATAATACAGTCAATAAAGTTGAATCCCCTGTAGGACGTAGCCACCACTTATGCACCTGGGGTTAAATCAACATAATATTTAAATGCCCTTAATGTCTGAATTTTTCATTAAATTTGCTCAGATATTTAAAACTCCGTTCCATGCATGCCAAGGACATACACTTTTCTCCATATCTGCCTTCTAAGGCCAACTGAGATTCATAAACTCTGGGTCCTGGTGCCTCTAAAGAATTTGGTGACATTTCGTTCAGTGATGACTAAGGTTTGGTACAATAATCCAGCCACTGAAATGGTTACCCATACTAAAAAAATTATTAATTTAGTTCTATTAATGTTTCAACATGAGTCTACAATTCCTGTTTTCCATACTTTTTCTACAGATAGTTTATATATATTCCAGTAACCACACTATTTGTTAATTGTTAAGTTGATGAAATGCAGTTTTGTCAGAACTCCACAGAATCAGTAATGCAAACCATAGGGCTCAAGGGCAATCAGCAGCCTGTATTCCTTACTTAATCTCCTGAATTCCCAGTCAGCAGGTCTTCTGAGGAGAAAGTGTAAAATCAAAATTTTAAGAACAATTTTGAGGACAATCTTGTTGCCAGAAATTTGCTTGATGGTTTCTCACATTTCTTGGGAAAATGAATACATTTCCCAGCTCAAAGTTCAAATTCTATTTGTGAGTGTGGGTTCTTGTCTGCCAGACATTTCAATGCAAAAGATTACATACTCTATAGCCTTTTCCTGACCGTCACTGACCTCATGCATGGAATAGGGAAAACAGGAACATGGAATAGGAGTGCTGGCCTCTTATGTGAACCACAGAAAAAACAGATTTCCAAATAGTGTCAACAGAGTAAATTTCCTTTTCAGTGGCTAGTATGAGAACAGAAATGAGAACAGCAGTTTCTAGTGTAATGGACATTTTGCCTGGGAAATCACTGTGTTTCCAATACTGAGTCTGTACTCTACTGAAAAATTTCTTAGGAAAAGATGTGACCTAGGGTCTTATCTCCCAGGCATGATTTGTGTGAACTGACTTTAGCCATTCTTCCTTTCATTTTCTCTCCATCTTGAATTCCTTGCTGCACATCAGCCCAATCTCAGCAGTAGTGAACAATTTTCTTTGCAAGAAAATAGCGTATAGATTCTTTCAAGGTGTATAGCTGAGAGGTAGCAGACAGAGGTTGAATGTTTTCATAAGGCTGAGTCTCCTTTGGATGTGTGTTTGCCCCTAAATTATTGAATTTTTAAAAATTGGGATGTTGCCATGGTGTTCAGCGTCTGATCCTGTGACTTGTGTTAAGTAGTATCTGAGAAAACGCACTAAGCAGAGCAGAGCTCCTTTCTAAATCATAAATGGCTTTACGTGCTGAGCTGTGCAGAAGCAGAACGCACACTTGTCATTCAATTCAAACTTTATATTCAAAACCTGAAATGCACATTAAATCAAAGCAGCAAGCATTCTGTATTTATGGGGGGAAAAAAGCCCTTTCATTTAAATGCCATTTAAATTCTATTTCTTGGATTTTATTCAGAAAGATTAACCTTGAGTATTATTAGGTTTGACTGGGATCTTTAAACTGTAAAGTAGTGAAGCTAAGTCATATCACACACATCTGAAGACCTTAAAATAAATTATCTGTTAGCAGCTATGCTAACCAGAAATCACATTTTCCATCTATTGATTTTTCAATTTAATTACCAAAAAAAAAATACTAAGAAAAATAGGCAAGGGGAAAAATCAAATACAAACCCCTAAATTTATTAAGGAATTGATTCAAATAAGAGATAGACCACAAATGTGGCCTAATAGAGAATTTCCAAATTAACATACACATCTTGCCATGAAAAAGACAAATTATAGGAGAAATTCCACTTCCACTCATTCCACTGGCGCTGTTGAGACCTAAGTGACTCTTAATGGAAGTCCACCTTAGAATTTTCTTTGATGATTTCCAAGAAACCATCCTGACATCTGCATTTTGGGATATCAACTGAAAAACACAGACTCTTTTCAATGACAAAGGTAGGTCTTGGAAGAGATAGTTAAAGCTCTTTTGCAGTTATTGATTTATTTGCCACAAAACTAGAAATGTGTTACAAATACCCACTTTCGTCACTGCCCTTTAAAATATCCCACCATGATTTTCAGTTGTGAATTTGAGATGCAATGAATATATTTCAACATTTGTACTTGTATTAGTTCTACCAGATGTCACAGAAACTCACTCTTGCACTGTACAACTGAAATAGCTATTTATCAGAAAATACTCATTGAGTTGCAGGTGCTGCTGAATTTTGAGGTACATGCCAATTTCTTTATTTTACAGAATGATACAATCTCTTGGAATCTAATAAACATGTACTTGAATTTTACAGAGAAATTTCACTTTATATTTCCAGAGAGCTACTCATTTCCAGTATTTTTCCTGTGAATCCAACAAACCTGCTTACCACAGAAAATGACCTTTAGTAAATAGCTCCTAAATCTTTACAAATATCATAACTGAATTTCAAAATTAGGAGTTCCAAATTTTCCACATAATAAAGGTTTTGATGGCTGTATCTGAATGCTTGAAGCTTTTCAAGAAGCTAGAAGTTGGAGATAAAATTTCTCTTTACTTAAAAATAATTTTCCTTCTATGTGACTGCACCTGCATTCTTCCTACAACAAATCTGTCTTATTAATGGCTAATAGTAAATTTGTCATTAGATGTCAATTCAACAGGATCCAAATGCTTCTTGAACTCTGTCAGGTTTGGTGCTGTGACCACTCTCCTGGGGAGCCTGTTCCAGTGCTCAGCCATCCTCTGAATGAAAAAGCTTCTCCTGATATCCAAAATAAATCTCCCCTGACAAACCTTCAGGCCATTCCCTCAGGTCCTGTCACTGGACAACACAGAGAAAGAATTAGGAAAAAAAATTCTTCCCCTCATGAAGAAGTTGTAACTGCAATGAGGTCTCCCCTCAGTCTCCTCTTCTCCAGGCTGAACTGTCCAAGTGACCTCAGCCACTCCTCATATGACTTCCCTTTGAGGCCCTTCACCATCTTTGTTGCCCTTTTTTGGATGGTCTCTAATAGCTTTATATCTGTCTTATACTGTGGCAAAGCCTGATTGAATTAAACTTCAAACCTGAATGAAAAGTCTGTATTTTAAGCAGACATGGATGTTTGAAACCATGTAATTAACAGGCATGGAGACAGCATGCATAGGCCAGCTAATCATGGTAAAGGAGAAATTCAGAGGTAGCACCCTCACCATAATTATGACATCCATGTAACAGATTCACCTGTACTGGTGTATTGGGTTTGTTTGGCCAAGCTTTGGTAGTGAGGGGGCTACAGAGGTGGCATCTGCAAGAAGCTGCCAGAAGCTTCCTCCATGTCCAAGAGAGACAATCCCTGGCAGCTGCCAAACAAGACAGGCCACTGGCCAAATAGATACGATGGTAGTGCCTCTGTGATAACATATTTAAGAAGGAGGGGAAAAAAAAGGTATTGTGCTGTTGTAATTGCAGCCAGAGAAGAAAGGAGTGAGAACATTTGAGGAGAACAACTATGCAAATACCAAGGTCTGGAGAGAAGGAGGGGGAAGATGTGGTCCAGGCACTGGAGCTGAGATTGCCCTGCAGCCCATGGTGCAACACATGATGAACCACAGGGATGCAGAGACACACCTGCAGCCCTTGAAGGAACCCCATGCTGGAGCAGGTGGATGCCTGAGAGGAGGCTGTGACCCTGTGGGAGACCCATGGAGAGAGATGCCCACACTGGAGCAGCCTGTCCATGAAGGACTGCAGGAGTGACCCACACTAGAGCATTTGGGGAGGACTGTTGACTGTGGGATGGACTCACACTGCAGAAGCTCATGGAGGACTGTCTGCTGTGGGAAGGACTCCTCTCCCTGATCAGCAGCAGAAGCAACCTGTGATGAACTGACTGTAATCCACCATTCCCTGTGTCCCTCCTGTGTCCCTGCACTGCTGGGGGAAGGAGGTAGAGCTGGGAAGGAGGGAGGTTGTTCAGGTTTTATTTTGCTTTTCTTTATCCTGTTCTGATTTTATTAGCAATAAACTCAATATCTCTAATTCAAATCGGTTTTGCCCATGAGGGCATTTGGTGAATGATCTCTGTTCTTTTCTCAATTCATGAACTCTTTGCTACATTTTCTCTCCCCTGTCCAGCTGCAGTGGGGAGTGATAGAAAGGCTTTGGTAGGTGCCTGGCATCCAGGCAGCATCAACCCACCACACCTGGTAGTTCTGCATTATTATAATTTCTTTAACTCTGTGATGTGATACACATCTTAAAAAGAACCATGGTTTGTAAAAATGAGCTGTTCCAAAGGACAGACACGAAGTGTGATTGGCAAATACTGTCACAAGCACTTCTGGTATTTGTTACTGCCTCTTCTGAGTCAGAAAAAATAGCCACATAATTATTCTGAATTAATGTTGGGGTTTTTTCCCCTTTTAAATCTAAAAAGGGACTTGTATATGACTTTTTAAAGACTGCCTACATGGTTAGAATGGCATTTTAGAAGAACATCTTCATTTCTGCTACCATATTTGAAATGCTACTAATTTGGAAAGATTATTACTCAATTAAACTATGCAAATAAATTTGTATTACTCGAGTTTAAAAGTTTAGGTTGTGTTGTGGTTAATTGATGAACTGACATCTCTTCTGGAATCCGTCCATTACCAATAAACTTGTAATTATGTGTACATGAAAGACAGTAAAATTCTTCTAAAATCTTCCTGTGGGTTCATGTAGATTTTTTATTTTTCCAGTTAAATAAAAGGATTCTTTCTGAGATTTATGTCACCCAAAGTTAGTACATTATTTTTTTCTACTGCTATATTTTACATGTTGGCTATTCAACCACAAATAACTGACAAAACACAAAATAAAGAATGATTATTTAAAATTTTGCTTAAAAATCTGCTTGCTTCATAAAAAAACCCCTTATCTAAATATCTGTTATCCAGTGAAGTTATGATCTGATGATTTACATCCAATTGATGCAGGAAAATTTCCAGCTTTATAAACATTTATATCAAACTAATAATTGTAAGAAATGTAGCAGGTATATTTCATCTTCTTTGGAAGATGGGCAAAGTTTCTCTTTTCTAATAGATCACAATATCTCAGTAGACAGCAAAACAGACACAGTGGACACAGTGTCCTTCTTCAGAATCTATGAAATGTAACTTCCTTTGCTTCTATGCAATTTATCAGACTTCCAATTTTCCTTTTTTTTTTTTTTTTTTTAATTATGACTTTCAATACAATCTCTGATTGGTATTGCAGGATATGTTTTGACTGCAAATTATTCTAAACATCAAAGCAAAGTAAATGAATTTAAATTTTATGGGCACAGGCCATATGATCTGTTGCAAGCTACAATGAAGTATTTGGACATTGTCACTCTAACAGTTAAAACTTTTCTTCCTATCTTCAGCACAAATGGATGTATCATTAATATTCGTGAGTTACTGTTGTCTATTTCCTAGGCTAAAGCTATATTTTACTTTTAATGACTCATTTTTTTCTCTTACGTTTAACCACATATGTTATTTATTAAGAGTGATCAGCTCAGCAAGCTCTTTCAGCTGTCATGTCAAATTGAACAATCCTCTTTTTTTTTTTTGGTAATTTTTCTCTACTTGGATTTTATATCCCTATCACTATTCCAGTATCCTTCCATTTTTCATCCTAACTTTTGCTAAAGTATGTAGGAAGAATCAAATAACAAGGTAGCAGGACATCTGCTGAAACAGATTTAAGGTTTTTGTTTATTTGGTGTGCAGCCTGTTGGTATTTAAAGAAATCAGATTATGAATGTAAAAGAATAGTGTTTCCATGCACTTCTACACTGTAGTTCTATTTGACTGATTTCAATTGAACCTTTACCAAGTTTTATGGAACTGCTGCTTTTTAGATTAGTTGTCTTTTCCAAAGTGATCTTTAGTATGTGCCATAAGAAAAAAAAATCTTTTCCTTGCTCAAAAAAAGTTAAATTTATATATATAGTGTGAATATTTCACTACCAGATCACAGCAAAGTAGCAAACAGAATTCTGAGTCATTGTTTTGCTCAGAGTGAGAGAGGATTAATACTACCTAGCTTATTCTGGTAGATGTTGGTTTAACCTTCTTTCAAAGATCTTAGCTGAGCCCTCACCAAAGCCTCCTTGGACATTCCCTTTTTCCATTTTCACTCCTGCATTATAGAAAATTTGTTTACCTGTTCCTGTGGTGGGCTAGCCTTGCATAACAGTAAAATGCCTACCCACTTGCTCACTGGCTCAGCAGGGGGAAGGGAGAAAATTGGATGAGAAAGGTCATGGGTTGAGGTAAGACAGGGAAATCACTTACCAGTTACTCTTGGGGGCAACACATACTTGACTTCAGCAAAAGCAATCCATTTTATTGCCAGTTAAAATAGATTTAGCTAGTAAGAAAAAAAGAAAGAAAAAAAGATAAAAATTATAACAACACCTTTCCTCACCCTTTTCTAAGGCTCTGTTTCAGTCCTTCACCACAGACTCCTACACAAACCCCATCCCATCAAGCAGCACAGGGGATGGGCATTATGGTCAGTAAATTGTGGTTTCTCTCTTGCCACTTCCACTTTACCCCTGCTTAACTATGGGATTTCCACAAGCCCTTTCAGAGATACCCACCTGCTGCAGTGAGAGCTCTTTCCCTGCCTGCAGGGGAATCTGTGCTCTGGGGATGGTGCCTGGAACACCATCTCTGACTTTATTATTCCTCCATGTCTCAGTTGTTTTAATGCCTTAAATACATTTCCTCGAGATGCCATCGCCTCATCCGTGGGCTCAGCCTTGCCCTGTGGCAGCTGGAACCAGCCATGGCCTGCCCAGGTCTGGCCTCTCCTCACAGAGCCCCACTGCAGCCCAAATTCAGTTTATTTTCTTAATTTCTAGCTGAAATTTTTGTAATGAAAATTTAAGTCCATTAGTTCTATTACTGCTCTCCACAAACAAGGCTGGGAAGTTACTCCCTCTCCCAGCATTGTTTCTAGATCTTCAGAATTCTACTCCCTTTGTTTCCTCTAGAAATCAGGTTTTATAAATCACAGCACTCTCTAGATCCTTCAATTAAACTGTGTCTTTCTCAAAATGGAGCACACCATGGCCCACACAAGGCCTAAAATGAGCTAGACAACTTTTATGGACTACAGCAAAGGCATTTTTGGCAGCAAACCCACTTCCCACCTTCCTACTTACCTCCTGATTCCCCTTCTGTAAAGCAAGAAATCAGCTTCAGCTTGGGGTATAATACACCTCCTAAAACTGCCCTGAAGAAAAGAAAATTGTTTCCTCAGATTTTATCTGTGCAACTGACTATTCCTAAGTAGTTAAGATGGTTGGCTGACTCTCACATTTGAGGCTCCAAAAAGGGCAGAAAGCATTGGAACTGACAGAACTGACAGATGACTATACTCTTAGGACTTCAGAATTACCACCACAGGTCAGCACATTAAGAGGCTGAATATTACTTGATTTTATTATTGCAAGCTTAAAACTAAAAATTTCCACTGTTTAAAACCTACAAGTCTTGGAGATATTCATACTTTAATATTTTGAGTATGTGCTTTGAGACAATTCAATCCTGGTATTCATGGACAAGATAGATTGTCAGAAGACAGGACATATGTAGAAGAAAATGAGTCAACAGTTTAGGATAATATTAAAATAAATACCTTCAGTGTTTCAAATTATATAATAGTGATAGAAAAACTAACAGCATCTTGAAAAATTTTGTCAAAAACATGTGTAACGTTACCAAACTCAATAAAGAAATATACTTGATTAAACCCACTGAGGAAAACATTGTGATATGTATCCTGTTACTCAGTGAAGACATGTCTTTTGTTGCCTAGACAGACTGTCACCATGTTCTCATCCATCTTGGTTATTCAAAGGATACAACAGAACTATTGATTTGTGTTCATTCTTGTATTCCTGTGCATAATAATTGCTAAGGAAGGTAAAATTATTTATCAAGAAGCTGCAATGTATTTTACCGTGTCTGACATTCACCATGCATTTAAATAAGAAAATACCAAGTTATGGTATTCTGATTCCTTAATGTGATTATTCCATTTTGTACACATTTGTGATTGGTGTTCAGAGGTACCTCATTTGAAAGCAACATGCACAGTGAAACTTCAAACACTATTACATATGTCTTTCCTAATTTAGCTCAACTGATTAATTGAGATTTTTTACACTATAGCTTAACTAATAAAACAATTTGTCTCTAAAGCATAGATTTAAGCAATGTAGGAAGCAAAAGAATCTGGCTGTATGTACAACTATTTATTTTAACTCCATAAATCAAGCATTTTTTCAATAGTTCCAAAACTCTGTTGTTCTCTGTCACAGCCAGTGCAAGTGCATATTCAAACCAAAGTAAATGGACAATTTAAAAATTCTAATACTAAACAGTTCACAGGATGAGCCACTCTTAATTCTTTAAATTTCAGAGTCAATGATCTGGTATGTGCAGCAGGTATAAATTTTTGCAAATGAAAAGCAGAATTTCATGCAGATTAACAATAACCTTCGCTTCCTGTCATAGAGCAAGGAACAGTCATGTTCCTGGACTTCAGGAGCACTTTAACAACACAGCACAGCAGTTTCAAAGGCAGAGCCTACCTCTTGTCCTCAAATTGATAGAGAAAACATCACACACCATGCTATATGACCATAACAAAAACTCCTAAAGTTGCTCAATTTTAATTTCATTAACACTTGGAAATGGTGAATTTCTGGTGTTTGTATGAAGGGAATAAGAGATGATAGATTAGAGTAAAGGAGATAAATAGGCTATATCACTTCTAGTAAACTACATCACTTCTAGTAAATTGAAGCCAAGGCCATTCTTTGGAGCAGAGGGCAGCTGGCTGGTGATCACCATGTGCACTTGGACACTGACCCCATGCTAACTAGCAACAAGGATGTCCCCAATCCCTGCACCCTTGCCCTGCTGTGAGGTGCTGCTGCTCTGCCCCAAACCCTTCCCACAGTCTAACAGGATGAACAGTCTCCTGGCAGCACAGGGTGCTAGTAACCTATAGATTTTCAAATGAAATGTTCAACTTTTCATAAAATAGTTATGATGCTACAAGCTTTTTAAGCAGACAGAGGTGATATTCAGCATAGGTAAGCAGTGACTCAGGACATTTTGCTGATCAGTCTCTGCCAAGTCAAACAAATGAGAGTGTTTTCACTGCATTTTCAGATCAATATGTATTTCATTTCTGGAAATTGCAGGCCTACATCTCAGCAGTTATTGGTGAGACATGTGCAATCCCAGAAAGGAAGACATAAGAATTTTCAGGAATAAATCCTATAGTGAATTGCTGTTTCTGTAGCAATACTTTGGATCCCCGAGAGCACAACCAGCTGTGACCATCATGGACAGCAACCTTGCCCCCAGGTCTTACCTCACACTGCCCACATCAAAGCTTCCCGCACCAGCCCCTCGGATCCAGCAGCCCCTGCCCCAGTGATGCCACAGCAGGGCCAGTCTCCAATTCCCCCCAGCCTGGCTCTGCCTGGTCATGGGTCCTGCTGGATCAAGGACAGGCATGAGTCCTGCTGCTCCTTGGTCCCATGTCCTGGCCTGTCCCTTTTCTTGCCTATGTCCATCCCCTGGGAGGTGCCTGGGGCTGGTGCTGCCCAGGTGCCTTCAGCTCTCCTGCTTCTGGCTGGGGTGGTAGAAATGTAGTTTTGTTGCCTTTTCAACTCTCCTTGGGGAGCCCTGACCATCATGGACAGCACCCCTGCCCCCAGATCTCCCCTCATCCTGCCCATATCAAGGGATCTGCTGTGAGATATCCCCAGTCTTTTCTCCAGGCTAAATAGCTCTACTGTCTCAAAATGTCTTTGTAGGAGATGTGCTCCAGCCCTGTGACCAACTTAATGGCCTTCTCTGGACTCAGTCCAACAGGTCCATATCTGTCTTGTGCTCAGACCCCAGAGCTGGATGCAGAACTCCAGATGGGGTCTCACAGGAGCAGAGTAGAGGAACAGAATCACCTCCCTCAACCTGCTGGTCACAGTTCTTGTGATGCAGTCCAGGACACAGCTGACTTTCCAGTCTGCAAGAGCACGTTGCCAAGTCATATTGAGCTTTTTTTCCACAAACACTGCCAAGTCCTTCTCAGCAGGGCTGATCTCAATCCACTGTCCTTCCAGCCTCTGCTCGTGCATAGGATTGCCCTGAGCCACTTGCAGGACCAGCATTATGATCACACCACACAGCTTGTTGTTGTCATCAGCAAAATTGATGAGGGTGAATATGTACATTATATACATGTACATATACATATATACACATTTGTATATATATGCACACACACTGCATTTATGTTCACAGTAAACGGTGAATCTCCTGCAGCATGATTATTGACTTCTAATTCTGGTGGACTGTCGGA
>JAHXMQ010012337.1:8063609-8076504 GCA_020466415.1 Ammodramus savannarum pratensis | reverse complement strand
TTCTAGATTGGTTTAAAGTAGAAACAGATTGTCTAACAGAAGTGATAGGTATTTGAAAATTATTGTAAATAAAGTACATGTAGTTCTTAGTATAAAAAGCTAACACCACTCCAAGGGCTGTCAGTGTGCCAAAAACTGACGTGCCAGACAGATCTCAGCAGGTCAGAAAAAGAATGTATAGAAAAAAGAAAATAGACAACCTTGAAAAAATTTGAAGAGCCAAGGAATCTTGACTTCTTCCTCGATTGCAGGACTAGGAAAAAAGGGTCTTCAATACCTCAAGAACCATTTCAACCACAGAAAAACCAAGAGTGGACTTTTAAAGAAAAAGATTTTTCTTAAACGAAAATTGAGGGAAGACTAATAAGAATCCATTACACTCAATACAAGCCACTACTTTTCAAGTTGGAATAGTATTGTATTAAAACTTGTGCTTCAAGCTGAGGTTATAATGAGATATTTCTAAATATAAAAGTGTGTAATTCATATTACAGTAGAAATGTCTGGTCTGTTCTCCACAGCTTACAGTTCTCCAAGGTTTTCAGTATCCTCAGCATGCATTGATCATTACAACCAGTAAAGCTCTGTTGGTTTACTGCTTTGTAAGGAGTTCTCAGCTTATTCGGCTTTTAGGTGAAAGTGTTTGAATTTTTGGCTGAGGTTTTCATCATAACAGTGACTCATCATAACAGAAAACCAATAATCAAAAGGTTCATTCCTAAACACACAGAATCAATCATTGGTGGGTAGCATTTTGCAGTACTATTTTCACACTTAACAATGAAAGTCAAGCCAAAACATATTTTTACAAATGCCTAGCAATATATAGCAGTCAGACCAGTATAAGGCTTTTTTAATGTATACCCAAGTGTGTAAGTGTAGTTGTAGTTCTGCATGTCAAATAAATATAAATGTCAGCAAAGACATCTTTGCACGTTATCAGCAAAATCAAAACTGTGTTTTTAAGTCCTCAAGTATACATTTTCTGACATGGCACACATGCTTTGAAAACCTTAGTGTTTCCTATACTAAATATTAATAAAAATATTCACACTTACAGGGTGCAGTGCAGTTAGATATGGGTTTCTCTTTCTTGAGTACAGTTTTCAGTGGTTCAGCATCACCATATAAGCCTTTTGTATGATATCAGAAGTATTTACAAGATATGGTAATAAGTCTAAATGCTTAACAGTTAATATCCCTTATTTGTTCCTGTCTCAGTACACACATACTTGAGACAAGAAACTAAACTACTCCACTACTCCAACTACTTGGCATTCCGAAATTCACATTTGAAATTACAATTTGACAGAGCGTGCACTGGCTTGACACTGAAGGGGATTTGGTCTTTTCATCCCAGCCTTCCCTGGTGCTTAAAATGAGTTCAAGCGGCTTTCCACTAGGGCAGTTTTAACATGATCATTTTTAGACACTCTGTTCTTCCTGTCACACCCACAGCCTAGTCAGCCCTTTCATTCTAACAAAGCCCTGTACATTCATTTGCACGTAGGAGAATAATAAATTACTCTACAATTCAAATATTTCAGAATAGGAAAGAGACATAAGTCATATTAAATATAGAAGGCAATTGTAACACATACAGTATGTGTTTTCATCACTCTTTTTGTTATTCCAATCCAAATGGAAAATTCTTTCTCTTTTTTTGTCTTCCAATTTAATCAATCATACCACATTTTTTCTATTTCTTAAATTTAAAATTAAATTTAAATCTCTTCCTGAAAAGTGGCTTTAATCAAAGTGTACAGCTCAGCATAATACTGTCTTCTCAATACAGATTTAGATGAACCCTTTTTCTAAGGTTTCAGGTTTGCCTATCAATTGGTATCAACTGATCAGCTTGAGTTAGGAGGATTTGTACCTGATGTTGTCCTCTGGTTTTTTGCATGCATTACATGGATAAATAATATTACTTAGAGATAGAAAGCATAATGTTGATTCCAGCCCACTAAAAGTAAAGTGAAATTTAGTAATTCACATTATTAACATAATTGGTGGATTCCCTGTAATTGGATATCCTAAATCAAAAGCATCTGATTTTCTGAAATTCATGCTGTAGCCATCCTAAATTATTGGACTCTGTAAAAGGAAAGGTGACTATAAATATTAATATTTTCCAGAATATCATACCATCTCTTTAAATGTTCAAACCATTCTTCAAAACAATCTATGAAAACTGGTTCATAAAAACTGCTTGTTGTATGCTAGCAACTCTTTTCTGAAAAAGGAAATTATTGATATTTGCAGTAAGCATTTTGTATAGTTGGTTCTAATAAAAAAGAGGGGAGGTAAATAGTGGAAATAACTTGGATCTCTGTAATGAATCCATTCCAAAATACAAATCAGTGCAATTCTACAGTACTAATTTTACTAGTTTTACCTGTTGATCCATAGGTAGTCTTCAGTTTACAAAAGGTCATCATGAAGTAGTATCTTGCAAGTAAAAATTAGAAGTGGGACAAGATAAAATGCAGAAATTTCTTTGTGCCCCAGCATGCTTGGAACAACTGTAATAAATGTAAACTGTTTGAATATTTGAAAGCTCACATATGTTGACCTCAATGGGAATGCATCAATAGTAGTAAAGCAGAGGCTGCTGTCCATTCCCCACTGAGGCAGATGTTTCATTTCCTGCTAATCACTCTCCTGTGTTTGCCCTTATTGTAGCTACCTCAATGTAACAGTATAGAGAAAATTATTGATGTTACAAAAAATTTTAAGAAACATGCTTATGTCCTTTCAGGAGCAAATGTGCTTTATCTGAAGACAATTTACAAAATTTTGAATTAATAAATGGCTTTATTCAATCTCAGCAGCCCACACTAATATAGATAAGTAAGAACGAGTAAATATGAAAAATTTTATCTTGTGCAACTGTAACCCCTCTCTTACATAGGCAGAATCAGTTCAGATTTGACACTTGCCACTGACCTTACTCACCATGACTGAAGGTATAGGATCTGTTGTGCTAACAGGTCGTGGGGAAAGATTGGCCTCTGATATGTCAGCCATTAGCAAAGGCTTTTGGAAAATAAGTATCTCTTTTCTAAATCATGGCACCAACAGATACTGTATTTTCCTTGAGAAACAATGCAAAATCATAAGTAAAATTTCAATTTTGTGTTTGGAAAATTTAGTGGAATATAAAATGCTTGTGAAATGCCATGAAAGATCCATGTTCATTCATGTCAGTTGTCCAACGGAGTGAGCCGCAATGCTTTCCAATTACATTATTTTGTCTGCCTCATGTCCCTACTATTCTTCAGGACTGTAGTGACTTCAAGCAGGACATTCTGGATATTCCTCCCAGATCTGTAATCACCCACGTCTCTTCATCTGATGCCCACCGGTCCTGGTTGCAGAGAGGGGACAGAGCTTAGTGCTGGTTTGGCATGGCCAGGTTGCTATTCCAAACCCCTGACATGATTGCTGGGGGTGTGGTTTCAGGGGGAAGGAAGAGGAACATGCCCCAGAAGCAGAGCATTCTGTCTCGGTCTCTCCATCAGGGCAGATACAGGGATCAGCCCTGGGGGCCCCTTCCTCTGTTGCTGCTCATCCCCCTCCCACTCCTGCAAGACATGGCTTGGAGATGTGGCTCCGGCAAAGTGGTGAAGACGGCTCCAGGACGTGGTGCTGGGAAGTGGTGCTGGTGTGGGAAGCAGCTGCAGGGAACAGAGCAGCAGAGGCAAACCTGAGCCCAGCCAAGTCTGACCTGGGCCGAAAGGAGCTGAGCAGAGAGGGTGGAGTGGGGCAGAGATGTCTGAACTGGTAGGACAGCATGGAATTGAACTAGCATTGTGTAGGGGTCAGGAAGAAAACGTGGTGAAGTGCAGATGATCTGGCTTTTTGGGTATTTGCCTGTGATTGCTTTTCATTGTCTCACGCTCAGGGACAGGAGAACTGGATGTGGGGAACACCTGCAATCTTGTCCTTATCTGGGGAAACCACTGGAGAACCTGTGGAACCATGTGGGAAAGGCTGCCATCTTGTCTTCGGCCCAGGGGCCACAGTGAACTAAGCTGAGGTGGTGAACACCTTACCTTGTGTGTGTAAAGCACCTTCTCTTTTTAATATATTTTGTTATTAGTACTGATGCTGCCACTGTGCATTTCTTATTCCATTGCTGTTTGCTTTCAGTAAAATCTTAGCTCATGTTCTCTGCCTTTGTCCCTCTCTTGCTGGAAGGGGCCTGGAGAAAGGGAGTGACTTATTTGGAGTTTAATTTCTGGATGGCATTAAACCACCACACTATCTTTGCCCTGGGAAGCAAAGGGTTGAGGTTACACCCCCATTACTTCTTACTGCAGTGGATGTTATTGTGGCTGCAGGAGGAGCAGGGTTCAATGCTTAGATTGTCTGTGGCTTTGGTGTGCTGCCAGTCAAAAAGCAATAATGGAAGCCTCGACAGGAAAACAGCAATTCTCCATAGTTTATTGCCCAGTCAAATCTGAAGAAAATTTCCTGGCATCAACCATTGGTGTTTTCCTGGCACCAGAACTTTTCCCTGTTAGATTTTCTACAAATAATGTAGATAAACAACCTGCCCCCCAAAAAGGGTCCAATGCTATTTCATAATGGAAAGTGTTTCTAAGTTATTCAAAACAGAAGATCACTATACCTATACTAAAATGAGATCTAAGTATTCATTCTGTAATACTAGGCTGTCTTGGAAATGGAAGACTAAACAATTTTAATTTATTTCTATTCCCTTTAGGATATCCCTATTATCACCAAGATTTTGTGATATTATATATGCAAGGTATCGTAAACTCACATGTAAGAACAATGAGAAATCTTTCTGTTATTTCTCAAAATATTTTGAAATACATTACCTTAAATACGCACAAATGCACTAACATTTTTTAACAAACTTATGGGTGCATTATCTACTATGTCTACTACATGTTTAAATTGGTCTATACATTTTATTTTGTTATTTGTTTTACCTGTTAGAATCCCACTACCTGGTAGCTGCAAATGGTACATACTACCTGTAAATTTTTATAATATCTGGACAAGACAAAAGTTGCACATCCTAAATTCCTCAGTTAATAAAGAGACATGGCACAGAACCACCAGTCAGAAGTCTGACCATGCATTTTTCTTCTGCACATAGATTGCTCAGACTGGAAAAATGGCACTTGGTATTCCAGAAAGAAAAGTTGTTGTTGAAAACTAAGGATTCGGAAAAGGAGGGGTCTGGGAAAAAAAAGAAAGCGAGAAAGTGCAAACAGTAGCCCAACACAAACTGGCAAAAGTTTCTGCCTAACCATGCCAGACCTGCTGGATGATCTTCTGGATGGGATGGAAAGTGGACACCCTGTGAGCAAAGCAAATTAATGAGTAGATGCTTGAGATAGCCAAGTAGGGTAAAAACTCTGTTTTTATTTTTCTTCTTAAGTGAACTATAAAATCAATCTAAACTCTTGTTTACTCTACTTGTGTAACAATGTTTTTAAGGATTAGTCCAGCTTCAGAATATAACTTTAGAACAATATTATGAAAGGCCAAGAAACAAAGAAAACTAAAGATTTTTTTAAGTGCCTACTTTTACAATAAAAGTCTTCGTATGGGCTTTGAGATCACTGAAGCACACTATTTTGCTTGGCAAAACTCCAAGTATAAAAGACTTAAAGTGGATATAGGATCAATATCACTGGAATGTCTTAAGTGATCTTTCTCTCAAACTCTAAAGGAATAGCAAAAGAGAATGATAAAAGAGCTGTGAATTTAAAGAATAAAACCGTATAATAATCCTCACTGAGCTACTAGATCTACTAGCATTCAGGGTTTTTTGGTTTTATCGGTTGAATCCTCTGTTTTTGAGATTTGTGGAGGACGGTGTGCAAAGTTTCCAGGTTAAGATATATTCAGGACAGATAAATTTTTTAAATGGTTTTAGGTTGATTCACCAATGGTCAAACTCAGTTCTTTCTAAAGGTACCTGAATTGTAACTTACAGTGGCCTGAAAAGATATTCCTGTGAATATGAATCACAGATGATCTGACACCGTTTTTCTGAGGTTAGACAGGGAGGCTGGAATCCATCTAGCTTATGGTAGTACATGAAAATTTATTGCCTGAAACTGTTACAATAAACTGAAGCTCAATTTGCAGTCAATGCAGATAAATAGATAAATGAGATGAAGATTCTTCTAGAGGTGCTTAACTCTCCACTAAAGAATGTAGCATTTCATAGCTTTAAGTCAGGTTGCTGGCTTTGAGAGATATCATTTATGAACACCAAAATGTCAGAACACAATCTACTTTTACAAAAGCTATTTTCTGTATTATCTAATTTGTATTTTGACAGCAGAGTCCTTAGGTCTCATCAGTATATCTAGATTTCTTTGTGCAATCCATGAGTCAGGACTTCACTAGTGATGGAACCAAGTAATCTAATATGATGATTGGAAAGCTAAACAATATTAACCTCTGCAGGTTATAATCTTGTCCCCTTCGGAGGTGCCTGAAATAAACAGAAGTACTCATTTCACAGCTACTTTCCTGGTGCTTGGCACCTCAAATTGATCACAGACATCAAACCTTTTTAAAAGACAATTGGAAGACATGATAGTGATGCCTTTTTGTCAGTAGTGGAGTGGCTAACACACTAAACCAGTCCCTTTTTATTTGAAGAACATACATCTTGACCTTGCATAGTCATTGGACTGTAAACTCTTATAAAGAGAAGCTTTGTTAAAAATTCCTAAAGAATCCAGTATCATCAGTATTTCCTGGGCCAAAGGAAAATTAGGCTCTACTCTGGCAATTTAGGACATTCACATGAAAGAAGAGATCTGAGTTGTAATCCCTCCTTTAAAAACAGTCTCTGCATCAAGGGTTAAGCATTTGCTCATGTGAGAGGTGGAAGTGCATTGTCTTCTCTCTAGAAAGCGCCCAAATCATGATGCCCTAATCTTGAGGCTACAAGTTACATGCCTGGTCTTTTTTCTGGTGGACAAACAGTGAAAGAGATTCAGCAGAAAAAATTCCAAGGACACTGTGAGAAACAACTACTCACTTTGAAAATTTAGAAAGGTTTATTAAACCTTAACAAAAATACAACAAAAGGACTACATAAGGACAAATTGCAGCACTGGGAACTGCCCGCATGCATGCCACAGTGCCAGCTCCTCTTCAAGACGGATGCTCAGTCTTTTATACCCCTGGGGGTTGCATCAGCCAGCCCTGGCCCCTCCACAGTCTGTCAGTCAGCTCTTCTTTGCCATTTATCGATGGAGACTGCTTGCTTGTAACTTCGTTGGAGATCAGGTGTTGCCATGCTAAACCCTCAAGCACCAAACTTTTCCATTCCCCACTGCCCCATGCAAGGGACACTTGTGCAGCCTTTTTTGTACCTGTCCTAGACAGCCCTGGCTGTCTGATGGCAACAATACAGGGGGGAAAAGGGAACTATGGGGAGAACACATGACATCTAAACTACAATAACATAACTATACATCACTAAAGCTTTTATTAATATTCACACAATAGTTATCCCTTAATTGTGAGAGCCAATCACCTCATTATCTATCTATAACACCTTATTGTAGAAGACAATGAAGAAACCACAATAGTAAGTTTGCAAGTCTAGACTAGTGTTTGGTTGACCTTTCCCAAAAATCAGTAAATATGTGGAAAAGATGGTGGACGCTGTATTCCACATCAGAGAGGCTGCACAGCTGTAACTGCTGCCACCACCACACAAGTTCCATAGAAAGGAATGCTTTCCAAGGAAAAGTTTTCCAAGGCTTTAGAGAGTCTTCCCTGTGGCATGGGAACCAGTTGCTGAAGAGTGTAAGGAGACAAAGGATAAGACACAGCCTTGTCAATGTCTCAGTCCATGTGGATGGAATTCTGAGCTGTTCTGCCCTTCAGATGTTGCAGAGCAAGCCTGCACACCTCCTGACTGGCTCCTGTCCCTAAGCAGCAGTGGGGATGTGCAGTTCCAGGCACTTTCCTGAAATTGTGACTGTGTCAAAAGATACTGGAAGCCAATGGATTGTTTGCTGAAACTGTCTTGAACTGACTGCTAATTAGTGTTTTGTCTGATAGCCCTTTCATAGCTGGATGCAGCTGGGTGGAAGTAAACCACAAAGGGAACACATTTTTGTTTATCATTAATTTTTACTTAGTTTTGTATAGACTTGTGACACCCTGCAGTAATCTTCTTAATTTGTCACACATTGTAAATTCATTTAGTAAGTTTATTCATTCCAGGAGTCTTTTTTTGTGTGGCTTCTTACAAGTCTAACAAAATTAATACATTTTATAATTGGTTGGATCATGTGATATTGCTCAAACTAATCTGGTGAGCTTCTACTTAATTTTAATATTAGATATCACTAAAGTTTATTATTAAATTTTCCAATGTCCTGAGGGTATTTTCTATGTGGTAGAGGCAGGGCTCTGGGAGAATTTGTTTAGCTCCTCATGATCAGGCCAGCCCTCCTGCCACATTTATGTGAAAAAAAATTACTTCAGTTTACAAAATAAAAAATCAAAACTACAAACTTCTCTCACTCATACTTAATACCTGCATCTGTATTAGATCAAAATCAAGGTATTCACCTACTGAGTGATTGTTTCTCGGCCAGAGACACCAAGGTGTATGGGTCAGATGAAAGTGTAGGTATGAAACACCCCAAAAGTTTTAAACCCCATAAAACTATATATTTTAGGTATGAATGTCAGTTGCTTTAAAGATTCATCATCTTTAGCCAGGAGCAGCGTTATTTTTCTTGTGAGACAGCCACTGCATCCTTTACTTCTCACCTAGTCCTCACAGGCTTAAAGCTTATTTTGTTCTTAACAGATGTTTGAGACATCTTTATCAGGAATTTAAAGAATTAATGTTTTGTCAATATCCCTTGCAGTTTAGCTACTGTCTTGGTTTTGAGTTCAGGTGCTTAAAAGTGTTTCACTGCCAAAAGATTAAATAAAACAGTAAGTTCATCTCCTTAATCATGTTTTAGTGCGTGAAGTATGGTTGTCTTCTCACCTCTGCTTTTTCTTCAGAAAAAGCTTGCTTTTGCCTTGACAAGGATCTTAGGACATATTAATGCTGGCTCTTTGACAGGAGCTAACAAAAAGACTTCTGAGTGCAGCAGTTCCACTCCGCAGGGTAGACTGTTATCATCTTGAATGTGTGATCAGCCGTGACTCCAGAATTTCAATCAGGAACTAGACTGTCACAGAGCTGTGCAAGGGGCTAACCCTGGCCATGGAGGCTGAAAATCTTTAGTTCAAAGGACCCGTGCTTGTGCAGAAATGAGTCATTCTTCTCAGCTGAGCTGCAGCATTGGCCGTACTGTCAGCTGTCAGTAGCTGTGCTGGCAGATTTGCAATGCAACTCTAGTGTTTTCTGCATAGATACTTACATCACGAGTGATCTTGGAACTACAGTTCACTTTTGGAAATTGGGGGCTCTGAAATCATGCAGACGTCGCTGATAGCTCATGTGTGCTTAGTTTCTCCCTCTTGAACAGAATATCTGCCAAGTATTAAGGATAGCTCTCCTTACTACTGCAAGCATTGGCAGATGGAAAGGTCTCACAGAGCTATTTGAATACAAATGCAGTAAATAGCATAAGAATAATTTTGGCCTGCAGCACCCAGTGAAAGAATAAAGAAAAATAAATTTAGAAGGACAGAGCCAGACTTCATTGCCAGGCTTCAAAGCCACCGTCAGTGTTGGCTGTAAGCATACAAGGAACCCATGAGGGACCCTGCACATGCTTTTGTCTTGGTAACATATACACTGTTCCCAGGAGACCCACTGAAAAAATTAAAGTAAGAGAACCCAAGGCAGAGCTTAATCAGGAAAGCAATATGCTTCTTTTTTTTTTTTTTTTTTTTTTTTTTTAACAGAGACCAGACCTATATGCCTATAGAATACCTGTGAAGAAGAGACTGCTTTAATTTCTGAGGAGTGTAATTTTATGGCCTATACCACTGGTCTTTTTCCAGTTTTGGCATTTTTTTAACTACAAACCTGTGTTTATCTGTTTTGACTCATAAGGTACCAGATAATTCCTTTCTATTTTTAATTGGATTGTTTCTATCTGATGCTGAAATAAATTATTTTGGCGTAAATAGAGTTATTGAATTCCTTATTAGTTTGGCATTGACTCCACATAGTAATTCACTAAACTAATACTATATGGAGAAATAAAATGAATAGCACAGTCAGACTAGCTGCTTCTTAAGTTTTTTTCTTAAGCCTCAAGCAAGGCAGAGACTACAAGGAAAAACTGTCAATCAGTCAAAGGAGAGCCCCAAAACCAAGATACCTATTGTTTTCTGGGCCATTACTTATTTTCCCTTTTCCCAGTAGGTATACAGAAATTTTGAGTAAAGTCTATTTTCTATTCTTCCCACCCTGGCATTATTTATTCCTTCAATCAAAGATGAATTTCTAGTCCCTGAGCAGCCTTAGCAGGTAAAAGCACACACTAGAACACTGGAACTGATGAAGAATTCAGATGGAGCCACAGTGAACAGCTCACAGGAGCTCCAGCTTGTCTCCTCTCACCCCAGTCTGAAGCTCCCTTCCTTAATTTTTATAGAGGTTTTTTTAAAACAAACCTGATAACAAAACACGTCAAATCTATCACCTACCAAGTTACTGATGTGAAAAATAAGACTTTGCCCACCATCAAGTGATCAAACTGAATTCCTGAAAATACTGAAAAGATCCCATAGGAGTGCTGAAAAATTGCAAAGAGCTTTGGTGAGTAGACGAAGTCTGTGTTGGGTAATTGATAGTTCCAATTGCTACTTATCCTTCCCCTTTGTGTCAAACCAGAATAAATTTCTTGTGAAAGGTCAGAAGGCAACCAGACACAATCAATTCAAAGGAACAGGGAACCTGATGAAGTTAAGAGGATTTGAAAAAAAAATCTACTATTTCCAAGTGAGAAATTTCTTCTTAGGTGCCTAAGAAAGTTAACAACAATTTGATGATTGCAACACAGTCTTGGGTAAGGAGGAGGTGGAATCATCTTGGAATCATCTTTTTAAGCATTCTCTTAGTAAGCATAAACTGGGGGAAAATCCCCAGCATGTAAACAATTGGAAACTTCTTCCTTAAGTAAATAAAACCAGATTTATAAAACTATAATGTGGCTTCTAACCAGAACATAGCCAACAACCCTAAATAAGAAATGGAGATAATTTTTCCTGTTTCTGTCCAAGGATTTTATCTAATCAGATAATCTGATAATCTAATCAGATAATCTAATCTGATGTAGCCATCAGATTCACATGTCCAAAGCCATGCACCATGGGAGAATGAAAGGTGAGTTGATGCACAAGTTCTACAGTTGGTATCTGCTCTTTCTTGAAGTTGCCTACTTCCAACCCTTAAACCAGGACAATCTCTCTGCTTAAACCATGAAATGTGTAGACCAGAAACAAGGGCAGCTGGCAAAATGTACAGATTTTTTTTCCCAATGCCCTATTTTATGGGAATATGTGCAGTTTTTTCTGCTAAACTAAGGGGTTGTTTTCAGCCATCAGAAGGTTGGTTTTTTATGCTAACACATAAAATCAGAATAGAAGAATATGGATTGCTTTAGAGACTTGAGGAAACCGTATTACCAACTAAGGTTAGGTTCTCTGTGTCTTACAGAGAACAATCAACTAGTTTGGTAAGAGATCTCCCCTCTCTTGAAGAGAAAGAGTTAGTACATTATTTAGCACAGCTTTAAGCTTATTCTTACGTACCTATCTAAGTTCCTGTTTTGTTAAGAAACTTCATTCTGTCCTTTCCTTACACCTGTCTTCCAATCTTTTTCTTGCATTTGAATGTAGAAATTTCTGTTCATGGTAGAAAAAGGTATAAGCAGAAATGAGCTTAAAGGAAGATGTGAAGTTATTTTGCCATTGTGAATTTAACATTCAGGAGTCTCTTTCAGATAAACACATTATTCTTATTGGTTTCTCAGGATATAGATTAATACAAGAGAATAAAAAAGCAATTTGGTTAGCAGAAGACAGGCAGCAGTGTAGACACTAAACAAAAGAAATCCAGTTATTTAATTTTTATATATATATAAAGAAAAAAACCCAAAAAACAAAACAAAAAAACCGCCAAAAAGCAAAACAAAATAAAACAACAACAACAAAAAAAAAACCAAAACCAAAACAAAACAAAAAAAATCAAATCAAGAAAGTGTGACTTTTTAACTCTGCAAAGGGTTAGAAGACTGTTCATTCTAGCTGAATGTCAACTGCCCACCAAAGCCAGCCATCTCTCCTCTCCTCAGCTGGACAGGGGAGAGAAAATATACCAAAAAGTCCCTAAATTGGGATTATGGCACGGAGAGATAACTCACCAGTTATGTCACAGCCAAACCAGAGCTGGTTTATTGAAATTAGTTAAATTTATTACCAACTGAAATCAGAACAGGATAATTGAGAAGTAAAACAAATCTTAAAAACACCTTCCCCCCACCTCTCCCTCCTTCCTGGGTTTAAGTTTATTCCTCGTTCTCTATTTCCTGCCCTTGAGCAGTGCAGGCAGCCAGGGAATGGGAGATTAGGGTTAGTTCATCACGTTGGTTCTGCCACTACTTCCTTCCTGGGGAGAGGAGTTCTGATCCATTGTGGTATCCTTCCCACGGCAGACAGTCCTCCCCATGAGGGCACGAGTCCTTTCCATGAGCTACATTTTGTCACAAACTGCTCCCATGAAGTCACAAGTCCTGCCAGCAAACCCGCTCCAGTGTGGGCTCCTCTCACCATGGGGCCACAGGCCCCACCAGGAGCCTGCTCCAGAGTGGGCTTCCCACAGGGCCACAGCATTCTTTCAGGCATTCCCTGTCTCCAGCAGGAGTTTCTCCATGGGCTGCAGGTGGGTGTTTGTTCCTCC
>JAHXMQ010012337.1:8041185-8063509 GCA_020466415.1 Ammodramus savannarum pratensis | reverse complement strand
CCAGCCTTCTGATCATCAACAAGATTCTGATCCTTCTCTCACTTCAGCAACCCCACTCAGGGTGCAGTAATAGGTCCCTTCTGTCCCTTCTTGGGAATATAATATTCCCATCTTAAGGAACATATAATAAGATATATTTTAATTAATTTTAAAATATTTTTAATGAATACCTTCAAATTCATCAGGCTATGTATTTTATTTTAAAAATAAAAAATTACTGTAAGTATATTTGAGGAACTCTTAGGTAGCCGACATTTACATAGTCTGGGAATTATTATTGTGTGAAGTTTCTCAGAAGTTTTTATTTTAACAGCTTCTGATTTCCCATCTGTATATGGTGCACTAAATTTATAGAAATGCATAGTAATTATTACTTTCTGTTTTTTGATAAATTTCTAAGTTTGACTCACCCTTGAGATGTCAAGGTTTAAAATAATAGTACAAAATCCTATAAAATGAAGATCAGAAGGCTATATTGTTGTTCAGTCATTAAATAAAATTAGCATGATACTGACTGAACTGGGACAGTGCTTAAACACAGGTAACTGTGGTATGGTATAATCTATCCTTAAATTTCATCTACTCTAAAGGAAATGATATAATCATGGAGTTAGATCCTAGAGCTTTGGAATGACTTGTTTGGAAAATTAAATAATTGCAATATGAGACTGAACTTAATACTCTATGTAGAAAAAGAATGAATCATCATCCATTTGCTCCATGGGTGATCAGAGCTTTGCAATAGTTGAGATTAATACAGCCCAGCTCCTGAAATAAAGCAAATGCATTTGCTCTGGCACAAACTGAAAATGAACTCAATCACTATGAGCAGATTTGACAACATTTGCTGAACTTGTAACATTTTAGCATTCTTATTACTTCATTTATTTCACTGGAGCTGGTCAAGCACTGGAAAAAATTTCTCCCCACAAACTTGCTAAGTGTTTGTCTGCTTTTTAAATTTACTATATTTTGATTTTCCTATCTTCTGCATTTATTATGCTCATCTCTAAGAGAACTATGAGGACAACCAAATTCTGGCAAATTCTCCAAAAAAAAAAGAGACCGCTGGGAGCATTAAATGCCTTTGCTAACATTAAGAAGCAAGGAAAAAGGATAAGTTTTGAAAGTTTTGAAACTCCTCATGATCTGAAGGTTTTACAATTTGGGTTCATATTGGTTTTTCTAAATCTTATGGATGTGAAAGCTCACTGTGGACTGTGGATATTTTAGGAGTTAAAGCACTCTTATCTAAATTAAAAACTGTTAATTTGAAAGCCTTTTCGTGGAGAAGTTAGAAAAAAATGAGTAAAAAACCTGTTGCTGTTCTTTATTCTTCTGAACTTGAAATCTGTCTCCTAATATGCATGAAAACATTACATTCAGATATGCTCAGTTTTGATCAAATAAATTGTGAAATAATTTAAAACATTTTGCCATGATTTACAGTTAATAAAATTCTAATGTGATTTTCAAATTCTTTTTTGTCTTAGAAATATCTTTTATCATTCAGTAATTTTTTGAGAAAATGTTCGTGCTGTAATCCAGTAAGTCTGAAACATATGTGAAGTATTGATTCTATGACTTCTTTAAAAACAGACAAATCTTTATGAGTGGGATGAGTATTACTTCACTTCATCTGCTGAACTAAAATACACATTTTTGAAAGAAAACAAGACAATATTTTTCATCTTTTTTTTCCTTGTTTTTTTTTTATCCATACAGGTGATAACATCTGCATTTAATCCTAAATTAGATACACAGGGGCTTCTTAAGGTTTCTACTAAAATGTTCTGCCTAAAATAGTTTTGTATAAAGAAAGTGGAGATATTTAGGTTCTTTTAATATTACAAAGTTTCTCTCTTCAAAGGTCCTGAAGGGTAATAACTTCTAGTCCTATATTTAGCATGTAGCATTTTTCTTAAACTGTAAGGTTGCTGCTATTACACACTTCAAATGCATTTTTAATATATGATTATATAACTTTATGCTTAAAAGTATATGAAATTATAAAGATGCTGTATGGTGTCACACCTTTCCCCATGACACATATCATTTTGAGCAAAATTGCCATAATGCTTGACTAAGGTTTGGTGAGTTAGTTGAGCTCTTTCTGACCTTTTAATATGGTTGAGTATCTTGAAACTTGTTTAAGATACTTGTGGAGAATTTTCTTCCTTGTTCAGTTTATTGATGTTTTGGCTGTCCTCTAGTTTTATATATTGCATTTGAAGACTGCCAGATGAATACCATCTGTGAGTGATTAATCTGGAATTTTCCATTTGTACTTCTACACTTTTGATGACTAAGTGGGAACAGGCTGAATTCTCTAGAGTTATACATTGTAAATGTATAAATAGACTTACATTAAATCATTTGCTGAATTTGACTCATTTCAGATTTGGCAAAATTGCGACAGAACAATGGATTAATAAAACATAATTTTATCTCACTGTCTTGATTTGGGTTTTGTGTACCTGATCAATAAAATAATTGAGATCAGAGAGTTGCCTTCATTGTATCCTTCTTAAGGAAGCAAAGTTAACTAAATCCAGCTGCTAATTAATCAATTACAAATGAATATTCTCTGAACAGAACTTAAACCAAAACTGGATTAAAATTTATGAATGCACTGTAGAAAAAAAAAAAAACAAAAAAACCCCCCAAAAAATCACAAAAAGCTCACCAACCCCAAAACCAACCAACCAAAACAATGCCACCAAATCCCCAAAACAAAGCAAAACAAGTCCACAGAAAAGCAGATATATACATCTTACCAGATTTCTTGTATCCATATCTACAAGCTTCCCTTTCTTTGCTTTCTACTTCTCATGCAAGTTCACTTGCTAAATGAAATGGCAAAAGTAGCTTGTTATATTCATATATAAATGTATATTCATTCAATATACATTTTCCTATGTGTAATATAATCTCCTTATTTCTAGCTTACATTCTTTGCATCCTCTAAACAATTTTATTCTCATTTGGATATAGTGCTTTCTTTGTGAATTTGTACATTTACTTACATCTTAGATAAAATATATGTGTGCATCTCTCATCTTTTCTTTTCTCTCAAATGAATTTTGTCATTTTATTTTGAGCATGTTCTCTCTTTCATCCTCTCTATGCTTGAAGTAGAATACATTTTGTCATGCAAGTCACGTGCACTTTTGGGAGACTTATTTTTCAGTTCCTTCATCTGTTATATAATGATAAACTCCTCAGGACTCTATTGTCATACACTGCTGAAATCTGTTTGAATTCATTTGTATTAATGTTGGTATGTACAAGATAGATGCTTATGTTTAATCTAGTTACTGACTTTATATCCAGTGGAGAGAAATCAGATTTCTCATAGGATGACTCATCTCAACTGAAAATAGGTACTTGCAGGTCAGATGAGTAAAGAGCTGCAAGAGCTCGTTTCGACCTCCTGACTGTAAAGGGTGTCTGTGGTGACTGAACTAGACTCAGACATGTGATTTTTACATGCCTAAAGCTCCATGAGACTACCAACTTCTCTGATATGCTGTGCTGAATAGTTGGCACATAACTATGAACTGAAGGATTAGCTCAAAGAAGAGTCCTAGGAGTCTGGCAGCTGTAATTCTATTACTCTAAAACACACATCACCTTATTTGTACTGCAGTTTGTCCATTAGTTCTTATTCTTCTGCTTGTCACCCTTCAAGGGAGAAATTTGTATTAAAGGGAGACTTGCATACTGGGAAAGGACAGTGAAAACAATAAGCAGAAAGGCAAAATGGAAAGGTACAAAAGGAATTATTTTGTATCAAGTGATAAGGAATCAGAAAGCCATGTAAACAGAGGTTTTATATAAAAAGGAACAGATCTAAATCTTGGAGATAACGTTGAAAGATAAATTCAGGCTTATTGATTGCAGCAAGGTCAGAGAGAATGGAGATTGTGCTATGATCATGGAGAAGATTTTTGTGTAAGTGTTTGAGCTGCCCTCATTGGATAAGCTGTAATATAAAGGTGAGAATGAACAGCAGAGGTGGAGCTTCATAAGCAAGCAAAATATAAGGCCTGGTGTTTACCTCCATGTGGAGAGGAGAAATTTATGTCATAGAGTCACAATTTCTTTGTTAGTTTTGTTAGCATAACAAGGAAGAAAGAAGACAAACATTCTAGATTGCATTTTATTCTTTGTTTCTATTTAAGCATTTTTCTGTGTTCAGCTGCTATGTTATAATTTATTATATTGCTTAAAATGATCCCAAATTAATGATGAAGGAGACCTTTCAGTGAAGTTGTGCTACCTTGCATGTCATTTACCCTGAGTTAAATTTTCTGTTACTTTTGCTGTTCAGCATTGCAAGAATGCTAATATGAACTAGAGCTGTAACACATATAATTTTATAAAATGTGTTTTGATGAACTAAGAACTTGTAATGTGGGTGTCATAAACTCAGTCACAGCATAAGGCAGAATTTGTTTTACACCTGGAAATTACACTGAACTCTCCTTGGGTTGTAGGTTCACCAAGTTTATGAAACTCTTTAATGTCTTGAAATGAAATAAGTAAGTACTGATGTATTTTTTTAACTGGAGCTGATTTATTTGGTTTGTATAGACTAATAACTAATCTGTAAGAATTGTCTCCATTTAAGAAAATCTGTGTTTATTCAGCTGTATGAGTGAAGAGACCAAAACCCTGTTGAAATCAGGGACTTACCGCAGAGATCAACCATCTGTGTGTTGCACCATATATGGCTGAGTCTTTTGCTGTGCCTGGGGCAGTCTGAAGGGGATCTGCAGTGACTTGTGCCCTTGCTGATGCACACTTCCCTTCTGGATTATACAGCAAGCTGTGGCAGTGTGGGAGACTTCAGGGCTGGCCTCTACAAGGAGAGGATGTAGCCACTTCCATCTGGACCCACCACTGGCCAAAGCCCAGTTATTATCTGAGTGTTGTCACATGGAAACAAGCTCTGTGCATGTTCACTTGCCCCAAAACCAAACCATGAAACCACAAGGGACAAGAACTGGTATCCACAGGACAGCATGCAGAGATCAGATGGAGCCTGGCTACAGACTGTATTCAAAGAAGGAATTAAATAAACTACAGTAAAGGAGGTGGGGCCATTCTCTCCTTTTTGCACATGTACTGCTTCCTCTTTATTACTTATATTGTCTATTATAATTCTACTTTCAGAGAAGGAGATGGTTACTTAGCTTATAGAAGAAAGTCCCTAATTTTTTATAATGCTCATTTGCAGTTTGTACAGAAACCAGATAACCTTGACCCATACCTAAAGCAAAAGAACCAGTAAAGAAATTTGAAAGCAAATTGAATTCCTGAAATAGATAACACTTGATTATTCTGATTTTTTGATGCATGAGGTCCTATGTACACTCACACACACATAGTTAACTATTCACTTAAATTATTGTATCAACTTTATTGTGAGGTGTCAGAAGGGTCGTTCATTCTAATTGTGCTCACACTGACCATTCATTCTACTGCACATTTCTCAAAAGATTTAATACTTTTTGAATAAGCATGTGCAAAGTTTGGAGTTTTTCCTTCAATTGTTTGCATCCACTGCCTTTTGACTTCAGTTCTGCATAATAATACAATGTGTTTGGATGGCACTGGCAAAAATACATAATGATTATTACCTATTCTGTCTTTGAATAAACTGCAATCTGGTATGCTGTGATCCACTTCATCATCAGACTTAGCAATAAAATATAGTACAGATAAACTTCAATTGTGTTCGACACTTCAAACTAAAGAGCTGTAAAATGTGTCTTTGGTTTTTAGTAGCTGTGAAAAAAATTGATCTCCAACTAGCAATGAAGTCATGTTTGACGACATAAGAACATATATATCCCATCAGACAGATTTTAATGCCTTTTTTTTATTAATGAGGTTTAAGGTAAAATTCAGAAAGGTATCTCAATGGCTTTGCAACCTAAGTATCACTGAAAGTCAATTTAACTTTTTATAAGTTTTCAAAAATGAACTTATGGGGAACTTGTTTCTGTCTAGTTTGCTGTAAAAAGATGTGCAATGAAACCTGCTACTCTGGTCTACACCTTTGACCAGAAAAAAAGAGTTAAATGAATTTAGCATTTCCCATTGTTTAATAAGCTTAAAGGTGTTTAAATCAAAGCTTCCTGTGATCTAAGTCAGTTAAGAACAATTAAACAGAATAAAGTAACATTATTCTTGAAGCACCTTAGATGGAAAACCCCCAAAATTCATTTTCCATATCCATGACCATGTGGTATGTCTTGAAATCTACCATGCCAGGATTACTTCTGGGAGGATGGCTTACAATCATCTTGAAGATGCTTTAGGAGAACATACCTACCATTGGTCTTTTCTGAACTGAGGAGCACTAGCCTGAATTGTTCTGAAAAACAGAAGTGCAGAAATACACTCTGATGCCACAGGTGATCTCTCGAGCAGGACAGACCTGAGCTGTGTTGCAAACATGGCCATTTTTTCCTACGCTGTTAAACGGGAAAGGAGAACTATTCATGCGGTAAATTGAATCAGGGTAAATTATTAATAAACTATCTTGGTTCTGTGCTTTTCTTTGTTTTATTCGGTTGTTTTTTAAAGGGGGACTTATGTCTTCCCTTTATCCTCACACACGATTTGTAGTAAAAGCTGATTGACTATTAAACCTTTCAATTCTGCTATCAGTCTTCTCTGCTTCTTCAGCTGAAATCAACTATTTTCCTGCTCCTATTCTTTCTCAGCCGGCAGATTGGTTCTCAGGTATTTTATCCCTCCCTTCTAGAAATACTACAGAATAATAAGCATCGGTCATCAACATTCTCTACATATTTTTGTAAACACATGCAGTCCCTCAATTATCTGCATGCTGAGTGGAAATTGCATAAATGCTGCCTGTATATGTCTTAGGATTTTGAAAACATTGCAGACCAAATCTTTATGTAATGTCTGTAGAACACATTCAAAACCTTGTGGATGCCATTATAAAGATTTTGCTTTGATTTTTATCTTTTTCATTCCTTCTTCCTCTGCCAAGTCCCCCCAGCCAAAACAAAACCACAAACAAACAAACAAAATCTAAACACCACAGCATCAATAAAAAAAAAAAAAAAACACCTTTGAAATGAACAGTACTAGGCCATTCACAAATGTATTATTGCAACAATTGTCCATTTCATTACAATAAATACTAAGATAGTAGTATTAGTGGTACATACTGAGAAAGAATAGGGATTGAACACAAAATGCGCTATGGTGCCATAGACTGCTTGTTCTTGAGGTCCCACAAATGGAGTTTTAATGAGTTGAGTTAGGCATCTTTTGTTTACTTTCAAAATCAAAACACATTACTGTATGGTCTGTTGGGGCAAAATCCTGAATAAATATAATCTAAAGTAAATGTATACTTAAAGCTAAACTCTAATTAAAATCAGTTTTATTTACCCAAGCTGTAGACACTTTAATGACACAATATCTCTAATTCTGCCAGGCGTGGCCGTGGGAGCTGCAGCACGGCATTCCTCGCCCCTTTCCCGCAGGACCTCGGGCGCCTGCTGCGCCCTCTCCAGCGGCGCACCGCGGGCCCGGGCAGACATCTTCGGCGCGGTCTGCGCGCAGCGGTGCCCGCTCGCTGGTGCTCCGATCGCATCCCCAGGGGAGAGAGAGAGGCTGTCTGGCAGCTCCAGCACGGCCCCGCCGCCGGTGCTGCACCGCTTTGGCGAGGCGTCTCCCCGGAGCCCGGAGGGCCGCGGAGCCCGGGGAGCGCGGCGGAGCTCGGCAGAGGCACCGCGGGCTGCGCAGGGAGCGGGGGCGAGAGGGAAGAGAGAGAGCAGCGCTGGGATGGCCGGGCAGCGCCGCCGCCTCCCGGTTCCAGCACCGCGGACAGCGCCCGGCCAGCGGCGCGGGCAGGCGGGGCGGGCACCGAGGCACGGCGGGCACCGAGGCACGGCGGGCACCGAGCCGCGGCCGCGCGGAGGGACACGGCCGCGCGGAGGGACACGGCCACGCGGAGGGACACGGCCACACGGGCCACACGGGCCGGGCCACGGCCGCAACACGGCGGCTGCCCGGAGATCAGCGGCGCGCACGGGCAGGGCGGTCCACGCAGAAACACCGGCGGCACAGGCACGCTGAGACACTCGTGGGCAAAAGGGCACAGGGGCACAGACCCAGTGCGCGCTCTCGGGCACAGACACAAGCCCAGAGTCACAGAAAACACCGCAGCACAGCGTCACACACACACACACACACACACACACACACGCACACACACACACGCACACGCACGGTTTCAGGCACACACGGACACGCGCCCACGCTCCCACAGGCACAGCGCGGGCACAGCCGCACACGGTCACACGTACCCGCACAGGCACCACGGACGCCACTCACAGACAGCACCTGTGCTCGCACGCCCGCTGACACACAGAAACTGGCACACACAGCTGCACGCAGACAGACACACGGACACAGGCACCCGCACAGTGACAGACGCACAGACTGTCCTGGTTCCTGCCTGGACAGAGTTAATTTTTGCCGTAGCCAGGAGGCAGCATGGCCAGGACCCAGAGGTTGTTCTGCTATCTCCTCAGGTCATTGCCGGCGCTGGGTTTATGGGGGAAAGGAGTCTCTTAGAGAAGGGGCTCCTTCTGGTCCAGTAAGCCGGGCTGGGGCTGTGGGGTAAGCCCGATTCTGAGCATTTTGCCTGAGAATCACTCGTCTCTCTCTAACACTTTTGTGATTAACATCATGCTGTTACTGTTCATTTTCTTATCTCATTGCTGTTTCCAGTAAATTGTTCTTATCCCAACCCGTGATCTTCACCTTCGATTCCTCCAATTCTGCTCTCTAGTCTGCCATGGGGAATGGGGAAAAAGGTGAGGGGAGCGAGTGGCAGCGTGGTTTCAGAAGGAGCAGTAAATTAGGGAACACCAGTCCTAAACCACGACACAGACATAGAGAGATAGACAGACACAGAGAGAGAGAGAGAGAGAGAGAGACAGAGACAGACAGACAGACAGACACACAGAGAGCCAGACGCCGGCGGGCCCCCGCCTGGCGACAGCCAATGGCGTGGCGAGTCTGGCCCCGGCAGTTGCAGCCGCCAATGGGAGCGGCGGGGGCGGGGCCAAGATGGCTCCGCCTCCATATTTAAGGCCCGCGGGTGGCCGTGGGTCTCTCAGTGGCGGGAGGAGGAGGCGCGGGGGCGAAGGCGCGCGAGCAGCGGCGCGGGGCGACCCGCGCACGTGCCCGCCCCCGCGCGACGCGAGGGGAAGGCGGAGGCGGGGCCGGGGCAGCGCCCGCCGCGGGAGGGGCGGCGGCACCTGCGGGGCGGCCCCGGCGCGGCCAGCGGCGAGCGGGCGGCCGAGGGCGCGGAGCGGCGAGCCCGGCACCCCGCGCAGCCCGCCCGGCGTGCCCGCGGCCATGGAGCAGGACAAGTACCTGCCCGAGCTGATGGCCGAGAAGGACAGCCTGGATCCCTGCTTTGTTCACGCCATGCGCCTCCTGGAAGACGGTGAGGCTCCGCTCCGCGCTCCCGCGGCCGGGGCGCTCCTCGCGGTCAGCATTCGGCGGCCGCGGCCGATGGACGCGGAGCGAAATGGGGTTTGGGGGCGGGTGGGAGCCGGCCGCGCGTGGGCTCGGGGCGGCGGCGGTTCGGGGCTCGGAGCCGCCCGGGCAGCCCCCGGCAGCAGCGGCGGCAGAGAGTGCCCCGCTCCCCGCCCGCCGTGCGCCGGCTCTGCCGCGGCTGGGTCGGCTCTGCGGGAAGCGCTCCCCTGGCTCCCGGGCTCACTTACACAAAGACAGATGCTGGCGTTTCATTACACTCGCTGTGTCCTGTTTTCCACGCTGAAGTAATAAGGTTTATATGGTAATACTATTATGCCGTTAATGCGGCGCTGTTATAGTCGGCTGCGCGATGTCAGACGATTGGATGTGGCTTATCAATTTCATGACAGTTTCATCCAGGACATGATGATTTCCTCTTGGTTTTGTGCGGAGATCAGAATACGCTGGTTATAACATTTGGTTGCTCAGTGTAATTCGCCCTGCTTTCCTTGCTGTAGTTGGAGTAGAGTTTTAGTTGGACCTCAGCTGGAGGCTCTTTAAAAAGTTTATCATTTAGTCTCTCTTTTAATAACGGCTCAATATAGGGGTTGAGTGAAGACCTCGTGGTACGGAATTTCAACTTTTGCCAAAGTATAATCCATTAAGTTCCTCTTATACATGTTTTTATTCTTAGATTTTTAATAGTATTTTTAAAAAACCCTGCTAAACTTGGAACCTAATGTTGAAAAGAAGTAGTAAAGAATGATGCATAGATCAAGATAACCTGTCAAGATCTTAAATGATGTTAAAGCAAAGCAGTGTATGGTCAGGCCCTTGAGAGTCACACACTCAAATGAACTCACATTCAGAGGTGGCAAATAATTTCCCAAGTTCTGTTTATGACTTAAATAAAATCATAACTAATTCAGATTTACCATGCTAAGCAGTAAGTGTTTTTCCTCTGTCAGCACTTTTTATATTGTCTTTCCTTAATGTATGTTCTATTGATTGTGAATGAAGATATTGAGTCCCGGTTTTGTTGGAGTGCTTCTGTTTGATAGCTTTGAAATTCATTCTGAATTTCAATATGAATACAGAGCCATTTAGTACTCTTTTGTCATAGCTGCCTTGCTGCTAAGGAGGCAGCCATGCTGCTTTTTACAGTTGTTATTTTGATAATCATACTATAAACAAAGTCCTTACTTCTTAGAGGAATATATTTTTTGAGCCCTGCAGTTCGATCTTTTCCCAGAGGGGGGAAGTATCCACTGAGAGTGTGTGTGTGTGTCTGGGAAAGGAGGAAAATGCAGGGAGGACAAAACTGAAAGTAGGCAAAGAAAAGTAAAAAAAAGGAAAATAAAATTGGTTTTTCTAGGTGTCAAGTTCATGCAGAAGTTGCGTTTTGAGCAACTGTGGGATTGAGTAAATGAACGGTTTTCTCATTCCTTTTTATCATAAGGAAGGATTATACATTATTTCACTAGGTTTTATAAGAGATGAAGGTGAGTTTGTGAGAGAATGCTAATGTCAGATTCACACCAGGTACCTGGCATTATCCTTCAAAACACCATCTGTCAAGCTTTCTAGAGATTTGTTTTACAGTCTAAGGTGTGATGCCTGTTAAAACACTTAACCATGGTTAGAATGTTACTACCTAAAGAAAATTACAATTAGTGCACTGGTTGCTGCTGGGTATAAATACAAAGAAAATTTATAGAATGGGCAGAATTTTCTTTTTTTGGTGCCAGAAGAAAATGGGAACCTTCAAGGATCTCTGTAGTAGTGAATAATTTTTAGGTTATAAAACCTAAAAACATTGATAAAACATTGTTTCCAGACTCTGGATTTCTGTTCTTTAGAATGTAATGTGCAATCAGCTACATCCATAATGATGCCAGCCAGGTGTTCTTTTTGTGGCGTCCTAAGCATTTTTGATTGCCACTACATTTTGTGTCAAATGCTTAAGTGTACATTTGCTGTGGAGCTCAGAGCCTCAAGCATTCACTCTGACTTGAAGGTGCTGTGTTGTTTAGTGTTGGCTGCTAAAACCTGATGTTGAGAACAGTTGTGTTGCTGTGAGAAACCGCAGAAGGGCACACAAGCAATAAGTATTCCAGAAAAATGCTTCTGATTTGCAACAGTGAATTTACTTGTAAAGATAAGACTGCCCATTTTTCCCCAATAATTTTTTTGTTTGTTTGATTCTGTTGCATGGGTTTTTTTGTGTTTTGGTGTACTTAACCAATATTAAAACCAACATATTACTTATGTTTTCAGTAGGTAGGTCTGTGTCCTTCAGGTTGACCTGTGTCAGATGCATACTTGAATCAGTAGCTATTTATCCCTCACTATTAAGGGGTAAGTAGAAATCACTTACTTTAGTCCTTACCTGGATCTGTTGAAATCCCCAGAAAAGGGACATTTACTTTGGCAGAGTATTTGCATATTTACCAAACAACACAAAGAAAGGTGAAGAAAAATGTACAAGTGCTGTTTAAATACAAGAAGTGGAAGCAAAACCTGATTTCTTTAAAAAACACTGTGGGAATCTGTTGTGGATTTTGACAATGAATCTAAGTCTCTGAATGGCCAATTTAGTGCCTTAATCAGGAGATGCTTGATTTCCCCATGGGTCATAACCTGGTTCATATAGAAGTAGGTCCTACATGACTGTTGCACTGTTAACAATTGAAAAGTCATTGGTAAGTCATCTACTAGAAAAACTTGTGAGTGGCTGGTGATATTTGCCTCAGCCTAAGTTTTTTCAAACTTTAGCAATCTGCATTGAACATATGTATTCTGAGAATGTAATCCATTCAGTAATGAAAATTAAAAACCTTTTACTAGTAATTGGTAGTTGAACTCTAAAGAATAGGCTAATCTCCATCTACTGGAAAGGGCTTTTCTGTATCAAGTGAACTGTTTTGTGTACTAGGCTGTTATAAGAGCTGGTAGAGTGTCCCTGTTTCATGTATAGCTTTAAACTATTTTACTGTATACTGGTTAACAGTAGTTATTTTCTCAGGTGAGATTGTTCTGCTTTTAGTCAGGAGATGTCCTGATAAATGTATGAGGCCAAGTAATGCTCGGTTAGATTAAAAAAATGTCAAAAGTGAAGAGCATGTTCTTGAGCAGTACCTTTTTTACCCAGCTTGTGCTTGTACTGCAGCACAGTCCAGAGCTCGAGAGAGAATGGAGAGCCTCTCTGTCCTGGTGCTGCTCCCTGCCATGGAAGCTACCAGCTCCTTGTATGTGTTACTTTTGCATGATTGTAAATATTTATTGCTTTGTGTAAGATGTCTGATATGAATATAAAAATAGATGTGTCACTTTAGCTGTGAAGTTGTGGATGACAAAAAAGAGACAACCAGTTGGATAGTTCAAAACCAGTTTTATATCAGCATTCCATTTAATAGGCTAAAATGTCAGCTAATTGTCTATGTACTTTTTGGGTCAAGCAAATGATATATATGTACGTGTATATATATATATGTGTGTGTGTGTGTGTATGTCTTTATTTATATGTGTGCGGCTTTGGAATATCTTGCTTAGTGTTTTGTTACCAGGTCTGTGTTTTGTAATATAAACATAAAAGAAAAAGACCTATTGGAAAGAGCTGGCCAAAGTAAGAGCATCTCTCCCCATGGAGATATCAGCATTACTAGGGTAATGAGGTAGCTAATTTCTCTCTCTTATAATGACAGTGCAATTGACCTCAGAATTTCAGCTGGCATTCTGAAGGCAATGAGAATCAGGCCTTTAACTTCAATCTTAAGTCCCTAGATCATTCCATGTGGCATAGCAGAGTTTGTTAAACCTCCAAGTTGTGTAAATTAGGCTCATATAGCTCAGCTGTCATCCACATACAGGCTTCTTGTAGGACAGGCCATGCTTATTCAAAACATTAGCCTTTACACTGAGCATTAGTAGGGTCTCTCATACAAGCCTGCAGGAGTAGTTCCAGCTAGTAGAAAACTGTTGACATAATGTAAGTTTATTTTGTGTTATATTCAGGATTTCTTGTAATATATTGTCATATGTAGGTTTGGGATTTCTTTGGACTGTTGGAGATTGTTTTTCTTTTCATATAGAAATGCAGCTTTAGTTCATGAGTGTGTGTTTCTGTTAAAAACCTGGGATAATAATGAGGTTGCTGTATGCAAATTATTTGTCTCGGAAATACAGAATGTGACAATCATATCCTTAACCCTAGATGTGAAAGGCTTATGACTTAATAAAACCAGGCCTCTGATACTTTTTAATTTTTATAACTTTTCTCATTGAAAACTACTTGTAAAAATATGCTTGCAAATTTATGAGTTCACTTGTCTCAACAAGCCTTTTGACTAAAATAAGATTAATGTAAATTCATATAATAATATTAATCTGTGAGTGGTCACTATTCTGCTTATTGTTTCTTGTTTTCCTGATATTTACATCAGGTGAGAAGAAATCTGTATTCACAAAATAGTTGGTATTAATCATTGTTTGCATTGCTGTCTCAAGAAATGCACTGTAAATTCCCAGTAGATTGACTCAGGAAACATGCTAATATTCAGAGCGTGTATTTTAGGTACCTTGGTTTCATTAGAAACTAGATTTGTATTGATCATTTGGAGCCTTTTCAATAGAAAGTGCAAACTCTAGATGAATACAAGATACTTAGGATTTTTATAAAGTAGTGATGTGCTAGGCATTACAGACTTGGTTCAAAGCTGACTAAAGTTAATGGGAATTTTTCTGTTGCCATTAGTGGGCTATCAGGCAGTCCTCGTAATACAAATATGATCTATTGACTGGTATAGCCAATAGGACGTGCTCTTACCCTGCAGAATGTAATGCAGATGAATCCCAAGTGATAACCAGATTTATGGAAAACAAAACATTATAAAATGTTAGAATGAGTATAACAAAGCAAATGTTATGTTTATATTGACCCCAGCTTCTTAGTCATAAAAGGCATTCTTGCTTCAGAGGAGAGAAAAAAGAAATGATAGATCTGATTTAAAAAATAGAAATAACAAAATTCTCTCAGACATCTGAAGCCACTTAGGACCATTTGATCTGTGATCTTAGAAAACATGTACTTTGAAACACAGTAAATTGTTTTGCAAAGAGGCAACAATATGAATGTAGTAATTGAAGATTAGATTCTGATACTCTGGTTTAAAATAAAAGGTGCTTTGCTCTTTAAATAGTGCTGTTTGAATGAGTGGGACTGCTAAAGGTGCAATTTAGTGCAAATAGCAGAATTTAGTACCATCTGTTTAAGCGAAGGTCAAAGGTGTTTGCTGAGGTTTATCTGGATGCCCAGAGCCTCATCAACAAAGTACTAGTTTTTTGGCAATGTGAATGTTTTCTTTGAAGGAGAATATTTTTCACTTGTCCAGGGAATTTTTTAGTAAATTTATGTCATATTTAGTCTCCTTGGTATGTACATTCAGAGTGTAAGTGGTGTAACTGTCCATCTCTCTTCCTCTATACCTCGAAGTAAGCATTTTAAAATTCAGGATTTTGGAGACTTGTTAATGTTTGCAGTTAGTACCAAGAGAAGAAAGAATATCTGGACAGCTGAATAAAACATTCTTGTCAACTGTTAATTTCCTAAGCACTGAACACCTGTGTAATGTGTAGAGTAGAGTGGCCATTCCTAACCAGGAGGTGGCATGATTGGGCTCCACATGCCAAAATAGAGCTTCATATCCTGGCACCTTCTGGGAAGGGGCTAGTTGGGTCCAACAGATACATCCAATTCTTCTTCACTGGATGTTTGCTTTTCTCATTTAGGCAGTGTGCAGGCAATACATACTGACACTGAGGTGTGCTGGAGCATGCTGGGCTATTTAGCAGTCTATAAACTCTGATATGATCAGCAGTGATCTGTGCATGAGTCTTCCAATAAAGGCTAAAACATCTGCCCAACCCACCAGAGCAGGGCCATGAGAGAGAAGCAGTTCCTCCATGACACAAGGACACAGGTTTCAGGCTCAAACTGTGAGATGTCTTGGGCCTTACTTTAGAAGGCATAGATGTCGCTGCTGTTTGGTAGTTCTTCTCCAGGATTTATTAAAATGGGAATATGTTTCACCTTTCTGTGCCTTGTAGCTGTACTGTAGGCCACACATGCTGCTTTTATGGAATAGTTGTTTTCTGGATTGGCAGGGTCACTGCAGTCACCTGGTGCCTCAGTTCAGGGTTAGAGTGCCTTTTCAAAAATAAGCTGTTTTTAACTGTTTCAATTAAATTTCTTTTCTCCAACAAATTTCTCTTTCTTCCACATTGCTAAATGTGGAAGAAAATTCAGTGTTGTCACAGCTGATCTTAGAATATACAACTGTCTTTAAAACATTTTGAGAATAAATAATAAGAGGAGTGTTTTCATCAGGGATTTGAGGTGTTAAGAAAGCATACACAACAGAAAAAAAAATCAGTTTTGCAGGTGGACTCTGCTAAGCATTGTGAAGGTATGCATTCATCTCTTCTTCACCTTGCATTTTTCAGTCCTTGGATGGGTATCAGTGCGCTACATCAGAATAAGGAAGGAAGCAGATAGTTTTTAAAATCAAGTGTGTCAAGTGTAGAAGTTTACTGATGCTGCAGTTTAGTCTTTGGCTGTATAAGCAAATGAGATTTGTGCAGTCTTACCAGAAAAATGGAACACCTTAAAACTCGTGTAAAGATCCGATGTGCATAGTACATGGAGTCTTGGCTTGTGCTGCCTATCTTCAGTGACTATGTTCTAACACTGCCATCTGTGAGATGTAGACTGATGCTAAAACTCATTCTAATCTTTGAGATCTCGACGTGAAAAGACCTTCATAAGAAATGTGTAGTATTCTTATTACTTTTGGTACAAAATTACTCTTTTTAAAATTTGCAAGCAGAAATAATCCTGGTTATTACAGTCCTCTGTAAATCCTGTCATATTTTAATTAGAATCCTGCTGGAAATGAGTACAGCTATTTCCTTATCCTAAAAAGGGCTGAAACTAATAAAAACTAGAAGAATTATTTAAGACTTCCAGCAGATTAAAAACTTCCAACTCCCCCACTCCCCTCAAAAAAAAAAAATCATGAAATAATGTATGCCTCTTCCTAATTTCACAACCTTTTCTGTTGAATTTTTTTAGTCTGAATACTGAAAAAATTATCAAGTAAAACTTCTAATAATGCTAGTGTGGCAGTTTTGAAGATCGTCCATGCTTAATTAAGAAGGTACAGTTTTGAGGGTCACATATGGCTGCATATGATATAACCAAAGACATCTCAAAATCATCAAATGCTCTGATTGCGCTGGGCATTCCTGTTTATTGTCCTTGGGTTAGCATGATGCAAAGGCTGAAAGACACAGGGCAGGTCACTGCTGTTATGGAATTTCTCTGCACCTGCTGAAGTGTTCATCAGTTATTCTAGCATCTATCCCTTCTTGTAAGGGTTACACTGACAGATGCAGAAAAAAGTCAAAAGCTTTTGATTCATATAATACTTCAAATTCTGGCAATCAATGTAACTATTAGAAAAAATAATTCTATGTGCTAGTCTGTGGATTTATCAAAACATGCATTCCTCTTTGCTCTGCTTTAGATCTGGAACAGAATGTTTATTTGTTTTGTAGTTAGAAGCATTTTGGCTTTGCTAACTGGTAAAGGCCGGTGTGTCTTCAGCAAAAGCAAAAGTAGGGGTCAAAGCCCTTGACTCATAATCAGTCAACTTCCAAAGAGCAGCACTGCAAATCAAGGAAAAACAGTTTTCCTAAGAGGTTTGAGCACTGGAGAAAGAAAACAAATCCTGTAGTTTAATGTTCCCTGGGATTTAAGTGTATGTTTCAAAGCTCTCTTTCATATACTTGAAGTTAGAGAGCTTGTCATCAAATCAGGGGCCGTGTGCGTGTTTTGAAATGGCTTTTCAGTAGTGAAAAATTGAGTTAACTTACCTCTCCCAGTGCACATTTTTGTCTCTGTGTTTCTGCTAATGTAGGCTCATATTGCTGATTTCTCTAAATATTTCTAAGCAAACTTGTTTGTTGCATTTTGTCTTTTTTGGGATTGTGGAAAGAACATTTTGGTGTTGTCAGGGGTTGCTCTGAGGTCAGAATGTGAGCTCTAGCTGGGGAAAGAGTGAGACATTCTTCTTCCTAAATACTTAGAACTACGCTGATTTGCTGCGGCTATGGAGCTGTTTCCTTGACTTTCCCATTTTAACTTAAACTGATTTTTCTCCAGTTCTTCTGAAAGGAGCAGCACCAAATTTAAGTGACTTACTGTCTCTTATTTTGTTGTTTGAAGGGCAGACTAAGGACTGATGAAATAAATTCCAGGAGACCTTTCTCCTTCCTGTCTTCAGATAGCTGTTCAACAGGAAAATGCAGAGTTAGTTTTGGTAAATGATGCTTATTTATCCTGGTGTCTCCGTAGGGCTGTAGAACTGTCTAATAGCTTTTACTTTTGCATGGGTACAGATTGGCAATTATTTCACAAATACTTGTATGCAAGGTGGTAGGATTTAACTCATTGTAAAATTTGAAATAACATCCTCCTCGTACATGTAGATCCAAGTAAATAAATGAATTATATCAATTTATTTGTGCTCAAAAGCCATTGGTGGGTAGTCTGCCACACCCAGTTCTTATATTGTATGGACTCCTTTTCCCAATCCTATGCTCCTGTTTAAAAAGATCATTCTGTCTTTGTAAATACAATATTGCAGAATGCCCTGATTCTCTTTTAAATTTTAGGGGGTGTCCAGATGCTGTTGCTGCTGTTAGAGGAGTGATTGGTTTGTTCTTGCTGCAGATGGTTTACTGTGAACACCAGCAGATCAGGTTGTGCATAAGTCTGTGAAGAAGGATTTTACTCACCTGTGTCAAAGGGGCCCAAGGTCAGCAGGAATGTGGGAAAACAGGTGTTCATGCTACCTATTTTATTGCTCTTCTTTTTCTGAACACTAAACTGGGAGGTAACCTGGAAATACAGTAGTTTATGTTGAGTTGTGCATGACAAAAAGTACCAGCTTGCTAGAATACACAAACCATCTGTTCAGCACAAAAAGTCTTCTTGCTGCTCCAAAGTGTGTGAATAATCTGGAATGATATGTCAGATGCAAGGGGGAAGAGAGGACTAAGTTTTTGCTAGAAATATTTTGATGTAATGCCTTTTTTAAGGAATGTTTGTACTGTAAGCTTTCCAAGTGCTTCTTGTGGTGGAAGTGGGAGATGTTTTCAGCATAAAGTGGAAATGGAGCAGCTTGGTTTTGACACAAAGCAGGAACTTGATGTGATTCTGCATCCATTTAAACACTTAAGATGTCCTGGTTTGGAGGCAAACAGAAAATAATTAGAAGCGTCTATGAATTGTAAATATTACTAACATGGAAGATCTCACTTGCTGTTTAGTCTAAAACTGGGAGAATCACTGTAACATAGATTGTTGTGTTTATTTACTGGTAATTTAACACATATGTAGGTATGGCAGACACCTATGGAGTCCCTCTGAAGGCATGCAATACAACAGTATCAAAAATGTAATTCTTAACAGAAGCTCTTCAGAAGAAACTGAATTTCATTCAGTTTTTTAAATAGACCAACAGCATTTTCAAATGCTTATTATACTACTTTTATCAGAATAAAACTTAACTAAAAGGTTCCAGAAGTCCTCACTTAATATTCAGTATTTTGTGTTTAATGGATGTGTGAATGAGAGGAAGTAAGTTAGGGATTTCGGGCAAGTTTTTTCTTTTTTGCTACTCAATTGAAAATTACACGTTTTTTCAGAGCATTACAAAAATACATTCTTGACACTTAATTCTATTGCACAGGTAGCTTCTGGGATTTCTGCCAACAGGTACAGGCAGAGGACAACATCAAAACCTTTCCCAAAGCTTAAAAAATAATATTAATAGTATTGTCCTATACCTACATTGGAAAATTCTTCTATTTTTAAGTTTATAACTTAAAAATTTTTGCTAAGTAACACAGTACTGGTTAGTAAAAGCAAGTTCTCTGAACTCTGAATCTGTGGAGATTATCTCCATTGTATTGCTATAGCCTTCAGCTTCACTTTGTGCATGCTGCTGGTATTGCTATAAAATTGATTTTAAGTTTTGAATGACTAAAGTGTTTTTGAGCTGATCGCTTGCCAAGACATTAAGTTTTGGATACTTTTTTAGCACCATCTTGGTACATTAATTCAGTATTGGAGGGTATAATTTCAATCATTACAAATTTCAATGTGGCCCTGTGTTTGTCCTAGGAGCTTTCAGTCCAGACAGCGACTCACTATCCATTTCTTGCCTTGGATAAGTGAGTGAATTAAAGTAAAACTGTCTCATAACCTGTGAGACATCTCTATTGCCTATAGCAGTCTATAGGGTGCTTTTTCATCTGGCTGACAAAAGGCCCTCAGGAGTTTTGTCCCTCATTTGAATACTGAGTAGTATAAAGGCCATAAGCTTGTGACCTCTGAATTCCAGAACTTCCCCATCTCTCATGATTTAAATGCTTATAGCCTGAGGTCCATGGACTGGGAAGGGACGTTTGGTCCAGAGGCAAGTCTCTACTGCTGAGAAAATGATCTTACTGTAAGAGTTATTTTGAAAGAAAAATAGTGCCATTTTACAGTAACAATTTATTGGAGACCTTTAAAAAGGAGTTTTCAGGTGCCAGCTAATCTCAGCTATCATAACATTATTGCTATCACTAAGAAAAATACTTGACAACTGCAGGGGAGAAAAAGTCAAGTCTTTGATGTCCATTTGTGTTCATTTCTAAAGGGATCTCTTTTAGCTATTTACTGCAACTTTACAAGCAACCAGTCATTAGAAAGCATGGGTATTGATGTTCATAGTTAATTTTGAGATTTTTCTCATGTGCCTGAATTGAGGTGTATAACTCATGTTGAAGTCTGTTATTTCTGTGTGGAACTTTAGAAGTAATCCTGTGTTGTTGGTAAATTGCACAGACATCAGACCGAGAGATGATGCAGCACGTGCCTTTTTGAGAAAATCTGGGAAGACATGTTTGAGGAATAATTACTGCTAGTAAAGAAAAGAAGTTTTCTTTAGTGGCTGAAATACATAATTTCTTTGGTTGTTGGTATTGCTTCATTTGAAGTGCTTGAATATCCCATCCCACTGACCATCTTTTCTGGATGCCATCTATTCCATGACACCTGTTGGAAAAAGCCCTCTAGTGCTTTTTCCCCAGGAACTGGATGTATGGAAGCTTGTTCCTTAAGCTACATAGAGGACCTGGGGGAGGGGGAAGGGAAATCATAGTATCTACTCTTTTATATGGACCAGTGCATAACAAGATACTCAGGCTTTTGCACCCTGTAGTGAGGATTTGCACCTGGAAGTTCGTAATTAATTTTATTTTCTTTTTATTGTTCTTTTTCATATTCTTTTGCATTCCCTTTTGTGCATTGTCCTATGTCAAGTGATGCCGTTGTCTTACTTGGATTACAAGCTATAGAAGTTGGGTAGGGAAGGTGTGAGGTGCTGTGTCAGTATATGGTGGTAGTAGAGGTGGTAATAAGTTTGTCAGGAAACTGATCACTGCAAAACACAGTTACCCATAAATGCCATCACTGAGCTTTGGATTCTGTCCTGGAGATGCCTCCTACCCAAGTGTCACCATTCATATCTGCTCATTCAGAGTTTCAGTTCAGTTGGTCTCTTGCCTGTGGAGATATCCGTGAGTGAGCTTTCCACTGCCACCTCTAATAGGTTTATTTGCTTTGGTAACCCTTGGTCTTTCCAGTTAAGTATTGAACCTATGATTTCTCCATCCTTTCTCTCAGTTAATTTATTTAGAAGTTCTTGATTTCTCTTTAAATGTACCAACCAAACACCCATGCATCCTGGCCCAGATAGGAAGGCCTTCCTGCCCAACAGAGTCTAGACTGCACTGTTCTTTGTTTTGCAAAATAATCCAGTTGTTCTTAATGTACCTCTTAGAACAACCGTGACATCTTCTAGGCATTTCTTAAATAACAAGCTGCTTCTGCCCCCTTCTGATTTTGTTCTAGTTTTTGTGTACCTACACATGCTATTCTGATTTCAACAGGTGTCAGACACTTTAAGTTGTAAAACATGTATTAATTCTTTTCATCATTTGTCTTTCTTGTATTTCCAGGCATGAGGTAATAGTAACCACCTGCATGCTTATCAAATGCATTTTTTAAAAACCAGCATCCTGTGTTTTTTCAGGTTAAACACACACTGATATATTTGAATTATTAATTTACATGGTTGCAGCAAAGAAAACTGATAATAGATTGGAAGGACAGTAGGAAATGAAGGGAGAATGCTGGGCTGGATATTATTAGTTTGTTTTTTAGGAAACAAAAATCATTGAGCAGAGGAAGCCAGCATGTGTCTAAGGCATCAGAGTTTAGTTGAATGAATTCCCTGAAGAGCAGGTAAGTCCATGTGAATTGAATTGTGTGAATGAGCACTATTTGAAGAAAAAAATCTACAGAACTTCAAACCTCTTGATTGATCATTGCCTGAGTTACCATTAAACAGCTACTAAAATTTGGGATAATAGAGGAGACAATGTGAGAGAGATAGACAAGCTAGAGAATTAGGCTTGAAGTAACTGGAAAGGCAGCTGGTGTAAGAGTGCAAACATGAAGGAAGTATTCCAGCATGTGGCTGGAATAAGTTACAAGAGAAGAAGTGAGAACAGGTGAGAAAGTTGAGGGATCCTCATATGGCCATTTGCAGTCATAAAAGGCTGCAAAAGATTTTGCAGCAGCAAAGTCTAAGGACAAAACCAGGGTTTCAGT
>JAHXMQ010012337.1:7972552-8041040 GCA_020466415.1 Ammodramus savannarum pratensis | reverse complement strand
CTGTATAAAGTTTGCACAGCAGATGGTATAAACTGGGCTAGTGCAGTTCAGCGGTCAATCACCAGCAGAAAATGTAGAGTCTGCTTCCAGAGAGCAGTGGCATCTTGGCATAACTATGCAGATATTGTAGCTCTTTGCTCCTAAACAGTTCTTCCTCAGGAGTCATACATGTATTAGTTTGCTTGGAGGTAAAACTGCTGGCTTGCTTCTCTTCTGTGCTGCTTCAGCTCATTTTCCCCCAGCTAGCATTTCCAAGAATGACTGCCAGAAAAGGCCACTATTTCCTAATCTGCCAGGACCTGCAGAGGCATTTTGCCTTTGCTCCAAGCCACTATTTTTTATGTCAGTAGGCCAGAGAGATGCCAGTGAGGCAAAAAAGCAAGCAGCCAACCAAAAAAATGCTGGACTGCTACCTCTAAGTACAACATGTCCCTTAGCTCATCAGGCACTTGTGAGAGTAAGGTCTGAGCTTCATGTTTTCTAGGAAGGAATCAATCCCAGTTTTAAACCTGATACTTGAATTGCACATGTGAATATCACTCTTATAGTGTACTGAACAAACAGTTTTGAGAGTGTATTTTGATGTGGATGATCTCATTTGCAACACCGTAGTTCAAGATTGGCTATTAATATATATGCTTTCTTTTTTCTTTGAATTAATTCCCTAATTTTTCAGAAAGTAATTATCAGTCATTTAATGGAAGCTTGTATTGATGGTATAACTATATATATGTGTGTGTATATATATATTCACACACTCTATCTAGTTATACACAAATGCATACAGCTTTCTAGTTGTAAATTACTTGTTTCACTTTCACTTTGTGTTTGTCTAAACTGAGAATCAAAACTATTACTTCATAAAACATCTGATGAATCATATATTCTTTCTCTCTGTAGGAATACCCATATGAAATAAAGTAGAAGTGATTTAGGTCTGGATAATGTTTCTCTAACTAGCCTTATTTAGTAGGTTATAAATTTCACAGGACAGACTTGACCTTTTAGTATGTGTCTATGAAGTGTTACATATATTTAGAACATTATGCACATTTTAAATACTCTGAATCAAACCACTTATGAAAGTGTAAGATGGTAGAACACACTCTATATCCAACCAGTAATTGTTAAAGATGACTGTAGTGTCAGTACTGTGATACTGCCCCTATGGGAGAAGGCAGGAGATAGTGAGTTACAGTCTAGGAGTTTTCTTGAGAGTTTTGGGTAAGGTGAAGATTATAATTAAAGACTGAGGAGCATGTTTGTGTAGTGTGATGTGGGAAAAGTATCAGAATTTCTCTAAGGAAGAGTCTTCTTTTTCAGTCTGTCAGAGTTCTTTGACAAAAAAGTAGGTAAAGTACATAAAGGTTACCTGTCAGACATAATGTTCTAGGATTTTCACAAAGCCTTTGATAAGATTCTTCATAGTAGGCTGCAAAGAAAATGAATAGTGACAGAGGAAGTAGCATACCTTAGGTATGGTTTAGAAAGGGATTATGCTGAAGACAACTGGAGAAGTAGTTTGCTTCTGAAATAGCAATATGACCAGAGTGAACACTTGATTGTGATGAAAGGGAAGATGCATGAGGGCAGAATTTCCTTGTATGTGTAATTTCTGATTAGGTAGAGCTGTCCAGATCTGTATGAAGCTCCAGATTTATAAATGTGATGCAGTAAGATGCACATAAATTTGGGTGACTAGCTTAATGGGTAAGGCTTTTTGGACGGCAGCCTATCCTTTAATATGGTATTTAGGGCAGGATGAAGTACTACAGGAACAATTGTGTTTATTTAACCAACTGCTAACAGAAAATAATGATAATGTCAGAATATTTTACTTGGCAAGGATGAGAAATGAAAATATGTTAATTTTATGGGAAACAATTCGTGCATTTAGTCCTTTCACTTTAAAGATCAGGAAGGGACAAAATGCAGTTAACTGCATCATGACTGACTTGCAAGGATTTATGAGAAAGCAGCTTTAATTTATTTTAAAGGGAGGTTAGAGAGTCAGAGAGCAGCCCAAATTGGAAGACATCCTGAAAGATTATCTGGTTTAACTTCTTGTGGGAAAGGGATCCTGTATGAGATTACCTAGCGCTGCGACCAATCATGTACTGAAAATTCCCAGTGATGGGGATTTGCCTGGGAGATTATTCCAGTGGTTGAAGACAGCCTTCACTGAGGCATTTGAGAAAATTAATTGGTTGTATCTTTTTACTCTTTCCAAAAAATAATAAAACAAACAGATAGTTGTAAAACTAAGGAGTGCATTAAAAACCCATAAAATAAAGCAATTATGTATTATAGTCACCCTGTGGAAGTAATTAACTGTACAGGGCATTTAATAAAAAACCAAGGTTTGACTTTCATTTTCCATAAGTACTGCATAGCTGGCAACAAATAAATCAAGCTGACACTCTCCATTGCAGAGTGCTTTATATGTTTTTATATAAGATTATAAGATTGGTAGAAAAAATGCTTTCAGATTGGAAAAATGATACTGTTCCTTCTCTCAGCTGGAAATGACTAAGCAAGTTGATGATCAATGCAAGATCAGGCTGCATCTCTTTAGAAGGTTGAGTAGTGTCTTCCAAATTGCTGTTCTTTCAGTGTATGGTAATTTCTGAGAAGCATGGGGCTCAGTTGGTCATTTCACTGGGAACAGTCAGATGCTGGCACAAATCTGAAAGCTTACTCTGCATATCCATATTTGCATTGTCATTGTGGGTTGTGAAATGATCCTGATCATTTCGTAGTTCAGAAGTCCCACATTGATATTGCAGAGGAGCATGCATGTGGGGTTATTTTCTTGTACTTGTACATAAATATTAACACAAGTTCCAATGCTGGACTGAATTTGCATAGTTTGAGTGTATTGTTGTGATTTTGTGGAACAGACTGAAGACACCACTTAATGGCCACCATTGTGCACTGGATCAGGTTTGCCTGTTGTACTGGTGGAGACGTGAGGCTTGGATGGAAGGATCTGAAACCTCATCACTTCAAGCAGGACTGGAATGGCCCTCTGCTAGGGAGCCTGTGTAGGATGTGGAAAAGTGGTGAGGAAATGAAAGACTATATGTTTTCTGTAATCTTCTGCCCTTTCTTCCTTTATTACACAAAAGCTGTAGCCATAGTGTTAAATGAAATGGGATAGTACTAAAGCATAAGGATTGGCACATTTGCTCACATTGTTAAGTTTGTGATTTTGGGGCGGTCCAACTGGAATTCTTTCAGAGAGAGCCTGGGCATGGTTCAGAGTTGAGCAAAAACTTGACATTTGCTGTAGTTTAGGCAAACAGAAGTGAGTTGTATCTGACAGCTGGTCTTGGGGCCAGAGGAAGTTTGTTGACCCTATTATATTTAGTTAGTTGGTGTATATTAAGATGTTGATAATGCCCAATACCTTTTCTTTTCTTCTGCTATCAGGTTTCTACAGCTCCACATCATGATACAACATTCCTCATACTCATCACACAGTTTCCCTCTCCATTCCCAATGAAACAACTTTCATACTACAGTCACAACATTTTTCTGCTTTGCTCTTAAGTGCATTTCAGGTGACTCTTTCCACCCTATTTCCCTAAGCTGTCATCTTTGCTGCTCCCCCTTTAAAACCTCTGTTATTCTGTGTTATTTAATAAATGATTCAGAACTTCTGCAATTCAAAAGAGTGGTTTGAAAAGCAGAGCACATACAATCTCTCTCCTAGTTTCCTAATTTTCTCCCATATTCATTTACATGCCCCCACTCAAATGTGGTTTTACTTTTGCAATATTTTAAGGTATCATTTCCTTAGGCAGGATACATCTGATACATCTGGATGTTTTTAATGAGTAATGGGTAATGGTGATAGGAAAGCTTTGCTTTTGAGAAACTTCTGCTAATCTTTCTAAAGCATAATGCTGCTGATGGCCACGGAGTTGTCCATACATATACTTTATGACTGCAATGAGCTAAGGTCACTTAGGTGTTGAAAGCAGGTTACTGTTGAGTTCTGAACATACCTTCTATCCATTTTTAGTGTGATCAGGTGATCTATAAGGAGTCAAATGGAATGCAATGTTTGGTATCTTATAGTGCTTACAGTGACACTTAAAAGTAATCCCAAAACCACAGATTTCTAATATCTGCAAAAAGTTATATCCACTTTTGTTTACATCATAAACTTTATTACATATGGTTTTAAAACAGTTTTAAACAACTAAAATGGAAAAATACACTTTTTTGAGGTTGTGTTTCTACAGATGTAACTGTATAATGCTGTATACTGTCTGTGGCTTGGTAATATTATTTATGTCCAGATTTGTGTAGCATCTGGAAGACTAAACATGGCATGAGTAGTTAATTTATATCTGTCTGAACTGCCTGGAATACTGGCAGCTGTATCCAAACCAGTCCCAGGACGTTTAGTTGGGAGGTGTGTGCCTCTCAGATAACTGTGCTGTATGTTGGGAGGAATCCAGGAAAGTGCTGAGAGAGCTCAGCAGCTGCTGGGCTGCAGCTGTCCTGGCTACAGATTGATGTGGTGTCTGTCCATACATCCTTCTCTCTGTAGCTATCAATTGCTGTACTCACTTTGGACACAAAGTCATTCTCCAAGGAGATTTTCTGGTTTGAAGTGAATTGCTGGGGTACCCTGCGTAGACTGAGAACTGAAGCTTTGAATAAAATCTTCTTTATATTAGTACTTGAAACATAGAACATCAGGTCCTAAAAATGGTTAAATAATTTGAACAGGCTGCTGTAAAAGCTCTGGACAATCTCTGTTTCTCTGAGAAGACAAAAAAAAAGTTAAATTAAAATAAATTTTACCAAGGAATGTTGATTCTTTAGTTAAGAAGTAGCTTTTTATTATTATGAGAAAAGAGATTTTTAAAAGTTTACTTTTGAAGAGTAAATATATTTGAGTTTCTTTCCTGTAGCCACTATGAACTTGCCTATTTCTTGGGGAAGGGATGGGGAGAAAATTATATTTCGCTTGCAGTGCATTGCTAAAATTAAGTATTGATTAAAATTAAAGGCAAGCATATTTTATAAGTCTTGCATAGGTTGGCAGATCTGTCTTTTGCTATATTAAAACAGACCTGTGATAATAAATTTAAAGTCAAAGTAATGGACTACAAAAAAAAGACAGTACATTGTATCAAGGTTGATTATTTAAGAAATACATGAAGAGATATTTCTCACCTGTTTGAATGTTCTGTGTGACAACTGCCTGGTGGGGATATTTCCCAATCCGCTTGAAGCCTGACTGTCCCCTGTATGTGTTGCTTGTGTCTGGAATCGTTGGCTTCTGTCCTTCTAGAGCAGTAAAAGCAGTGCAGGAAGATAACTCAAGTTCTGTGCTACCACAATCCTATTAAAATTTCATGAATTTTGAGTATCCAGGAGACCAAGGAATGGTAATGCAGCTATTCTGAGGCGTTAAGTTGGCCTGGAGAACACTCTGCTGCTGGAGGAATGTTTTTCGTTAGAAGAAAATGGTGTAGTGTTTCTTTGTAGTGCAAAGTTAGTTTCTTTTCTCAGTAAGCTGAACCGGAAAATGCATGTTTTTGCCTCTTCTATTACAAAGACTGTGAAGACTTCATTAAAACTGCTTTCTCTTGGCTTATGAAACATAATTTAGGGCACTGGAAGGAAATAGATTTAACAGGGAAGAGTTCATCTTAATGCTGAATATAGCTAGAGTTTCTAGTCCCAGAAGGAGATAAGGAATTTCTGAATTTAATGGTTTCCATCTAAGGATTGGAGCTGAGGTGCTGTCCAAAGTTATCATATACAAAGAAGATGTAGTTCCCGAATGTTTTTTGAGAATGAGAAATGAACTGAAATCATCATGCTCTCAGGGATACACTGCTGCTTTACAGAAGTGTGCTTAGAAGAGCTGCTCTGGAATATATTTGAAGATTAATTGAAATGTTAGGAAACTGAGTGGGAATTTGTCTATGGATATTAATATCCCTAAGTAAATTTTACTAATGAAAAGCTTCAGCTTGATTATGAGGGCTTTCTAGATGAGATAATTTTGAAACTCTGAGTAGAAATCAGACTTAAATAGTAACGCCAGAGAGACATCTTCTTTCTTGGGTAGATATATACCACCAAAAAGGTGTTATTTTATGAATCAGTAAATGATGAAAACAAATTGGGAAGAAACTCTAATTGTTAAAATGTTTTTAAAAATTGACAGCTCAGAGATAACTAACAGACCAATATTTTCATAAAACAAGTGAACCATGCCACTATATGCAACTGCCGTAAACTCCTCCATTTTAGTACATTTAAAATGGCCATTTCATGCTGAATTTGTTGCCAGGCAGTGTCTGCTCACACAGTATGGGTTGTCCAGGCTCTGCCTGTCTCTAGATGGGGTAGCTGTACTCCTTTATCATTGTTCTCCCAGATTTGAACGGGCAGCCCATTGAATTTTATATGTCACGAGGGGTGTTTATACCTTCCTGGTACAACAGTTTAGGAATCTGGGACAATCTGCAAAGTAGGGATGACACGTTGACACATTCACATTCTGCCTTGCACTGTGACTTGTTTGGGATGACACTCTTCTTGCTCTGTGCAGGGCAGTTAGTTCTTTGCTAAGGCACCTATGTTTACATGCACTCTGAGCTCTGTGCTTTCATTATGGTTGATGGAGGTACAGTTTACGTCATCTGTGGAATGAGGAGAAATTTAACTGAATGTCCACCTCAGTGGGCTGGGCTATTTTCCTGGCTTCATTATCTCTGTTGGTAAGATATCTAGGGTGAAATTGGTTCAGTTGTGTGAATATGATCCAGTGCCATTTTAGATGTCCCATGGTGTCAGAGACATCATCGAATCAGGTACGGTGTGACACAGGACATGGGGGAGACTTGTCCCCTTCCCAAATGGTACCTGGAGGCTAGATGGGCTGTCCAACATCTTAGGTAGTAGTGAATCACTATATTTTGGTAACTGAATCTAATTGTTTCATTTCAGTAGACATCAAAATTTAGGTGTCTTAATCTGAAGTTGAATTTCACTCAGGTCTAAGACATCCATGAAAGGATTGGAAGTAAGATATGGAAATCTTTAGATTTGTATGCTGCTGCACTGCAGCTTCAGGACAAATGTGATGTCCCTTTGGTATCTCAGATTGTGCTAGGATTTTAAGATTAGGCAATTGAAAGAAGGGCAGAGTGTGTTCTATAGTGTAATTTTCTCAGTTATAATAAAAATATAGGAATACAAAGAGGATCGGCAGAATCAGTCAAATATCTTCTAGTTATTCCAGTCCAGTGAAGTTTTTGCAACCAAATTGTATGAACTCTGAGCAAGAGTGGAATGTTGATGGTGTTTTTTATTCCAGAATTGCACCAGTCTGCCCTTAAATAAAATATTTATATAGTGCAATTTGCTTTTAAATTTTATCTTACATCTGAGACTGCTAATTGGAGTTACCAAGATTTTTAAGCTTTATTTCATGTAAAATAGACTTTAAAATCTGTATGGTGAAATCAGTATTAAATTAATTGAGAATAATATTTTATTTGAATGATGAATAACATGTGAAGCTTTGTTTCAAAATACTGCTTATATTGTATGTGAATATCTGAGAGTGTGGATTGCTTTTTTATAACAAGTAGCAGATGTGACTTGAGTTCCTGTTTGATATTGACATGCCTGATAGCCAGTAAGTATTAAGTGAGAAACTAGCTGGAAAGAAAACAGTGGGAAAGATAAAATTCCCAGGATAAACAGCTTCAAATGAATTAAGATAGCCATGTCTGCAGTTCCCTTTCAGAAATACTCATTTGACTCTATCCAGACTGGCATCTCTTAAAATTCCCAGGGCTGGCAGCCTAGGAGCTAAGGGCATCCTAAAGCTTGAAGCGATATCTTATGTAAACAGAAGAGTTGTTGTTTTTTAAGCCATCAGAGTAACAGGCTGTATAAACACAGCGTGTTGGCAGGGCAGTGGCTGTCCCCAGAGCAGTGACCAGCTGCCTCAGTGCTGCTGGGAGGTTTGGGTGATGCTGTCTGTCGGGGCAGTGGGTGGGATGAGCCCACCTAGAGCCGGTGCTGAGGAATCCAGGGCTCCCAGGCCCTGCATCCTCGTCGGTGTGATCATGTTGTGGGTGCCCAGCCTGTGCTTGGAAGGTCTGCTCTTAGGAGCTGCTTTTCCCTGGTAGCTGGCTCATCATTTTAACAGTGTGAGATTTAAATGGGATTATTCCCTGTGTCCACTGTTGTTTATTTCTCCAGTTATGGGTCAGGCCTAAGGCGTTTGTCTGACATGGGAGCTGTCTTAGCTCCTGGGTCGATGAGGAGAGGAGGCTCTGTCACTGAGGCCTCAGAGGTAAGGAGATTACATGGCTGTTTTTTCTCTGTGCTGAGTTCTGTTCTCTTTGTAGCTTAGGTCACATAGGGAACCTCTTCCAGGCTCTGTTTTGGGTTTTTTACCTTGGACAGTTCCTTTTGCAGTGGTGAATGGTGAGGGCTGGGCAGTTCCATCTCTGGTGAGGCCTTTTGTGCTGAATCTGCCAGGTGCCACAAGTTCTTACTTTGTCGTGCATTAAGTCTTGGGAATACCTAGAAATCTCTCTACAAATGATTTTATTCTTCATTGAATGTTCTTCATGTAACACAGATGATGTAGTAGGTGGCCTGGATCCAGCTGGGGGAAGGGCAGATGTTGCCAGTCTTATGGCCTGGGCAGCTTTAGCATTTCTTCCTTAAAACACTTGCTCTCCCCCTTCCCTAACTTGTGTGTACAGGCTGTGTCCTGATTCTCCCCAGGTGACAGCTAGAGGCAGCCTGAGCAAGATTATAAGCAAGAGTTTGCTCCATTTGCTCCTCCTTCATTTGAAGACAGATGAAGCCCTCTGGTGAACAGGCTGAGATATCCCAGGTTTCCCATCAGGGCTGTGGAAAGTTCTCTGGGCCGTGTTGGTCCATTAGTTGCAGGGAAGCTGCTTTAGTAATAGTTTCTGTAATTTCATTTGGGCCTTTTGCCACTATAGTATTAGGCTTCCCTCAGTCTCATGGGTCTGTTCCTCCTTCTTGGTATACAGCTCTGAATACATTATTGATTTTTAACCCTCTAGTCCAGTTAGAAATACTCTTGGACCAGAGTAGTCCTCTGGGGATGGTAGGATTCTGTCTCCCTCTCAGGTTTACTCAGCAGGTGTATTCTGCCTCAGTGTTCCCCTCATTTCTGCACTGTTTTTCTTGTAGTTTTGCAAGTTTCCCAGATGTATATGAGATAGATTTCCAATGTTTTTGATTTGCTCCATCACACATAATTTTTGTCGTCTTTGTTTTGCTTATAGGTCTGACTAGTTTCTGTTCCTCCTGTTCTGATTCTTTCCATGTCCTCAGGGTTGTTCCAAACATCTCTGTCCCAGTCTTCAGATGAGACTATGAATTTTAAAGGTTCTGATTCTGCTATTGCAGCTTCTGTTTCTTCTTCTAACTTCCTTATTCTATCCTTGAACTGACTATTGACTGCTACAGTCATGTTTTCCTTGATTTCTATCTTGGCCTTTTTCTTTGCAAGGTCCTTGGCACGCACTTTTGGGCATCAGTCAGACATGCTGCAAGTACTCTCCATATTAAATCCTTTACTTTTCTGTCTTTTACTGATCCTTTGCATTCCCTTACAGTGCTATTTTATCTTTCCAATACCATCTTGTTGGGCCCAATCCTTTCCCTTCTGCGTAAATTTGCAGTTGCTGGCTTGTAAAAGTTGTCTGAGATGTCAGTTCCTAGTTTGTTTGAGTACATGTATTTCCTTCCAAAGGGAATGGTCAAACTGCTGGGCTTGGTGTGCCTGAAGGGATTACCCTGCTCTCTGCACCAGTATTCATGTGGCAGAATTGTTGAGAAAAGGTGCTCAGCAGTGTATGACAAGTGGGACACAGCGATCGTGTGGATGATTGTGTTTAGATTTATTACTAATACAATATCCAAGCACTGTCAATTCAGTGTCTAAATAAGAACTCTGTGATCTGTTACGATGGTTTGTATAATCAGGTTGTGGTCCCTCCTGTTGAGTCACGAGGGTTCAGTGAGACAATTGTACTTCCTAAATTTCTCTGGGAAGTCTAGGTGCAGCTGGGTCCACTTAGCCTCAAACTGGCCAAGAGATTTGGCTAAAGCAGGTTCTGCTAGAAATGTATAGGTTTACAGTCTTTGACCTCGTAGAATTCAAAATTAGAAGGAAATTTTGTAGCTTCTTTAGGATTTCATCTCCTCATTTGAACAGATACTAGTGCTTTTTACTCAGCTTTCCAAAAATTAGTGTTCCTTGTCTTTGGGCTGGATGTAAACCTGCAGGCATCTCTGCCAGGGTTGGATGTCCCCTCCCCAGGAGCTGCCTGCAGCCTCAAGAGACCTGTTTATGCAGTTGGCCCAATCTCCATCAGCATTTTAAGAACAGGAAACCTTAGGGCAGACTTTTATCTTAACGTATTTCTGAAGCCTTAACCTTTCATTTCTGGTTATTTTAGTAAACTCAGTAACGTGGGACAGACTTTACTGAAGTTTGTCACAATAAAATTTTGTTAGTATGAAAGATAATACAAATGGGATGTATTTCTGTACATAAAATGCAATTTACTTGGAAAATGTAACAGTGGTCATGATAGAAATGAAAATTTCTTTATAATTTGATGAAGAAATTTATTCAAATATAATCCACAAGGAAAAACATCCATGAGTTTTTCGAAAATATCAAGCCAGTCACTGACTCTTCAGGTAAAGGTTTTCTCAGTGTCTGCTTCTGTTAACTCAGGTTGTCTGAAGGTAGATTGTACATACTGCTGGGACCTATTGCTTTTTGTTGACACATTCAACAAGTGTATGAATATATGTAATTCAGTCTCTCCAACTAATTCTAAATATACCATGTTTTTTCTTTAGACTTCTTAATGTCAGTGGTACACTGAGTGCTTAGATTTGACTTCAATATGTTGCACAAGACTGCTTTGTATTATTTAAATCTCATAAACCCTACCAGTGCCAAGAGGAAATGCCTCAGAGCCAATATGATTTTCAAGCAAAATGCACCCTATTTGCAACAAATTGCCCTGTGAATGTTTATCATTATAAAGATAGATTAAAAGAAAGATGTTATTTTTCAGTTTTATGGGATAGAATGGGAAGGACCTGAGCTTGTCACAAGATGAGAGAAATTGCATATCTGTCTTCTACTTCATAAGCATTACGGCTTTGCAAGAAATACTGGTAGCTTGTTGATGGATCCATAAGAATTAATAGTTGAATTAAAGAAATACAGTAACTGTAGATTTTTCTAGGGAAAAAGATTGCTTCCTGAATAGTCAAACTGGAATCATCTTGTTATTACTCACATTGCTGCTGTCTTGTACTGTAAGAAATAGTACTGATATTTCCAACACATTTATCTTAATAACAAGAATATTTGGCCTCAAATCAGTTACTGAAGCTAGAAGTAGTATAACATGAATGGCATAATGTAATGTACTCAAATACTGAGTCTGTCCCTCTGAGACATCATCTTCCCAATTCACCTGAACTTACACAATGAAATCAGCTGCATTCTCAGGCCACTAGTCCTCTTGAACTGTTGTGAGGTTTACTTACTTTCCAAAATCTTTAACAGATATTTCTTCATTATGGAATGCATTTTGGGAAAATTACATTGATTTACTTAAATATTTCTATTGGTCTGATTGATGAAAGAGTTTGATATGTAGACTTTAGTCTGCTGAGGCTCTGTGTGTGCTTAAGTTCATGAATTTGATTAGTTGCAGTCAGTCATGAAAAAGAACCTAAAAGGTGGTATTTGTCCCTAAGTTGTGACAGCTCAGTTGTGAAACTTAGTGAGGTAAGATAAAGGTGCTTGAAGGGCTGAAGGTGACTGGGGATCACAGGGAATCTTGGGCAATTATTCATTCCTGTGGTGGAAGGATACCAAATGTGCATTTCGTCTATTCATTTTTTGATTACTTAATGTAGAAGCTAGTTGTCTCAATTAATCAGTATGAAGAGATGAGCTCTCAATTTTTTTCTTCACAGAGATATAATATTTTTAATGAAAAGAACCAGATTTTGTTGATGTAGTAATCTTGTTTCTTTCAATCAACCTGTTGTTCAGCCAGCTGCAGTTTTGAGTAATTACTTAGTGCCAGAAGAGCTACAACTACTTGCTTTCCTTCTGACTAAGAGGATATGAGTCCCTCAGGGATGACATTAATCTGTAACCTAGGCAAAACAATCTGCTTTAACATATTTTAGGTAATTAGTAGAGATATCAATTAGTGATAGGTATTGTAGTCTTTTGACAATCGTTTAAAGTTGGGAATTGATACATCAGCAGGTGTTAGAACTGCACAGGGTTGGTTTTTTTTTTGTTTCTACTTTTTGTATGTTTTTTATTTTATTGTGACTGCTTTATATTTTCTGTCTTAATGTCAATGCATAGTGTTGTAAATGATCACATTGCAAAAAGACAAAAAGTATTCCATGCTGAGCTTTCTCAGTGGGGTGAGGGTGCTGTTTGTCCGGACTTCAGTTGTGGACTCCAGCATTGAACCCTGCTGTTACTGTGTGGAGAGCAGTGATGTGCTGGTCCTACACTTTGTTTGTGCATATGTTGGAGAAGTTGTTTGGTCTCTGCTGCTCTATTTATTGCAGGTAACACTAACTCTTTGTGCTGAGGGCTTTTTGTGTAAACAGAATCACAAAGAAGTCCATTCTGAATGAGACAGAAGAATGTTTATGTATGAGCTAAGCATGGATAGTATATAATAGAGCATTTAACATTCCTTGAACATTTAATTTAAAATAAACATACAGGAAACTAAGAGTAGATTTGGAAGTGATTTGTTTGGAGCATTTTTGTGGACATATGTGAGTCAGAACAATTTCAAAATAAATTCTTTACCACTTACTTGAATATATTTCAGTTTTAATAGAAATTTCCTTGTAGTTCTGGCTGACTTGCACAATTTCAGATGTTTAAAAGAAGTGCCTGCAAAGTCAGTGTTGTTTTGGGGGTTTATTTCAGATTGACTGTTGCAAGAGGACATGTTTAAATCAGAGCTACCTTTAGTAAAACTTCAAAATTACCTATGTATAGTCTGTAGTTCCAGTAATACAACAGTTCTAGTAGAAGCATAGTACTAGTAATACAATAGAGCTCCTTGTTAGAACAAGAGATAGATGGTTGTTTTTTATTATTTTGACATTCAGTGGTATGAGTTTGAGGTAGCTAGATGTCTAATATATACGGAATCTAGCTTAATAATTTTAAATATAGCTCTGTATGAGGGTATGGTTTTATAATTCTACCCAAGAACAATCTCTAGTCTTTTTCTCTTTACTGATGTCTTTGTTTTTCTTTATACATACATTACAGTGTTGCATTTTTTGTTTTTAGTAAAAAGCTTTTGAAGCAAAAAAAAAAAAACAAAGTTCAAGATTTTTGGAAAGGATTCAGCATGATGGCTCTTCCCCAGAATGCATTTTGTCCTATTTTCTTTGTGTATTCTTCCTTCCTTTGGAGGGAAATTGTGTAATGCCATGCAGTGACTTCTTTAGAAGACGTTAAGGAAGCGCCATTTGCTCTCCTAAGTAGCTTCTACTCGGAATTTGTAGATGTCTGTGTGTGTATCCCTTCAGATTGAAGAGGGAGCTACTCAATGAATGAGGCTGTCTGCCCAAAAGTCCCCTAAGTCCCAAATGGCAACCAAGCTTTCCTCTTCCTAGCACTGCCTGACTCCAACGTGGGCCCCTTCCCTCCTAAGTCTGAAAGCTTTCTGTCAGTGCTAATGCACTCATCCATAAATGCTCAGAAAAATTGCATTACAGATAAGTACCCCTGCTGTCATACCCTGGAATTCTATCCTGTGGTATATTTAACATTCATTTCTTGGGTGCTCAGCAGGGAGCAGTGGGCATGGAAATTCAGTGGATCAGATTCTGTCTTGTTCTATGCAGCAAGAACAGAAGGAGAGCGTTGTCTCACTTGCGTGGACTGCCTGTCTTTGCACATACTCCACTGCATGTGCTTTTGCTTCCCCCAGCTAGAGAGGAGACTTAAGGCACCTACTCTAGGACAGTCACCTACTTAACCAAGGGTTAGAGAACAAGGCAGACTGCATTTGAGGAAGTGGACCCTATTTCATAGTTTCTGTGTCTCATGGTGTAATTGTGATTATTAATTAGAAGAACTGCAATTGCTTTGACTGCATACGTTTATTTTGGTTTCTCTAGACTTCAGTAACCATGAAGAGGTAATCCACACACATTTTAGTCTTAGCATAGAAATGTATAGACCTTTTACCACAACTAAAAAACAAGTACATGAATGCTGTAATGTCTTCAGAGGATAAAGACTGCTAGGGTGGATATCATAAGCCATGTAGACTTCTGGGCATTGCTTCATGATAGTTTTGCATTCACAGTGCTGGAGTAATTAGTAAAGCTGCTAATTCCTGCAGTGCCAACAGCAGGACACTGTTCTAGGTTTGGCAGTAGCATTATAGGAGCCTGAAACACTTAAACAGGCTACCTCACAATTTTATCTAACACAGCCAAGGAGTGCTGAATAGTTCTTACTACACTTTTTCACTGATTAAGTGCAAAATAATAATAGCCTCATAAAATATATGAAAAATAAATACTACTTTTAGTCTTTGGTGAGAAAAAACTAACTGTAAAACCTTTCATAACTGTATTGCTGTTAGTTGTTTATACTCAAATCCATTTGCTTTTATCAAGTTTCCATGAACACTTTAAATTGGATTTATTATTGTGCACAGTAAGAAATATTTATGGTTCTTGATTGCTTTTTTTCCCTGTATTACATACTCTGCCACTCAGGGAGGAATGGTACTCATTTCACTATATTCTAAGAATTTTTCCTGGGAAAGTATTTTTGTGTGTTGCAAATATGCATTTTTTATTTTTAAGGAAATGCTAATTACCTTCCAGGATACTTATAGCACTACAGGGTGAGCACTGGAGGCAGTTCAGCAGAGGACTGCCTGTCAGTGAGTTCCTGGAGGAGAACCTGTGAGGTGGCTCAGGAGCTGGGGATGTGAGAGGGTCAGTTCCCTCATGCAGTGTGTTGCTTCAGAAAGTTTGGGTGCCGCTGTTAATTTTGCCTTTTAAGCTGTTAAAAGTTACTTTGCCTCTCTGAATGGGCACCCAAAGTTACTATTTTATTGTTCAGGTTTTTACTGACTTCTGAGATGCTCCAAATTTCTAACAAGTTCTCTGTTTTTTCCCTGTGGAAAAGCTAGCTGACTTCTGTCTTCAAATACATTAATGTTTTAGGTTGATATTTCTCAAGTCCATATTTTATGAATGTGTTGATTTATCAAAAATGTGTAAACCAACATTAACTTATTTCCAGTCCAGTGACGATACATGCAATGTATTATATTAAAGCAAGTCCAGTGTAAACTTTGGCTAAATAAAAATGCCTCAGCAGCATAAAATATTAATAATATGTTGAATTACAGAAAAATTAGGCTTTGAAAAGTCACATGCTCTATATTGACATGCCTTTAACTGAATCAGGTATGTTGTTATAAGATCTCTCTGTCCAGATGGATGTTGAAAATACCAGGTGATGGAAGCGGCACAGCATGTTTCCCTGGTTACTCTGTGCCACGGCTGTTTTGGGGAAATACTTGTTCTCCAGAGGCAGCATTTTTGCAAATACCTTGCTGTAGTTTAAGCTTCTGTCATTTCATTCAGTTATTCCTTCTTAGCTCTGCATATTTGATTCCTTCCAAGCACCCTCAGGGCAGCTTGAAGAGCAGTTCAATAAACGAATTCTGCAAATCTTGTGTGTGTCCTGGTCAGCCTAGTGATTGTTTTTTCCAGCTTTATGTGGGTTAATGTGTATATGCACTCTATTTGTATCATGCTCCATGACTGTGACCACCTTAAAAAGATGGTTGGGCATCTGTATTTTCATTTGAATATCTGTTGATGAAAATGTTCTACTGCAAACATCAGTCAAAAATTATGCGGCTTAGGGGCAGTCTTGGAAGAATTTTATGTCCGTGAAGTAAATTGATACTTTCTGGTGTATATGATCTTTCTTCTGTAAGTTTTAAGTAATTTTAAATTAATTCCCAATTAATTGCAGCATGATGAAATTCCATTTTGGTGTATGTAAAAATGAACTCAACAGCATCCTAGAAAATTCATTGTAAGACTGTTCCTGGTCTGAGATAGCTTACATGCTTTTTAGTGGCTGAGAATCTCAAGAGGAGCTGGTTCACCAGAGATGTGGTTGTGTGCATCTGTGTGAGTGTAATGCAGCAGGAAGAGGAAAGAATATGCAGAATAAAAACAGCACCTGCTTTTCATTACCCAGATGGTCATAACAAAATGAGACTATTTAGTGTTATAAATTAGAGGTCAAAAAATGTCTGTTGCCTTGCAAATGACTTTGTGCCTGTCTCCCATATGTCCTCTGGTTACCTTAATAGCAGTGTTTCAGAGATATTTTACTCTTTTTAAGCAGTGAAAATTAAAAGAGCAGTTGTTAAATTAGGTACTTATTTTCTAGATATATAAATCTACAAATTATGTATTAGAATTTATTTTAATAATTAAATACATGCTCTTTCCTGTGCTGTTAGCAACTATCATACAGTATTTCATACTATTGTTATGATTGCACTGAGTGTAAATGAGCTTGGGAAATGAGAAAAGCTCCTTCATTACAACCACTGAAACATCACTCAAAATCTTTCATCATATCCAAATGTGCTCATGACTTTTTCACAGGCTGCCACTCCTTTTTGCTCCTCACCAGTCTTTTTAGTGTCAAACAAGTTGGAAGGGTGAAACACTAGGGGGGAGCTTGTACAAGTCAGAGCAGAGTGGGCCAGCTTGGGTCTCTTCAGGTATCCAGTGATAGGACTTGTGGGAATGGTGTAAAGTTGTGCCAGGAGAGGCTCAGACCAGACATCAGCAGCATTTCTTCACCGAGAAGAGTGATCAGACTCTGGAACAGGCTTCCTGGAGCGGGGGTTGGTGCCCCAAGCTTGTCAGTGAGAGGCATTTGTGAATTGTCCCTAATGATATGTCTCAGCTTTTGGTCAGACTGGGACGAGGTGGGCATTGTAGGTGCCTGCAAGGGGAGCAGTCTGTTGTGTTCTACACTCCATTCCACAGGAACGGGAAGGGAGCTGAAAGCCTGTGTCAGTTGAAGCTGGAAGATGAGTGCTGTAGAGAAGTGACAGGGAGACATGCTGCTGGTTGCCAACCACTCTATTTCCCTTTTAGGGCTTTCTCCTCTCCATCTGTGCTATTGCATCTCTGTTGCTGTCCTCCCTCACATGCTTTTTGCTGCCTTATCTGCCTCCTGCTTTTTGCAGCAGGTTGCCTTGCAGCTGTGCCCTGAAAAGGACGTAATGAGTAATGTCTTCAAAAATGGCTTCCATTTGAGGTGATAGGTGCTTTGTTCATTATTTGTGTCAGTTTTTCGTGCTGTTGTTAAAGATGGAGAACCTCAATAGTGAATTTCCATAATTTGAAGGGATTACATCTAAGAGTGACTTTAGCCCTATTCCTCTGAGCATGTTGGAGTGCTGGTGTTTGTTAATAATGGCCGTATGGCTGTCATCTCCATGGTCTTTAATTCACTGAAAAGTCCTAGAATTTTCCTATCTCCTGTCACTGTGTTTTGATGTGTTTTTATCTTTGATGTGGCATGTGTCCACATTTAATTCTTCCAATGCATTTTCACCTTGTTAGTAAATGACCCACCAGGTACTCTGCTCATTCTACTTTGACATTTGTGTTAAGGTTCTGTATTTTTGTGTGTGTGTGTGTTTCTTGAGAACACCTGCTATCAATGAAAAATATGCTTAAATGAAGGCCATTTTGATTGTATACTTCAGCAGCAGGTATAATGATTTAGATATAAAACCTGAAGAACTGATTTAAAATCAGTGAGATAACATATTTCTGTGATTCCCATGGTGTTATATATGTCTGAGATTATCAGATTCATAATTTTTCCAAGTGTTATAAACATGTTGAAGTTTTAGTAACATAACACGCTTCAGCATTGGATTGCATTGGACAAGGAAAATATGTTAATATATATTTATGTATTTAAAATGCCTATATTCATTATGAAAAATGCCATATTGATATTTCTAAGAAGTATTTCTAATGTTATAGTATAAAAATTTGATCAGTTAATCAAGACTAATCAGATTACCTGTTGAGGAGCACATAAAAATAGCAGTGACATTTATTTTAACCTTATCACAATAAACATAAGGAAATGCTTTTTCAGTGGAGTGTAGACCTACTGTCATTGGGAAGGAAAAGACATATAGTAGTTATTTTACATTTCTTTGTGTTATCATGAGAATTGGAAGGCAATTTGTGTGACCAGAGCTGTAGATTGCCCCGATGGATACTTTATTTATGGCTGTTGTAATTATGCTTATGATACTATGAGATGCTTGTTAGATCTGTGTACACAGATGTAGTGGGCTTTAACCTGCTTACTCATCACTTTATGCTCAAACTTTGATAGTGCTTCGTGCTGGTGTTATAATTGTTTTGATTTTTTATTTTTTGTTTGGAGATTCATGTCATTGTATGAAATATTGATTGTATACTTTCAAAATAAATTTAGTTACTCTTATGTATCTGCTGAGATCCTAGACAATGAGAAACCATCTTCTAAGCACAGTCTGTGCCTGAAACTGCTGCTAAAATTAACCCTTTCAGCTTACCCTCATGTTGGTACACAGACTGGTACAATCCTTAGTTATGGGACTCTTCTTTGAGGATTAGACTGTTCCCAGATTTATTTATACCCGTGTTCTGATGTGAGGTTGGTTGTCATAGTCTCGTAAAGGCATGATAATTATACTGCCTGAAATTGCAGCTTTTAGAATCTGTCAAATAGTCCCTGACTCTCTGGAGAGGAAATGGTATATTAAAATATATCTATTTTAATCAAAATATCTCTATATCAGGTTTTCCATGAAGCCAAGTTATAGGTTACATGGACAGTGAATGTCTCATTTGACACACACATCTCTGAATACTGTGAGGGTTTGTTTGAAGTAAAAGTATACATTAAAGGAGGGTACTTTATAACAGAAGGTTATAATTCAGTGATTAGACAACAGATCTATTTGTAGGAGCATTCTATTACATAATGTATCTTGCCATTCTTCACTTCTGTGATGTATTGTCACATTTTGTATTGATATTTCAACTGCCTTGGCTATTTTGAGTGACACTGGTGTTAAAATAGAGTGCTCTATCTGTCTGTATCAATATAATTGCAGACTATAGGAAAAACATATTAGAATATTTGGAATAAATTAGATTTTACTTAAGGACTTCTGGAAGTATATAATATAGTATACAGATGGCTGCTAACTGTCAGCCTTCAATGGGGTTGCCATGGTTTTTTGCTGAAAAGAAGGTGGCAGTGAGTGTGCAAATACCTCTTATCTTTTTTTAGGGCATCTGGTATTCAGTAGAGTCGAAAATCAGGCATCATGATCCTTAGCAGGATTTAAGTGATATATGTGGAGCCTTTTAGGTGAAGTGAGTATGTTTTGAGAGTAGTAACAGAAAGTAATCAGAATCTGATGTGTGTGAGCTAGATACCCATGGTGAAACTGGGGATCCACAGAGAGCAAGCAGAAAGCCTTGCAGAGTGAGAATCCAGGGCACTGCTCAGCAGAGCTGCTTTTGTGGGAGCAAGAGCAAAACAAGAATATGATAATCTCCATAAGAATTGTGCTGATCTTTGGAAGATTCAGAAGAAGTACTTTTTTCAAGACCATTCTTAAGGCAACCCCAGATCTTTGAATTTTTGTGTCATTTATTCATTCAATTACATTGTATACAATGGAAAAAAAAAGCAGTGTATTTGAATTAGAAGGAAAAATAACCAAAAAACAGAAGATATTTCTGTGTAGGTCGACAGCCAGTTTTTGTACTTTCTTGAGAAGTAACTGCTATCACACCCAGTTTATTTTATGCCTCCTGCCTCTGCAGACTCTTCCTCTGATTCAGGGACTAAGATCTGCTGTACGGTCCTTTCCGTTCTTCTGCATTACCCATGATTTAATCAGCTCTGGGCTATGCTGAACACAAAACAGTGCAGAATAATTAATAACATTTGCTATACTTGACAGCTTTAAGGTTTATATTATTGGTTTTGTGGTTTATTTACACATCTCACCTAGCTAATAGCAAGAGTGGACTATTAAGATGTTTACCATTGCTTCCTTCAGTTTGTTTCTTTGCAATTACAATTCTAATACAACTACTACAAATAAATATGTCTCTAAACAAAAAAATGGTAATCATTACCCTATTAATTTATTTTCTAGTTGAATCTTGAATTCAAAATTAATTTAGCTGGAGCAGATAGAACTCATATATCCTCATTCAGTTCAGTATGAATTAATGCAAAATGAGCAGCTGAGTTTACTTGTATTGCTCAACAATCCTTATACAAAATTACTGGCATTATTTAAGGCCATCGTGGGTCAAAGATTTGACTGCCTAGTAGAAGTATATAAAAAGACTGGATGCTTTCTTAAAGAATACTTCTGTTTATAAAACAAAAATTCTATTGGGCTTGATAACCTTTTGAGTATAGAAGAAATCCTGAACCCACAGTAGACGGTGTCCCAATAGCATAAGAAATGCTGTGATGCACTTTAGAATTTCACTGGTACTGTGCCCACAATGCTTTATGTTCTATAAAATAGTTTTAGAGCTGATTCATCATTGTAGAGATTGTAGAGTTGTACCTATGCTACTAGCTTTTCACATAGAACAATGGAGCTCTGGAGAAAAAAACCCAAAAAAGATGATTTTTTTCATCATGTCTGTTTGTCTTTCTTAGGTGCATTGAAGATGTATATCTGCTAGCAGGTGAAGGACTAAAGTGTTCTAAAGTGTTCCTGAACCATATGTAAACCCAGTGACTTTATTATTAGAATATATTTATTAACATTCTGCTATGAAAAGGTTCAGTTTTCAACCATCTATATGACAATTCATATACATGCAAAATGTTCTAAAATTAGGAACAGCTCTTGCTTGTATTGCAAAAGGCAATGCAAGATGAATATTTAAGGGTGAGTTGGAGCTCAGGTTCTCCCTAGGGAATATCACATTGCCTGCAGTGCCAAATACTTACAAGACAATTCAGGGTGATACCCACACCCAGGGATATCAGGTTCTCTTCCCTTTTGCTTCCAACAAGCATACAGGTGAGCAGTGAAAGATCAGTCTATCTATTTGTCTAGTCTGTCCATCCAGCTAATTTTTCATGTTTGCCTCTCTACCTGCTTCTATAACCTTCTCTCAGGATGTCAGCTTAAACCTGCCTGATTTGTATCCCTTCCAAACACTTCTGATTGTCCTTTCTTAGAGTTTGACCTGTGAGTTTTATCTTTTCTTCCTACAGCAAGCAGGTTATGCTTCTTTCTTCAGATCTCTTCATAGCATTTTCTCCGTTCTGCCACCCACCCAGTCATTCATCATTTGTTACTGAGGTGTCATCTCCCAGCTGAGATCTGCCTGCTGAGCCAACCTTCATCACTCTTCTTGCAGATTCTCAAGGAGAAATATCCTTACTCTTCTCATGTGGTTGTCCTCCATGATAGCACCTGTAAACTGCATTGGTTTGTCAGTGTCATATTAAAAAGCAACTCTTACAAATAAGAGTCTTTGTTAAAACTTACCTCTTTCCGATGCTTAATATTGGGGATTTAATTGGAAAAATAGTGTGTAAACTGGCACTGAAATGAAAGCTGGTAATGTTGGCTAGAGCTGGCTGGGATTGGCTGTGCTGGACATGAAGGAAGCTTCAGGCAGCTTCTCACAGAGGCCACCCTTCAGCCCCTCTGTTACCCAAACCTGGCCATGCAAACCCGATAAACCCTGTAATAAGTATATAAACAGGATGAGACTGGGCCTCTCCTTACTTTAAACTGAGTACTGAAGAGTGTAGTAGTACGTGTCCATTGCTCAGATACCATTTTTTGGTTGGGAGTTTGCATAGTAGGAAAAACAGGCAAGGAAGACTGGTGGATGAAATAGTTCATGTTCCCTGAAAAGTCATGAATTTTTCTTGTATTTTTCCCACTGATTTCCTAATTGTCTATTTCTAGATCTAAGCATATGTAGTGGAATCTGAATCTCAGGAGAGCCCTCTTGTCCTGCAATGAGAGTGTGTTGGCACAGTGCTGTGATTCATGGGCAGGTCTCATAGTGTTGGATCTAGTGCTGTACTTGGCTGTAGAGAACTTCAGGATCCAGTCCTGGCTTTATTTGGAAGCTTTAAGGGTGTGCCTTCAAAAGATACCTGCTCCTCTGAATCCTTAATTCCAGGATAAATTAAGAATTTAAACATCTTTAAAGTCCAGGGCTAAGTTAATCCTTCCTTAAACATGTCAGTTCTAGAACATATCTCTATTGCTTTTATGTTTGTCTTTAATTTTGGATTTTCACAGCACCTTTTATGCTGATCTTGTGGCATATAATTGTTAGAGCTGCTGACACACAATTAAAAAATTCTGCTCCAGTTTGATCATGTCTTTTGTTTAAGCTGTTCTGCACTGCTGCTGATTGGTGTTAGCTGAATGTTTCTATGGACTTCTTACACAAAGCTTTCTCAGATGCTTCTCCTTCAATAAAAACATCATAATTTCTCCAGAAACATTTTTTCAGATTCATAGAATTTGTCTCTGAAATGATTTTCATATGGCATGAGAGAGATGTTTAGTAGGGGACAATAACCAATAGCCAAAATATAGTATAGATCACAAAGGTAAATCTGCATATTTTCCATTTTCTTTTGGCAGATAGACAGACAGCCTCTTATGAGAAGTTACATTTTTCCAAGATTTTCAGTTAACTACATGAATAATTGCTCCATATTTTGCTTGCAGATATTGGAATCTGTCTTCATATAATAATGATAGCCTAGCCTTTAATTTGTGTGCAGGAATTTTAATTGGTAGAGATGTTTTCCATAGCAGCATGCATCTTCTGAAATAGAGCAGTACACATCTTTTGATTAGTGCAGCCTAAGTCACTGGAGTGTTCAGGGTGGCAGTATCAATTTCAAGGCAGAAAAGCTAAAAAAGAATTTAGAAAGAGTAGCAAGCCTGTTAATATCCCATGTCACTTTATTTGTATATTCATGTTTTAAAGTCTAGATTTTTGCTTATCAGTATGCTATTCAAATACTATTTTCTATTAGGAATTTGTTGAAGGTTTTTTTATTTGATTAAAGAATTATATTTTTTCCTGCACTTCTATTAAAATACTGGCAGGTAAATGAATGGATAAATGTAACATGACCTTTTTCCCCTACAAAAATGGAAATAAATAATTTTATTGAAAATTCCTTTCATGTCTGTTGTGTAATTTCATTTGTAGAAGTGTTTTTAAAGTAGGACACTTACTGTGTGTACTGCTTGACCCTGCTTGACTTGGACATCTTGGACTTTCTAGAATACCCTAGAAGATACTACAGAGGCATTTAACATGTCAATATAACATTTATATGGAGTTTATTTATCCATTTCCTTTTTAAACCCGGATATATAAAGTTGCTAAGAAGAGACTATGTATTTATGTAGATAGCAAAATTAATATTTAACATTAAGATTTCAGAGTGTGCCTCATCAGTGAGATGGTCTATTTTTGCCCATTTCTCTTTTAGTTCCCATTCAGAAACAATTCTGTTCTCCCTCTCTGATCCCCCTTCTTATTCTCCACCTGAGTGTACTCTTTGGATTTGTTCCCTTGGTTTCAGGTGTCCTGCCTGAGGACTTGTTGCTGAAGATTGATGAAGCATGGCATGAACTTTTGCCCTTCTTCTCCTTTGTATGTTTTGTTTGTTTGTTACTTTGGTTGATCCTGTCATCCTTTTTGTTGTTTTTCTTCTTATTATTTCTTTAAGTATCTCCTGGTCATCTCTTGGCACCTTTTCTCTCCACATTTCCAGATGCCTTGCCTTCTATCTTCGTTCTGACTTACTTTTTTCTAGAAAATATTTTTTAATGGAAAACAAGCTATATCCATAGTGTCTAATTTCATGTCTCGTACAACATTTTGGAAGCAGTCACAATACATAATTTTTCTTTCTGGAATTTAAGAAAATGTTTTTCAGCCAAGAAAAGAGTATAATCCATTGTAGGTTTTGGAGAGAAGAGAAGATGCAGATAAAAGTTTCTGTTTCTTGTCTATTCTTTCCTCTTTTTTGTTTGCTTAATGTTTTAATTATTTATTACTTTTCTTTTGAAATTGCTCACACTTGCTATTTTTGTAGATGCTTGAAAAGATCCATGTCTTTTCTTGAAGCATCCTTTTAAACAAATACTTTTAAAATAGACTTTAATATTCTCAGCTGGGTAGGCATGAATCCATGTGTGGGCCAGAACTGACATGTCCCAGTGATTATCAACAGTTTTGCCTCTGATGCAAGAGCATGTAGTGACAGGACAAGGGGCACTGTCTTCAAACTGAAAGAGAATAATGTATTTTGAATGGTTGAAATAATGTATTATGAAAAAATATTTTACTGAGGATGAGGGTGGTGAGGCAATGGCCCAGGTTACACAGGCAAGCTGTGGATGCCCCATCCCTGGAAAGGTTCAAGGCCAGACTAGGTGGGGCTCTGAGCAATCTGGTCTTGTGGAAAGTGTCCCTGCCCATGACAGGGGTGTTGGACCAACATGATCTTTAAGGTCCCTTCCAACCTTTGACACTCTGTTATTCTCTCCAGTACTGAGGGCTGTGTATTTTCTGACTGAAACAAAAATCTGTCTTATATTTTCATTACTCCATAAAATTGAAGTGATGAATATAAGTGCCATCAGTTCTTGGTATTGATGGCATCCATCCTAAAAGAGAGAAAGCTATAGGATTTTTTTCAGCCTTAAAAACCCAGCATTAAAAACACCACAGCATTATACATACCCAGACCTGATGGAATATTTTTGTATAAAATGGTTAAAATTTGTTGAGCAAACAAGCACTCCACAAAAATATTAAATTCCTTATTAGCTCAGCATCAAGTTGCAGTTCTTGTGTTGGGTTGAGCCTGAGCAGACCTGTTTTGCAGGGGAACAGATTGTCTTGCAACACGGTGTACTCCTGGAAATTTTCTTTGGAATGAGCCTGTGGCATTTTCTGAACTTGGGAGGCTGAGCTAATCAAGGCAGCTGACAAATCCTTCAGCATGCTTGAATCAGTGTGGTTTTGTCCAAGCTCTTTCTTTGCCCTGTACACCCTTAGGCACAAATTGACAGATTATTTTTTTTTACCAGCTGCTGAGATGGTTGGCAGGAGACATGAAACCAGATGAAAAAGTTTGTTAGTCTGAGACATAAAATTTAGACAAATTGAAAAATTTCCTTTTCACCTTTTCATTGTGAATTGTATTTTTGCCTGTTTTTAAAATAATTTGTGCTACCTAATCTGCTGCAGCATAAGCACTTTTGTCTGATTAAATTAGGATGCTTCTCATGAAGCAGGACAGTTCTCAAATGTGGCAGGTCTTGGAGATCTCTCTGCTGTTTCACCAGAGCTGGGAAAAAAGAGCTCCTTAGGAGAAGTTTTTTGTATGCCTGTTAATGAACAGTGAGGTAAATTGTGAATGTGACATATAAAGTGGGAGACAGGAAAGAAGTAAGAGGTGTTCCCAGATACACAAGGGTACAATGGGCATTTTTGTGTGCTTGATGAGTCTAAGTAAGGCAGTTGCTCTTTTTCACTCTCAGAATCAAGGCCTACCTGCCAGTTACCTTTCTGGAAGGAACAAATTGCTCCTAAAGAAAAGCAGGGCATATAGCAAATTTGTATGGCTTTCTGGGTAACAAGATTAACCAGCATCGAAATCGGTGAACAAAACAAGCAGAAAGGTACTTACACTTTTTAGATAAAATTTAATGTCTCTATTTACTTAGAATCACAGAGGCCTTCCCAGCCTTACTTATTCTCTGATTCTAAGATTGAGTCCAGCACTGCCAAGTCCACCACTGCACCGTGACCCTAAGTACCACAAACGACATGTTTTTGAACACTTCAGAGATGGTGACTTCACCACTTTCCTGGGCAGCCTGTTCCAGTGCTTCACAACCCTTTCAGTGAAGACACTTTTCCTAATAGTGAATCTAAACCTCCCCTGGCACAAAGTCCTCTTGTCCTGTCTGTTGTTACATGGGAATAAAGATGGACACACACCTGTGTACACCCTTCTTACAGGTGGTAGGAGAGAGCAATAGTCTTCCCTGATTGTCCTTTTCTCCAGGCTAAGCAACCCTGGGTACCTCAAATGCTCCTCATTATACTGGTGCTCCAGATTAATTTCCAGAATTATATTTTAGCTCTTTATCCTGTTCCGCACAAGTGTTCATTGGGTTCATAGTGCTTTACTGGGCTGCAGTACATTATTCCCTGAACTGTTTAGTGATAGATATGCTAGTAAGGAGAAGGGTAATGATAAGCCTGCATAGTGGCAGCTATGAGCTCCAATGTCAAAAATAATTTTATTATATTCCCTTTCAGTCATGTACTCTGTGCTTCTGCATTTTTCAGGTATTAGGTATTCACAAATCATAGGGCAAAATGAGTACTGGGATGACTTTTATGGTAATTTTAAGAAAAATTTTCCAAGGAAGTACAGTTAGTTTGTAAATCAAATGGTCTATTTGTCTGCCAGGCTCTTTTCCCCCAATATTTTCTAAACATGTCAGCTAATTTCAAATTTATGGGAAGTAGAAATTCATTAGTTGCTGTCTTACAGTTTTGTGGTAGTGACAAGATAAAAGTCATGCCTGAAATCAGGTTTTTGGGAAAGAGTCATAATGCTCCTTAGTCTAATGGAAATGCTGGTTCCTGGAAAAAACTGTGGTTTCCCACAGAACTGATCCCAGTCTTTTCTGTGCTGATAATACAGTGAGGTGCACTGGGCTTGAGGAGTGAACTCTTTGAGTCTGGCACAAGACTTTTATGCCACTTTTTCTATTTCCTGGACTAGGCACTGCCTGGAAAGTGGGTGCCATTGCTTGGACTTCTAATGATGAAAAGCCATGCATGGGAGCTGAGAATATATTTGGTTTTATGACATGTTGCTGTTAGAGCTGCAAGAATTTGGCACTAACAAAAAGGAATGCATCTTTTTGACAGGGTGAAAAAAGATACTTGGCCATTTTGGCCAGTGTGGTGTCTTCTGGCCAGCTGGAGTTAGGAATATAATGCCTAGATATCATTTATGGACATCCACTTGTGTAAGGGCCCAGCAAGGATTCAGACCTGCTCCTGGGCTGTAACAAGCAGCTGTGTGGATTCATCACAAGGAGGTTTCACTGTTTTGGGAGCTTCTCAGGTTGCTTGTTTCCTGGCAGCACTCCTGCTTACTCTGGATTCAGTTTCGTATAACTGGTGTTTGTTAGTGATCTCATTTGTGATACTTCTTTTTTTTTTCCAACTGAATAAGAAGCAAAGGACCTGGAGAAAAAGGGATGCTTCTCATCACTGATTTTTAGATACATGCCAGGAGCATATACTGTACTCTTATTATTTGAAAGCATTATGCTGGGCTCCTTTTCTCCCCCTTGACAAGATAACAGGCTTTGATGAAGTGGGTTGCAGACAGGTTCAAATGTGTCTTCTTCACCTTTTGAAATTGATTTCTAGAAATGTTGTTGGAGGAATCAAAGGATATTTGCATGAATGAAACAAGTCTCCTTTGACATCAGTATGTTTTAATTTAGTGCCGTGGCCTGGAAAAGGAAAACAAGTATTCTTAAGGCAGCATGACAAATCTATGAAAAACATGCATCTTGTTTGCCAGAGTATCAGTTGTGTACCACTCTAGCATGAGTTTTAATTCCTTGTGTCAAATAACCAGAGTAGTGACATCATATTACCTGATGTTAACGTGGTTTCTTTCTTATGAATACAAGTTCACTTGAAATTTCCTTGGTTGCCATAGAGTATCCTATTTCCAGGTAGGACTGAGGTTTCCTGCTTTTTTTTGAATAGTTTGCAGATACTTGGTTTATACTGAGTTGTAAGAATTCCCTACTCCTCCCTCAGTTGCCAAAGCTCTTTCTTGCATAAGTAAATCATAGCCAAGAGCACTCAGGTCACTTAACAAAAGTAGCATGTAGCTTGTTCCTACTTCTGATGTGGTTACTGGACTGGTTTCTGAATCCTTATGTTATGGCTGTTTCATTAAATGAACAGGCCCAAGCTTTGGTACCTTGTTCACATGTCCCTGTCATGTCTGCGGATCAGTGTGTGAGCAGCCAGTACTTAGATGTGGCCTGAAGTGCAGCATGGGTGAGGAAAACCTACTGAGTGAGGTGTGAGCAAGAGTGAGGTGTGTCCTGTCAAATCCATTGAAAAATCAAATGCAGAAAAATCCACAGGAGGTAGTGCAATAAAACCTCCTCAGATTATTAAAATATCTTAATTTTACACATTTTCTTTATTTCAGCTTCTTTTGTTCTCACTGCACATTTACAGGTGTGTTAATTCAGGTTTTCATAGATATTGCTGACAATTTATCCTGAAGAAGTGGTTTAGGGAGTTTGATCATCTTTTTAGTGTGCACTACTTACTGATCCTCTGGGGCAAGGATTTGTTTGTAAGGACTTCCAAGTGGAGGCTAAAAGTAAAGATGTGCTTTCCAGTGGGTTTGTGAGTGAAGGCTTAAAATACCTTTCTGCTGTTCAGATATCACTAGTTTAGTCCTGCAATTTAAATATCAATTTGACACAAAGTTCTTCTTTGTAACTGTTGCTGTCAGTCTCAAGTAAGATAAATTAAAGTGTATTGCAACTGGAGCAGATGAGTCACCTTCCATTGTGATAGGAAATGGTGTAATTTTTGTATGAACTAGGAAATCCTGGTAACATACAGTAAATCTGTGAACATCATTAAACTTGACATTAGGCTAGATATGTGTGCTGGCTACGTAGTCTTAACAAGCAGATGGATGAAACTTTTCTGTAAATGAAGTCTTCAGTGAAACAGTGGATGTTTAATAGAATGTCACTGTAGACAGGTGAACATAATTGTTCTTACCAGTACTTGAATGTTTTGTTTCCTTCTTTTGTGCTTTTTTACCACTTAGGTTTGAGGTTTTTATATGTAATTATTTGTTTTATATATGTGAATGCACTCAGTATTTTCCTGCCTGTATAGCATTCAGAGCCATTCTTTGCTGACAGAAGCACACTAGGAAGCGGAGGTCATACTCTGACACTCTAAAATCTCTCCCACCTCTCAGCTGCAAATTGCTTGCATTTCCTTGGTGTTCCATCATCATCTCTTCTGAACTTCAGTTTTCCTGTCAGTCTTTCAGATACACATGATTCTCTGAGCCCAAGATCTGAAGTCACATCCTGAATTAAAACTACTATTTTGATGGTTTGTAGACTCCTTTCAAATACTTTGATAACTGTCTGAGCAGAGATTAGCAGCTCATTAGTGGTATTGCTAACTGGAAAACCAGGAGAGGTCAGTGGGAAGCCTGAACTTCAAGCAAAATTTTATACTGGTTCTTAAAGTATATAGCATCTTTTCCTAGTTTTCAATAATGTGAACTTCTAGACATCAGTCTTATTCCACAGCTGTTCTAACTCACAGTAGAGAAAAATGTGAAAAAGGCTAGATAAGAGCAAAAAGGAAAAAAATGCTGGCTGGTTCATATCTCTGTCTTGTTCTGTGGACAGAATCGCAGACATTATTGTCACTAATAAGTTCTAGGACTGAAGAGAGTAAAAGAAAATTCCCAGAAACTGTGAAGAGACAGAAAAACTTCCTTTTGGCTGGTAACTCCAGCTGAGTAGAGCAACCCACTCAAGAATTCCAGCAGGTTTCAGATAGTCAGGGAGAGGTAATGCATGTGTCACTGGCGGGCTTCCCTGCGATTTCACTGATCGATTCATCTTTCACCCCTGTGTATCTGTTCCACACCACACCATATGTAGCACAGCACTGCACTGATGCTTTTTCTTCAAATTAATCGGTGAGAACACTTCAGGGTGTCCTGAAGTGTTTTGTTGAATAAACTTTGACACAGTAGAAGCTACAAAAATCTTTGGCAAAAAGCTACTTTTCTTCTCTTACATGTCATAGCAACACAGTTTTCTAGGGTGTTAAATTTAAGGACACCTAGAGATATGTTCACAAATAAATACACTTGTGATGTTTTTGTTGGTTTTTGCTTTATTTTTTACTTGTCTGAGTAAATCTTCATGCTCTCTATTTCTCTTTTTATGAGTAGTCTCTTTCTCAGATGAAAGAAACCCAGGATTAAATAAAAAGTATTCCAACAACTTTCAGGTTTGCCTTTCATCCAACTGGTGACATATTCATAATACTGTCTAAGCTGCTCTGAAGATAAGAGGTAAGAAGGGAGAACTATACTGGAAACAGCTATTTAGTGAACTGCACACCATAGCTGTAGCAGTACTGTTGTCAAAAACAAACTTCCAACACAGGTCAGCTCCCCAAAAGTATGTTTTGACTTCAGAGACACTTTTGAAAGAACTTTAGTCTTTAAAATCTTACCCCGTAGCTTTTTTACAATTTGATAAAAATATATTTAATAAATGTTGTAATTGTTCAGTTCCTTTAATAGTCCTTCTAAAATACTCTTAATAGTCCTTTTTTTCCCCCAAAGTTAGAAAGCCACCTATATCTTGAGGCTGACATTGTTATCACCCTTTAAATGTTATCAGCAACTTTATTAAGTCATCACATTCAAAATGCATCCCAGATCTTTTCTTTATACTGCACTTGCTGATGCTGGCATTTGGATTGCTGTTGGTTATTTTTACTGAGGCGAGAAAGACTCCATCAATTTCCTGCAGCAAATTTCAGCAAATTTCATTGTAAATAGGTTTTTTTTTTTTTGTTTTTTGTTTGTTTTTTTTTTTGTGATTGCAGTTCCTATATATCTAGAATTACATGGGATAGTGTATTAATGATAGTGGGACTGTATTCAGCAACTGAACTAGGATTATATGAACTACTGTCTTGAGGAACTGCTTGCCAATCAGACTTAAAACTCTCCATGCAAGGGTGTGCATCGGAGGAGTTGTTCATAAATTTAGTAAGAACTAATATTTTCATTTCAAGACTTTTCTGGTTGTTTAACACTACTAGTATCGTCTTTATAGCTTTTTAAATCTATACTGATCTAAGCATAGATCAGTAGATGAAAACATTAGATAGTTATTTTTCTACCAATAGTATAATTTGGACAAGAAACCACCCTGTGGCATAGCTTTGCAAGCTGCTGATTACATGATAGGTAGAGCCAAAGTAGTGACTAGGCAGTAAAAATCAGTTGTCAGTATAGAGAAGGGATAGAAATAAAAGTTCTTGCACACTTGAATTTTCCTCCTTTGTTTTCTTGTTAATACTCTTTGGTTTTCATTAAATTAGAAATATGAAGTTCTTTAGATCTTTAATTACTTTTCTACCTATGTTAGTACATTTTGTTTAAGAGTTTGCTGAGGATACAGGACTTAGGCAATCATGCTGTTTCTGTCTTCTAACTTTTTTTGCAACGACATTTAAATCTTTTGGACAAGTTCCAGAAATTTGACAGACACAGATAAGTCTGAAATCTATTCACATGTGAAGGGGCCTTGGGAGATCTCTAGTGCAACCTCCTGCTCAAAGCAGGGCCAGCCAAGGGTTCAGACCGGGTTACTCAGGGATTTGTCCAGGTGGATCGTGCAATCCTCCAGTGGAAGGGACGGTATATCTGGGCAACCTGCAGCACTGCTGGACTGTGTTGAGAAAACTTTTCCTTATACACGGTTCTAGGTATTCACAGTTCCCACTATGTAATTTTTTAATGAACCTTAAGTTAAAAATGCTCTCTCCAAATTAGAGCTGTCAGTGATTTGGTGATTGTTTTTTTGCACTGGCATTGTCTCATTCTTTCTGTTACAATTCAAACATTCTTTCATTAACCTGCAGAAAAATTGTACTTTGAGTACTAGATAAGCTTGATATACATAATAGTACATGCATGCAAGAAGTTGGTGATGCCCCCATTCCAGAAATCATTCCCATTAATAGAAACATATGATTGTTTCAGAGGGCTTGAACTTGTTAGCAGCAGCCCATGATTCTTGATTGAATCAGTGCCAGTACTGCAAATGCAAAGGCAAGAAGAGTCAGAAAAGCTGCAAAATTCCTGTAAGTGGGAGGAAAATGTTGACAGCGGAAAGATTGTGTAGATTTAAATTTTTGATGGGATGGACAGACTGGCAAGAAGAAAATTATATTTTGAAGAGTTTTGACATGATTCTTAAGTGTAGAAAAAGGATGTTTTTACTCTGGGTTGCCTAATTTTAGTAGAAAAAATATATTCATTAGAGAAGTTTTGTAATAGGTGTCAAGGACTTTGAAGAGAAATGTAATTAACATAATTTTATTGGCACTGTAAGAGTAAAGCAGAGAACACTGAAAAGGAGGTACTAACTTAGCTTTCCATTTTATAAATCCTGAAGGAAAAAGAAGCTACTCCCCTCAAAAAATTACACATAAATGGGCTGACAGTATTTCCAGAATTTTCCAGTTCAAAGTCTGCACATAGATCAAGATAATTTTTCATCGGGAATAATATCTCTAAAAAGATCTAGCTAGAAATGGGGTTTTGTCTCTGATACTTCTCTATTCAGGGCCTCATTTTGCATTACTGAAAAATGCGTGTTTTCTTCCAGTGAAGAGGAATGACAGACGTGTGTTACACAGAAGCAAGTGCAAGATTACTGTGTTAATGGTGAAAGGTAAAAATGAGGCATGTTTGAGGGTTGTTACTGGAGGAGGTAGTTGAATAGCTCTATGTCTCCCTGGTTTCATTTCGTTAGCTCAGAGCAAAAATGAGTGGAAAATATATGAAGTGTCTTCTTGAAACGCTTTATTTTTGCTTTTTACCTGAGATCAGTGGTGCAGAAAAAGTACCACTGAGGTCCTTGTGCTCTGTGGAGGAATGCTGTTGGTTATGGACATTTTATTTCCACTGGTATAGGTGGTTGACACTGACTGGGTGCCAGGCACTCGGGAAAGCCACTTGCTCACTCCCCTCTGCATCTGGACAGAGGAGAGAAAATTTAATGAAGCATTCATGGGTAGAGATATAAGGACTGGGAGAAAACACCCATCAATTGCCATCAAAGGCTCAACTTAGAGATACAAAGTGAGTCTATTGCTAACAAAATCACAGCAGGATAATCAGAAGTAAAATAAAACCCTAAAACCACCTTCCCCCCACCCTGCCCCCCTTCCTTCCCAGCTGTACCTCCTACCCCAGCAGCACAAGGAGACAGGGAATGGGAGTTATGGTGAGTTCATCACGCATAGCTTTTCCTGCTGCTCAGGGACAGGAATCCTTCCCCTGCTGCACCATGGATCCCTCCCATGGGAGACTGTTTTCCCTGAACTTCTCCAGCATGTGTTCATCTCACAAGAAGCTGCTCCCTGTGAACTGCTGCAATGTGAGTCCATCCCACAGGCAAGAGTTGCCCTCAAACCTCACTTTTTCCATGAGGTGCAGTCCTTCAGGGACGGCCTGCTCTAGCATGGGTCCCTCTCACCTCAGGTCTTCCGTGTAGTCACAGCCTCCTCTCAAGTATCCACCTGCTCTGGTGTGGGGCTCCTCCATGTCCTGTGGGTAGATCTCTGCATCCCGAGGATCATCATAGGCTGCAGGGGGACAGCCTGCTTCACCATGACCTTCACCACAGGCTGCAGAGGAATCTTGGCTCTGGTGCCTGGAGCATCTCTTGCTCCTCCTTCTTCACTGACCTTGGTGTCTGCAAAGTTTTTTTTCTCACATTTTCTCACTCGGCTCTTCTCTGGCTGCGATTACAACTGCCCCACCATTTTTGTTTTGTTTCTTCTTAAAAATGTTATTACCACCATTTATAGTTGTCCCAACCTTGGCCAGTAGCATGTCGATCTTTGGAGCCACTGGGAATTGGCTCTGCCAAGCACTGAGGAAGCTTCTGGCAGTTTCTCACAAAAGCCACCCCTTTAGCTCCCTCTACTTCCAAAACCAGGCCATGCAGACCTAATACAGCTGGTCACAAGATCCTATACTGCCTATAGCTTTCTGTAAGCAGCAGCACATGTTCCCCTGCACTAAGAACACAGTGTGCAGCCAGCAGCAAAGCAGTAAAGAACTGCCTGCTCTGTGTCAGGACAGCACTTGGGCTACCACCAGTGCCAGGGACCATCCTGGTGCAGATGAGTGACCCTGGAGTGTGTTGGCATGTTCCAGCTCTCAGGGCAGGATGGTGACTGACCTTTTTGACATGTGCAGGAATGTACTCAAAAGCTGTGTGGCTGTAGTCCTGCAGCTACCATCTCTTGGTGACTCTGCTTGAGCAGGGGAGGTTGCACTAGATGGTTCTCTGCAGGTCCTTTTCTGCCTCCATGGTTCTGTGGTTCTGTGACTCAAAACACACTCAAGCTAAGAAAGCTCCTCCAGATTTCATGACAGGGGAGGGTTTGAATGGTTCCGTATGCTCATGAAGAGCCAGGTTTGTCTCCCACAAGTCAATTGTCCATGTGTCAGCCACCTCTTTTCCTTTGGGGAATTTATCAGTGACTGCACAGAAAACTAACAAGCTAAACACAAACTTGAGGGGTGCAATGAATGCAACATCTCACTAAAGGCATTGGTTCTGTTTTTGTAGCATGTGTTGCAGGTGACCATTGTTTTTGCAGTTGGCAAGTAAAAATTTTCAGCTAAAGCAAAAGCAACTAACTGCTTGTAGTGCTGTGAGCAAGTTGGAAGCTTGGTCCTGACCTGGATTCCTTCATGAGATTGTCTTAATGCTTCTTTTCTGTGGTGGTACTAGTCATGGAGTGACATGAGGAGTGTACACAGTAACGGCCGACTGTAGTTCAATACGAAAATTGAATCTTGCTCCAGTAATTAGTGCATTGCCTCTGTCTTTTGAGAAGACCTCTTTTTGCTCCAGTCTTACTTGAAAGTAACAGTGTTTGACACAAAGCTGTTTTTTGATGACTTTGGTGGTCTTTAGCCAAGGTCTGAAGAGCCTGTAGCCTGTAGTGCCACACTGGCTGGGCATTAAACCTGAGGCTTTGTACAGGGCATAGCATAGGTGCAAATATCTCCATGAAGACTTTGGGGTTTATTGTTAAAGTCTTTAAAGAAGAAGAAGAAGAAGAAGAAGGAAAACCTTGTCAGAAGCTTTCTCCCAGACATTAGATTTGGATTGGTATTATAGGCAGTGCCTTTGAGATAGAGTAATTGTAAATTGACTTCACTGTTCGCTGCTTCATTGTGAGAAGAGTAGTAACACAAGAAGTTGCTCTGGGGGATGTTTGGAATAAAGTGTAAGAAAACAGTTGTGGAAGGACAAGAGATTTCCTAATAAGTTGTTGTCTTTGGCAAAACCAAGAAAAAGTTGGTCACACTGTGGAAACCAAGTATAGATAGAAAGGTACCCCCATACGAAATGTTCACTACCCCAATTTATACACAAGTGGGTACCATAGAACAGAATGACAAAAGTGGCAGTGAAGTTTTGTACCTGTTATCCTCCTAACCTGAAAAAACTTTGTAAGGGTGTCTTTAGATTTTCAGATGCTTTTTTTGATGGAGAATAGATCCTTAGCCCCAGGCTTGAGCATTTGATTTGACTTTATTTTTGCAGTTGTTAGTAGGGGCTGGTTTTGTCTGAAGTAGTATCATTCCTGACACTGGTAAGAGGGCATACCGTAGTTCCCTTGTTGGCAGTGTGTCCTACCAGGCTCGTCCCCAGCATGGCTGCAGGACCTCTGTGGGGATCACTTCTTTGCCTCCTGTGAGTCAGTGAAATCAGCCTGGTGTCTCTGCTGATGGCACTCATTCCACCTCATGTAGGTTAGAATGTCATGTTCCATCCTCCTTAGATTTTCCTGCACTGTTTGGTGCCGTGTGCTGTGGGACCTCCCCCGAGATTGGCTCCTTGTCACCTGTGGTTCAATGAGAGAAACTTGGTGTGCTTGCTGAAGGCGCTCACTCCTCCTTGGGGAGACATGGATGGCCTGTTCAATCTGTATTTCAGAGCATTCCATCCTCCTTGGGTTCTCCTTCAGGGGCAGTGGGCTGCGGAACCTCCCTTGGTTTCGGCTCCTTGCCACCTGTGTTTCTCTGTAGGAATGCAGGCGCCCTGGCTGTTGGCGCCTGCTCCTCCCAGAAGAGGCACGGATGAACCAGTCATCCCTTAGAGCTCGTCCCTCATCGCGTTCCATCTGCCTTAGGTACTCCCTCAACGTTTGGCTGGAAGAGCTGCGCAACCTCTGCCGGGATCGGCTCCGTATCGCCCTCGGTTCTATGAAAGAAACCTGGAATTCCTGCTGACGGCGCTTACGCCTCCCTGAGGGGGCACGGACGCGCTGTTTGGTCCTTCGGCCCTTGTCACGAGCAGTGCTCCGAGCCCTGCTCTGCTGCCGTCTCCTGCTCCTTGAGTGGTTGTAGCTCTGGGCCTGCTGGACACTGGTGTGGTCATCATGATGCGTCCTTGGGTACCTGCTTTGGTTCTGCTCTGGGGCCCTGCCACGGCTGCCACCACGGCTGCCACCACGGCTGCCACCGCGGCTGCCACCAAGGCTACCTCCATGGCTGCCACCACAGCTGCCTCCACGGCTGCATCCACGACTGCCACCAAGGCTGCCTCCACGGCTGCCACCGCGGCTGCATCCACGACTGCCACCAAGGCTGCCACCGCGGCTGCCCCCGTGGCTGCCACCAAGGCTACCTCCATGGCTGCATCCACGGCTGCCACCACGGCTGCCACCACAGCTTCTGCTGTAAGACTTGCGGTGCTGGCGTCCTGGGGAATTATGCTGACCTCTTTCTGCAGAGCAGGACCCAGCTCGCTCTCCTTGAGTATGGCTGGCAGAGCTGATGGACTCCTCTACAGAGTGCACCTCAGAGTTACTGTCTCCCACCATGTTGAACATATGTGGGAAAGGTGACTGGTAATTCAGGCCCTCCACTCTTCTGTAGAACCACTCCACCATGCAGTAAAAACAGAAAGGGTGCAAACGCCAGCTCGTGGAAGGTTGGTCATTAATGTCGGCCCGGCAGATCGGGCAACTTAGGTTCTCTGAAGCACCTGGACGGGCAGCCCGGGATACCTGGCTGGTGCTGGCAGCAGGGGAAGAGGTGCCACTTTCTGCCAAGTCTTCCTCTGAGGCCATTTTGCCCTGCAAACCAAAGAGATAAGGTGATGTGTTCCCTGATGCTGAGGACACAATCTGCAGCCAGCAGCAAAGCTACCGAAGTCGAGCCTTAAAGAACTTTCCACTCTGCCTCAGGCAGCACTTGGGCTGCCCCCCTAGGGACCATCCTGGGGCAGATGAGTGGCACTGGAGTGACTTGGCATGTTCTAGCTTTTGAGGCAAGATGGTAACTGACCTCTCTGATACGTGCTGGCAGGAGCCGGGAAAGGAATTCGTGGCCTCTCAGTGGCTGCAGACAGAGCCTGAGTGCATGGCAGATTCGGACCAGCACCACACCTGTCAATGTGCTTGTCCAGCAAATCTTCTCTGTGTCCTCAGAAAGCACACAATGGGATGGGGATCCTTTTTCCCCCCACCTTCAGTTGTCTGTCCCCAGTGGAGGAGGCCAGACACTGTGGCCTTTCAGAGCTTCTTCAAGCATCCAAAAGGCTTGTTGTCAGACGTGTCACAATGACTCCCTGGTGACATCGTGGGGCTTTCAGGGACCACACCCAGAAGACAGAAACTCCAGTCCTAAGGAATGAAAACTTCTAAGATCAATCTTACACAGCTGCTCCACTGTCAAGCAAAATCCTAATGCCATATTTTTCATATAAATTCACCAGTTACACTGATCATACTCAGCCCTATGTTTTGTTTTAGAAATAAACCAGCTCTTTTTACTCCTCAGTCAACTTTGCAGGTCAAAAGAGGTGATACTCCACTGGAGCAGTCTGTCCAGTGTGCAGCTCTCCAGTAGAGATGGACATAAGTAGAGATGGACATACTGGAGAGTCTCAAGTAAGGGTTCACAAGGATGATGAAGGTCTAGAGCATCTCTTCTACAAAGACAGGGCTAGGAATGTTGCCTCCAGGCTGTTCAATCTGGAGAAGACTCCATAGGGATGTTTTCCAATGGATACCAATAACTGAAAGGAAGGTACAAAGAAGACAGAACCAGGCTCTTTTCAGGGGTGCCCAGAATACAGAACTTCTCTCTGAATATTGGGGAACTTTTTTTACTGTGAGGATGACTAAGCACTGTCAGGATGCTTGTGGACTCTCTCCCTCCTTGGAGATGATACTCAGAAGCTGTCTGGCTGTGGCCATGGGCTAATTGGCACTGCTTCCTGGTAGAAATCTGATGTCCCCTGCTGCCTTTTGCTGTAATTCTGGGCCCACAGCCTGGCCTTCATCATGATCCCTACTCATTTGATTCTCTTTCTGTATTTGACCTTAAGTGCTGCGGGACCTCCCCTGAAATGGGCTCTCTGTTGCCTTTCATTCCCTGGAGGAAACTCAACTCCCCACTGCTGTTTCTTGTGCCTCCCATAATGAGCTGGGACTGGCTCTTCTGGGTTTAGAGCTCAGCACTTGTCATGGAGTGAAACCAATTAAAGTGCCACAGCTTGTCTCAGTCTTGGTAGATCAACAAACTCTTGTTCACATGAGTCTGATAAGTCCAGCTGAATTAAGTCTTGCATTTTTTGCTTCAGCAAAGACACCACTTTCATTTCAGAACATCCATGTACTGTCAGTCAAAAACAAAGCACAAGGCTGGAACTGATTGCAAGGCCTGGTAGATGATTCAAAGTGGAGCATTTTGTCCTAACCTTTAGTAGCCATCCCTTCTGGCCATACAGACTTTTAAGTATCTTCAGCTTTCCAGGAAAAAGAGCTTAGTTGTTTATAAAGCCAATGTCATCCTTGTCTGTATCAGCAGTAGTGTGGCCAGCAGGAGGAGGGCGGTGATTGTTCCTCTGTACTCAGCACTGCTGAGGCCACACCTTGCGTGTTGTGCCCAGTTCTGGGCCCCTCACAAAGACTTTGGGGGCTGGAGCGAGTCCAGAGAAGGACAGCAGAGCTGGGGAGGGGTCTGGTGCACAGATCTGATGAGGAGCAGCTGAGGGAATTGTGGTTGTTTAGTGTGGAGAAAAGGAGGCTCAGGGGGGACTTCGTTGCTGTCTTCAAGTACCTGAAAGTAAGTTATAGTCAGGTGGGGGTTGGTTTGTTCTCCCAGGCAAATAGTGGCAGGATTGAGAAGACACAGCCTCAGGCTGTCAGGGGAAGTTCAGGGTGGACAGCAGGAACCATGTCTTCACAAAAACAGTTACCAAGCCTTGGAACAGATTACCCTGGGGAGCGGTCAAATGTCCCTGGAAGTACTTACAAGATGTGTAGATGTGGCACTTAGGGATGTGGTTTAGTGGTGGACTTCGCAGAGCTTGATTAACAGCTGAACTTGATCACCTTAAAGATCTTCTCCAATGTAAACTTCCATGGTTCTAGTGAAATATATGTGGACATGCAGATTGATTTTCCCTACCTACCTTTTAGAATTATCTAACTTAGTACTGTGTTCACAATACATTTGGGAAATTTTCTTTATTTCATTTAGTACTTACTGTGCTTGTAACACCCTCCCCTCTTTATGTGCCTGTGTCTCTCCCCTCTGTACACTCATAGCACACCCCTTTGTGTAATTGCATTGTATCTATTTTCAAAGACCTTTTTTTTCTATTAAACCTGCCCAAAATGAGTATTTTACTTACTTAACTGATGCTTGCTGCTTTCCAGATTAATCCTCCACTGAATGCAACATACCACATTTTTTTTACATGTGTTCAAGTATTTTACAATAATGAAATGTTCTTCTGATGCTTTTAGTGATTGTAATTGAATTTAATCCTAAATTATTGTATATATATCCCATCTGAAGTCTTTTAGGTGTGTTCTCTGGGAGGTTTTAAAAAAGCTTATGACTGTAACATTAGAGAACTGTCTGCTGGTGCAGGCTTTAAATAAATTATTTGATCTCATAAAAGCAGCATAAACATTTATTTACAAATCATGACATGGGCTGTTCTTTTCAACACATTTTATCTTTATGCTTGTTGGAAGTCAAAGAAACTTGTATATGAATGTTATAGCGTGCTGTGGCTGTGTTCCTCCTTTCCACTCTTGCTTTCCCATCCTTGAAGCAGCATGTTTCTGAGACCCACAGCTGTCCCTTTTCAGCTGTAATTCAGTTATAATTAGCTCATTATAAGCATTGCCATTTTCTGTGCTGTCAGCAATGTCACTGCTGCAAAAGCAGATTTTCAATAGTACCTGTGCTGTCAGGAAGCTCTCAGGCACTATATGTGATGCTCTTTGCAGGATGATGAATTCAATTATTTGTTATTATCCATTGGTTATAGAGCTTTAGGGAATAAAGAATTCAGAATTATTTTACCTGAATATACACATATATATAAATATATATATATATATATATATGTATATATATATAGTAATAAAATATAAATAGTTTAGAGTGTTCTGCAGATTAGAAATTATATATATATAAATGTATGCATGTATATATATATAAAATGGTCTTTATTGCGTTTCTTAATTGAAGAATTTTTTTGAGCAAGAGTTAACTTTATTTCTTGTCTTCTTTTGTATAACCTTTAACTAATTCAGAAGTATTTGAATGGAAACTCAGTGACAACAAGAAGTTTCCTCAGTTTTCTAGTGTTTGTACTAAAAGTTAGCTATTGCAGTTAGAATCCAGCTTAGTTCTGGCAGGTCACATTTACAAAAAGCATCGAGCTGTGATGATGTTATTCCCTTTAAAAGACTGACAGCTGGAATTGTAAGCCTCATCTATTCCTGCTCCTGCTGAGATCATTTGGCTCCCTTTCAGCTGGGGAGGAATTAGTTGTGGAGTGTGACCTGTGGGCTGTCCCCTGTGCCTCCCAGCCCTGCTGAGAGTCCCGGTTCTCTTGAGGACAGCAGTCCCTGTCCCTGAGTGCAGCAGCACAGGTGTTCAGTGCACGGTCTGGGTAGGAATGTGTAAGGTTAAACTTCCTAAGGATGACACCACCATGTCACTGATTGTTCTGCTTTCTGATATTTTTCAGAAATGGAAAAATTTCAGGGTTCAGAAGGCAAGAAGGAAGATGAAGAAAAGAAATATCTTGATGTTATCAGCAACAAAAACATAAAGCTGTCAGAGAGAGTTCTGATCCCTGTCAAGCAATATCCAAAGGTACTGTAAATCTAGAAATCTAGTCTAACACTTGTTTAATACTTACTGATAAATTTATGAAAAAGTTGCATATAACCATTTTTATTGAGTCATGATATGCAGGCTTTGTGGTATTAAAAAAAAAAGCTTCTATATAAATGTATCTGTTACATGTTTTGGCTTCTGTCTTGGGGCCTTTCAGAAAAGCAGTTAAAGTGAATGAGATTTTTTTCAAATTCAGGTAGGTTTTGATCTTATGCAAACTGCTGAGTTTTTTCTCAGTTTGTTTTTTCTTTTTTTTTTTTTTTTTTTTTTTTTACATATATCGTTCTTTTATAAAATAAAATACCAGTTGCTCAAGAAAAAAAAAGGTTCCAGTAACTCCAAAAAGCTTCCTCATAGAAGAGGTGGGGGATTTTCTGTGGTGTAGTAAGTTTTAAAAGATCAAGTGTCAGGATTACTGCAGGCTGTTCCTGACAATGTTCATTGCTGTTGATAAAAACCAAATGTTTTAGCATCTAAGACTTTCTTATTAGTTCTCATTGCTACATACTTTAATGCAGAAAAAGGATTTTATTTCTTGCAAAATTTAGCTGCTCATGGGAAGTTTTTGGTTTTATATTTTGTAAGAGATTATTGGGTTTTTGGAACTTAGGTGTTTGTTTGGTTTTCTTATACAGTGTTTATTTTACATAAACAGTTATTCCAGTAGTATTCATACTGAAATTATAAACATCTCTGTCTCCAGTGGTTTTTTTTTCCTTGCTGATTTATTATCACATGGAACATGGTTCACCATTAGCCTTGATTACACTTTGAGCTTTTTGCTTTATACTTTCATCAGAGCAATAAATTATAATTGGTAAAAAGCTCATCAAACAAAATGAAAGGTGTAAAAAAAAATGAGATTCAATGATTCTAGTTGACACCTCCTGAGTAGTGAATATAAAACTGAGATAATGTAATAATCCAAATGTTAAAGACCTTAGGAACACATACAGTGCTATAAGGAATTACTTTCTTACTGCATAGCCTGAGGTGCTTTGCCTTGATTTGTGGTATTTTGTGTAAATGCTGTAGGTGACCTGAAGTTCTTATTCAGGATGTAATAGTGCTGTAACTTTGTAACAGCAGTGTGATAATTATTCAGAATACTGTTTGATGAAGGTAGTAGAATAAAAGACAAACTATTTAAAAGACAAAACACTATCATCTATCCAATATAGCACCTGAATGTGTATAAATTAGCTTCATTTACTTTAAAGAATGTGCCATATTAATGAATAGTAAAAGATATAAGGCATTTTTTACAGCTTTTGAGTGGTGGAGCAAAAGAAATCAGTGTGATGGAAATGAAATACTTATTCAGTAATGCAGAATAATCTCTTGCAGGGTTTCTGTAGTTGATTTGCTAGCAATATTCTGTGCTTGGCATGGAATTATTCCCAGAACTGCAGGTTTCCTGATACCGTCTCTAGGAACTATCTTTCAAGGACTGCATTTACACTTAGTATCAAACAGCTGATTGCTGTGATCTTGTGTCTTGTCTTTTCTGGATAATTGTATACATTAGGCAAATCAGCACACAGCAGTTGCTTCAGCTTGCTTTATAAATAATGAAAAAAAAAAAGTAGAAAATATTTAGGAGGATTAGTTTTATATATCTGGTAGAATATGTTAATAATAGCAGTTGATCAGACTTGTATTTATAAACAGCCAAGACAATTACAATATTATTTCACTTAGGAGTAATTTCGATTTGAAAGGTCATTATTATAAATCATTTATTCGTTGTTTGCTGATAAGCTTTTTTGGGCAGTGCTAGGTAAGCAGGATTCTGTAAATATGCAGAAAGTCTCCAAGTGTATAAAATTCTTGAAAAAAAAATTCTGCCCAGTTAAAAACCATGTAAAACAACAGTTTACAGGCTCTGTGTTTAGGAATGAGGGCAGCTCTTGGAAAACATTTGCACTTAACTTTAACTTCATGTAAAACACAAATTGCTCCAAGGGAACCTTTGGCCTAAAAATTTATTATGGTCTGTAGGCTAAGCTTCAGTGACAGCTGTAGAGCCAGCAGCAGCATTTTAAGGTTTGAGCAAAAGTTAACACAAAAGGCTTCTAGTGGCTAAATTGTTCTTGAAGTTGCAGAATAAGCCTTATGAAATTGTCTCTACACAAGTGTCCACAGTCTGGTGCAGACAACAGGAAAAGAATATGAAAGGCTGTGATTAGCAACAGCTTTCTCATGTTACCAGCTGGTAAAGACACAGGCTTCTTTCATGTGCTCTAAAACAGAGATTTAAAATAGAGACGGGGTGTTAGTTGTTACTTCAGAATTGATCTTTTCTGAGATTAATTATCTTAAATACCAGCAGCCCAGGTAAAAACAGCATCTCATTTACACACACTCCACTATGCAGCAGACATTTTTAATCCAGTCAAAATTACTCTTGAAACAGTGATACAATGTCTTTGTTGATCCATCTTTCTGTCCCACAATGTCTTTTTTTTTTAAAACTTTCATGATGTGTGAATTCCAACTAAGACTTGCATGAAAATACTTCAGGGTTTGTTTAAAAAGACTTCAGCACAGATCAGTGTGAATTTATTTCTAATACATCAGATATGGGAAAAGAGTGGGTTATTAAAAAATTTTAAAAAACCCACAAAAATCTGAAATTATCTTGTTGCTGAAAAACAGAAGTGATGGTTTAGATACTTGGTGGGAAACATTGTCATTTGCATGGCAATACAGATTTTTGCCATTTACTTCCTTGCAGTTGGGCTTTTGCTGTTTACTATAATTCCTACCTTTTTCTGTGATAACTTGTTTAAGGAGCATCTAAACTGGGCTTTGCAAATTTGTTCCTTTGCACGGTTTAAGAATTTGAGAGCTTGTTTAAAGCGTCAGCTTCATGTAGCACATAAAATAGGAAGTTCTTGTTTGCAAACTTGTCTAGTACACATTGTAAATTAAAGTATTGCTGACTTTGGTGAAATTCTGCCCTCATTATCCCTGCCTTCTTATCCCTCCTAAATGGTTTCAGCCATTTAGGAATAGCTCAGTTTGTTAATTTCTTTTGCCTTCTGTGAGTGCAGATATATGAAATAGCTGACGAGTTAGAAGTAAACAGTATGTGTATAAAAGTCTTAAATACTGCAGTGCATCTGTCTTGGTTTGACCTCAGCCAGCAACCAAGCCCCATGCAAAACTCACTCCTGCACCATGGCATGGGAGAGAGATGGAATGGTGACAGTGGGCAGAGACAAGAGACTTTAATAGCTAAAGCAAAAGTTGTGCTTCCATGGGAAGCAGTGAAGACATTCCTGATTTTGCTCCATCTCCAGAGAACAGGGCCCATCATATTTAATGGTGACTTGGGAAGAAAAATGCTGTCACTCCAAATGTCTCCTCCTTCTCCCACCTTATATTCTGGGCATGACACTGCATGGTTTGGGATATCCCATTGGTATTTGGGGTCAGCTGTGTGTCCTCCCAGCTTCTTGAGAGCCCCCAGCCTCCTTGCAGGCCAGGTGGGATGAGGAGCAGAAAAACCTTGACACTGTAAATGCTGCTCAGCAATATCAAAAACATCTGTATTATATGAACATTATTTTCAGGACAAACCCAAACACAGATCCAGACTTTGAAGAAAGTGATTTCTACCCCAGCCAAAACCAGCACGGCATCTGTTAGTATTTTAAAGATTCAGTGGCACATATTGTTAGTTTATATTGTTTTATGCTTCATAAACTCCTGACTTCAAGCAAATAAATTAGACAAACTCAGCAGTGCTAAAGAATTCATTGTGAAGGGTGAACTTTTCTTTTTTTTTTCTGTCTTTAACATCTAACTCAGACAAGTAACATGATTTTTATTTAGCATTCTCATTCTTTCATGTGTTGTTTTTCTCAAATCTGATAGTTGCTGTTGTGCTTTCAAAGCAACTGCTGTAATATTAATCATCTGCAGGTGATTTGTGTGTTTTGTTCACTTTTAAGTAAGATATGAAGAATAAGATATACTAATATGTCCATTAAATGGAATGACAAGAAAATAGAAAATTGCTAAGGGAAGTGGGACCTGGGCTGTTAGTGAGCTGAATGAGTAGCCATGACTTCTCTCTGTGATTTATATTGTTTTAATGAAATAAGTACCTTGTTGTTGCATAAGGCAGGAGGAACATTTGATCTGTCCCTAATCCTGCAGATGTTTCAGGAGATTATAAAAACTCCAGCATTTTTATTAAAAGGAATAAGAGCAAAGTATCTAACTACAGAATGGAGATTTTTACTTGCCTTGCCAGTATTTTTTCCTCCTATGTAAGACAAGAAAAGCCTTTATACTTGGCAAGATTCTGGAATTTAGACTGATGCCAAACTAAATCTAAAGATTCCACTGGTTCAGTATTTCAACTGAGTTCTTTAAAGAGAAGCCTGAACATTGGAAGGCACAAAATTATTAATTTACATGAAGTGTGTTGTACTGAAATTGATCCTGCAAATAGTTGTATAAATAAAGAATGCTTTCTCATATATCTTGAAAGATTTCTATCCCTACCTGGTCTCAATGAAATAACTGAACATGAATCTTTGTAACAAAATAATGCCTTTAACTTTATAAATGTGTGGGGAAGTTTCACATTTCCTTTTTAGTTGAGGCCAATTAAATTTCAAATCAAAGTATAATTGTCACTCAGAATCTCTGATCTACACAACACCAGTAATAATAGGGGCAGCAACTTTTTTAGGTACTGTGTTTCATCTGGCATTTATTAGTATTTGATTTTTCCATTAAATGCCAATTTCTGGAGTCACTGATATACAGAAAATTATTCCAGAAAATTTATATAAAGTGTACTTAAGATTCATAAAAATCTAATGAAAAGATATTGAAATAAATTCTATTCAGTGATGAAATACCATGCCCTATTTAGCAGTCAGATATTAGAACATGCATGTTTTAAGTTTTCTAATATCTCAGTTCTGCTTCTTACCAAATTCCCTATTAATGTATAATTTCAATTTTGATTATTAATTATATTTTAGATAGATCAGCTGAAACATTTCAAAATTTGAATTATAATTTTTCAGTATTGTTGACTTTTTTGCTTCAAATAAATTGCTATAACCAAGATATTTTCTTTAAATCACTTCTGTATGAACTGTCCAACTAATTCTGAAAAGTGAAATGAAATATATGAACACTTAAAGAGAGGAAAGTTGGAAAAGTAATCTTCCTGTACTTAAGCGGAGAGAAGAGGCAAAACTTCTCAAACCTCAAAGCTCATTCTACTTCTCTGAAATTTTCTTGCAAGTGGTGCAATTCTACTATCCACTGCAGTTTTTCAGTATTTCTGATTGTACTCAAGACCCAAAACAGATACACGTCTTCTGTTACATTTAATGACAACACATATATGGAAAATCTAGACAAATACTTTAATTGTAATTTCCATAAAATACATGAAGAAATATCACACAATTTGTTTTCCCCCCCTGATTTACTTAGGAGCTGCTCTTTCATCCATCTCTCTACTTACCTTTTCCAGGGAAGTTCAGGAAATGAACCCTGAGTTTAATGGTTCTAGGGCCAATGCCAATCTTGTGGAGCTCTTGAATGGTACAATACCTTTTATTTTATAAAAATAACTTCTGTCCCCATTTTTGTTAATGTTTTATTTGTTTTTATAATACTGCTGTTGAAATCAGCTCTGACAGCATGACCAGCCTTCTTTATCGTGCTGAGAAATGCTGCTCTGTACAGACCTCTTTAAAAATTGTTTCATAAAATTGTTCCTGACTGCAGAGAATAAAGAATATTCCTGATAGAATTTAGAGATTTGCCTTTCTGTTTCATTTAACTATCCATGGCTGTATAAATCTTTAGCAGTGTAATTAAAACAGCATTAACATAGTTAAAAACAAGTAGTACAAAAAAATATTCCCAACATTAGGGCTTCTTTCCCTACCTTTGGTTGCATGACGGTGAAAGATTTCTCATGAGGTATCTTCCCTTTATTTATACATGAAAATACATAGTCCAGCCTTCATCCTTTATTGTTTTCTTCCTAGACTCAATCTTGAAATTACAGGCAGGGACACAAAATTGCTGCTTAGTGATTTACTGGGAATTACTGAGTGCTCTCAGAGTGGTATTGCCTTCCATATTTCAAGGCAGACTTTTAGAGTGGTTGGAATTTACCATTTTGTATTGCAGAGCACTCAAAGGCCAAAACTAAGATGGAAGCACCCTTTGTACTCAATGCATTTTATAAGTACACTGATCTTTCTCCAAGGAGCTGACAGTCTAGAAAACACAATGTAGATAGAAAATGGGACAAATAAAAATATGAGCAGGAGAAAGTTGGTAGCTGCTAGCAGCTGTGTGAAATACAAGTCCTAGCCACTCCTCATTGGGAATGTTGGTCATGACTCCTGTTTTCTAGGCCACCAAAACTCTTACATTCCTCTCTGTTGTTCTTCATTATTGCTGTTTGAGAGGGAAAGAAAAATATGATTTTTAACACCACTTTAATAAAAGAGGTGTGAGAGTGGGCAGGAATTCACCCTGCTTAAACCAACAGCTTTAATCAGGAGCATGATTTCATGTTAATAATACACTGGTTGTGTATGATTTATTGTGGACATGTGCTCAACGTACACCCAAAGATACCTGGGGTTTTCTTTACAATTACAGCAGCATTGTTTCTTTCTCTGCTCTTGATATTAATGCATAATTTGAGGCCTAAATTTTGTCTTCAGTATCATCAGTACAAATTCAGTATTTTCAAAGGAATCTGCTTTTGGAATCTGAGGGCAGTTCAGCAAGAAAGTCTGTTGATGATTTATGATAAATAGAATCTACCTCACTTCCACTTAATCTGTGTTGCTTCTTAAGGAAAAAAAAAAAGATAGTGAACAGTAAAAATTAAACTTTGTGTCTAAATACACAGTGAATCATATCTACTAAAGCGTTCAAATTGGATCTGTGCTTTGTGAGAACTGTAAAGTAAGCTGTTGGTTAGAGTAAGATTTTTCACAGTACCTTTGACTTCAGCAGGAGCAGAACTAAGCCAGTGATCTGTGTACCGATCAAAAAGCTCACCTATTTGTGATCAGGTTTGGATGATTTGTTACTACTTTTTTTCCTTCTAGCTTTTAACCAGATAGCTGCTAGTTACATTAGTTAACATTTATAACATAAACATCTTAAAAATGCAGGGCAGTAGAGGAGAAGACTTTATGTCAAATAGGTTCTGTGTATGCACTTTTCTATGTCTTTAGAAATTCAAATTTGAAAAACTTGTAATGTGTGCAAGCAATAGGTAGAGCATTGCAGTGCCATCAACACTTCTTCTAGCACAAATCCCTAACACAGCACCTTGCTGCCTGTAATGAAGAAAATTGACTCCAGTCAGCCATATCCAATACAGCTTTTCCATTTGCAATGCTGCTATCACATAGGATGTAAGATTTTTCTTATTTTAGTTGTGGTACTATTTCATATACATCTTTTTAATAATAACTAATATTTTTATAAGGAAATATAGTGCAGCATAAATGTCATGATTTTTTTAATGTTACAGTCTCATGTGTTAGCAGAGAATGAAAGAAAGTTATCAGTAAACTGATAACTTTAAATAAAGTAGGGTTTAATGAAGGTTTTGAAAGCTTGTTAAAGTTGCTGTTAAAACAGTTACTTCCTTTCAAACATTGAAAAATATCCAATATTTAAAGGAAAAATGCACATCAGGTGCTTCAAAATTGCTGCAACAGGTAGCTGCTGGTCATTTTTTCCTATACCTCAATTATTCTAGTCTAAACTGATCAAACATTTTTTAAGTGAAGAATCTATGTGGGCTAATCAGTTCTTGAAAGAAAATATATTGTTTTGTCTTACACAGACACTCCTGAAGTATGTTTTTACCTCTTGAAGATGAAGATGAAATCTGTTTTGTGGCTTTTCAGGCTTTTTCCTCTGTTCAAATAGTGCTACAAGGTCGCTTCAAAGTAGTCATTAATGTAATTTGTAATAACTCTCATCTAATTTTTGAAAATTACTTATAAAATATTAACACAAGAGATAATACTCTGCCTTGATCCTTTTGCAATAGACCTGATGCCTAGACAGGAGGTAATAGAGCTCATCTTGAACAGTTCAGATTTCAGTGGTACCTAAGTACACAAGCAGTTCCTTGAACTTCAGAGCTAAGGAAGCTTTTCGAGTGTGTCTGTGTCTTTTGCTTAGCTGTGAGCTATGATTTGGTGTTTTGCTGATGGATATAATGACAAAAATTTTGTCTTCTATGGATTTTCTGTTCTTCTATGGCATGAGCATAAGGCACAGCCTTTGCCTCAGTTTGAACACATTCTTCCATTCAGCTCTATGTGTTCTCCCAACTTCACAGATCTTACTTGTCTTTGAAATAACTTCCTCTTGCAAACTGAGCTAAGTCAAGCTCTGAGGTCAATAGTTTCTAGGCAAAAAGACTGCACAAGGTAGATGTTCACCTTGCCTTGATTCCCTATGAAGGGCTTGGAAGTTACATGGCCCCAGGTGTCATGTTTGACTCCTCACGTAGGAGAAGGCCAGTTACAGCAAAAGGACGTACAAGCAGCCTTCTCCAGGGCCTGTGTGCCCCAAGCAGAGTGACTGTGAATTTTCTGGACCAGTTAGTTCAGTGACAAGGTTTTCCTCCTCTTCATGACTGTCCTTCAAATTGTTTTATAACTCGTTTGCAATGTCATAGATTTTGGTGGCTTTCTCACTGTTTCTAAAGCTTCCCACACATCATCAGAAAACTTTAAAACATCTTGGTGTGTGGAGGAGTATGGAAATACAAGAAAGTTATGCTGAAAATGCTCTTACTTGCTGAGTTGCAGCTATTTAGCCTAGAGCATGTTTGACCTCAGCCACCTTCTTTCCTGTTTTGCTTTTAACTCACATTGAGCAAACAAACAGGTGACACTTCCACATAATGCAAATGCAAAGGATATGCTCTAGTAGTGAAGAAATGTGTTTCATAAATATATCTTTCATGTTTTTATTAGAATACATACATATATGTGTGTGTGTTTGTATTTTATACAAACTTATTAAAAATGTGCCTTCCATTTTTACCCTACCTAGCTTGGTAGTAGGATCAATATGTAAACATTTTCAGGAGCACAAAGAATCAATTGCAAGCACGTTCACTTGATAGAATTAGGTTTTCTATTAACAGTAGAACCACCAATTTATCTGTGGTTACCACAGGTTATCTGTGGGGTTTTTAAACTGTTACATATCTGTGGTTTGGGATTGTGAGTCAGAAGAAAAATACTACACACTGGGAGGAAACCATGGCATCCCTCTTTCATTTCAAGAAATGTAGCAATACATAGTTCTGTCACTCACATGTTCTTAAAAGAAGACAAGGAGGAGACAATTCTTCTGTCACTTTTCCTAGATATGAAGTCACGGTTTTGTTACAACAGGATGAATTTAGAACAGGTAACAACTGTAGCAAAAATGTGTTTCCATCTACCTTCTGAGATAAGGAGTGGGTAGCACTAAGGTAAATATTGTCACCTATGACTTATTCTACTACCACAAATGTTCACCATGGCACACATAGCATAATTGCAGACCATTTGCTCACTAATCACTGGTTTCCAAGCTGCTAGACCATCTACTGATGAGAGAAACTGTTTATTGTCTATGTCAACTCAGCAAGAGAGAATTAGATCTTCTTCACCTGGTTTATTTTACCCAAGGAAAATTCACTGAAGCAATGCTTAATGCAATATTAAAAGAAAAATTACAATGCCTATAGAGAATTGTTCAGTAAGATAATAAGAATAAACATGTTTCTCAGAAGTTAAAGAAATCTTGAATAAGTTATTTCTCTGTGATTTACTGAGAAAAAAACACAAACTGATGGGTAGCAGAAACCAGAAAAAGCCCTTTTTTTTTTTTTTTTTGGAAAGAGAACAATTTATTACTGCTTTTACCAGCAATAAATTCTTGCATTTTTAAATTTTTTTGTTATTTTTTCCTTATATACCTGGAATATTGTTTCAGATTTTATAGCCTTAGGCTGCTCCTTATCACATTGCTTTAAATACTTCATTTTATGATTGAGTGAAAGTGGAATTTGGAAGAAATAGAATTCTTTCTATGTAAGGTGTAAAACTTTATCTCAGTTACTCACATAGGTACCAGATACTGTAAATGTGTAACTTTAAATATAAATAAGAAAGCAGATATAATTAGGACCATGTTTTATGTCATGTCCCAACATGATGGAAGTGCTTTTTTGTTTTGGTAATTTTCAGACCCAGGAGTCTGCATTCTCAGTGAAGCATGTCTAGTGAATTGCCTTCTTGCCTAAAAATAACCAACATACTGAAGTGGGCAGGTTATCTGCAGATTTCCAAGGTATCCAAGTATTTCAACAGATATCAGAAATCACAGCATCTTTTTCTGCATAAATGTGTTCACATATAAAACTTGAAACACTGATGTTTGATGGCTTTATTGCCAAAACATCGCCTGACATTTGCTGCTTATGTTTATGCTTATGAAACTCTCTTCTTACTCATGATACTATTTAGATATTTCTTTAATGGAAACCTCAGTTTTCCAGAAAACCCTGATATCATGTCTGGGTGGGAAGGTAGTGAAGATGATCATTAAATACAGCAACTATTGTCTCTAAACTTTGTTAAAATAAGCACTTTTAAGTCTAAGCATATAAGTCACATTTTGGATTGATTTTGTCTTCCTGAATTGTCTTGCTTTAGTTACAAGTTGTTTGCAATTTACACCATGTAGCAGACACAGGTATTACAAAATTTAAAAGTAATATAAAATTTAAGCCATTTTTAGGAAAGTGTCACTAATGAAGCCATTAACCACTGTGTTGTGCACTCCTGGAAGAGTCACTAACTAACACAGAGCAGAATTATAAACCCTGGAATGAGGGGTTCATAATGTAAGTGCTGACACTAACAGAACTGTAGCACAGAAGTGGTGCCACTGTAATTAGCTTAGTGCTAGTACAAATCATGTTTGATTATTCTTCCAGCCTCTGCAAGAAGAGATAGTTTATTTCTTTCAGGTATAATTGCATTTGTCACATTTTTGATATTGCAGAAATGATACAAGCATGAAAAGGCAAGATGACTTTCAGAGCACTCAATATCATGCTTTTTGGAATATCATTAGAGGGAAGAGATGATGGGGGAAAAAGTGGAAAACAAAAACAAAGCTTTCAAGTTTTCAGATATTTTCAGTCTTTTTTTTTTAGGATTCCTTTTCAGAAGAAAATAGTAGGATTATGGGTACAGAAAAAGTGTTCTCTCATGAATATACTGGCAGGATGACATACAGGGAGGAGGGAATCTCTACAAATCCTCTCATGATTGTTCTTCAATGAAGACAGAAAATTCTCTTTTTGTTCCCTAGGAGCAGATTAGCAGAACACACCATGTCTCTGCAAGGATGTGTTTTGTTAGGCTCACGCTCACAGACCAAGTGCCTGGAGTCAGTTGTGTCTGCAGGAGCAGACACAACTGACTCCAAATACTGAATTTGTCCTCTTGGTCTGAAAGTTGACTCAGTGCTCTAGAGTCAAACTGCAGAGATTTTCTTCACATTCAAGATAAGGGAAATGTAAGCTGGGCAGGGAATGATGATGGGGCAACCAACGTGTTCATCTGCTGTCAGTAGAAAATGGTTGCCTACATTTCTGTGTCTAATTTTAATTTTCCAAATATAAGGAAGACACAGACACGTGAGTTCAGAGGAGGACTGCCAGGATCACCAGTGGCTGGAGCACGAGCTCTGTGTTGAGAGGCTGAGGGAGCTGGGCTGGATAAGCCAGGAGGAAGAGTTATCTCCAGAGGGCCCAAGGGCTGCCTCCCCACTGTCTGCAGGCAGGGTGTTGAGGAGACACTTCACAATGGTGCATCTTGGGGGAATAAGAAGCAGCAGATGTAGCTTGGAGCAGGACATGTTCAGACTGGATAAAAGGAGAAGCTTCATCAGCATGGGAACAGTGAAGCCAAGGAGCAGGATGCCTAGAGAGGCTGTACAGATAGAGGGCATTCAAATTGTACTTGGCTGCAGCCCATTAAAACACAGTACCTTTAAATTGGCTTTTGCAGAGTTTTTTAGGAGGTTTTCATTTTTTTAATCTCCAGTAATCTAGTTGCAATAGCTCTGAGTTCAATAAGGGATTGCCAACTGAAGATTTGGATTTCTGAGTGTGTTGAGTAACTTCAGTGCTCTTGTGTATCTTTCTTGTTAACACTACACCAGTAGTGAATTCAGAAGTGATTTAGATATACCAAGAAGTGCTTACAGGTATAGAAATACTCTTAGCTCTATCCAGGATACCCTTTTACTAGGGTTTTAGATAATTCAGAAACTCAGCATTTGAACCTAAGAAATTAATAAAAGGGGAAAAAGCCCAATTTTTTTTCCCATTTTCAAAAAATGGCATTCAAAACAGAGAGAGGAATTAATAAAAGTGATGCCAGTATAAAGAGCTATTTATATAGCATAGACTTGGTTTCTTTAATGTAAGAGCTGGCAAGAGAAAACTGCCAAACAAATCACTTTTAATTGCAGATATTCAGTGCAATGAAGAAACAAGACTGTTTTTAAATAATGTATTATTTATTTGCATTTTTGAGGTATTAGGAATGCTGTAATCTCAAAACACCTTTATAGTCAGATAAGGAAACAAATGCTAATAACAAGAGACATCTATTAATTTGAGCTTTCTGTTACAAATGATATCATAGGGGATGAATTAACTGGTACCAGAAACTTCGATAGCTGTGTTCTGGGAAGGAGACTCAAAAATAACTTCTGAGAAAACAGTTTAACTTTTTATTTGTCACTGATCAGTGTGATCAGTCATTGAAGTACTTTGGAAGCGATAAAAAATTCTGTGAATGCAGAATTTGCCCTTTCATGCTTTTCATGTTTGGCTGAGGGTACTGCTGGAACAACAGTGGGATAAGTCCCTTCATTCCAGTCAGAGAGAGATGGAAAAGAAAAGAAGGGATTCTCGTAGAAAGGATTCCCCCTCAGCTTTGTCCCCTGCATTTCCCCAAAACCCACATATGTGCAGACTGTTAGGTGTACAGTTTTCAAGGGAGGCACTCAGTAAAAGTTTATTTTTTTTTTAACTGAGAGCATTTAACACTGCCTGTAGGTTGGTGTTGAAATGTTTCCTCATCCTTCTAAAACCAGAAGCTTCCTTAAAGAATTAGAGAAAAAAGGCTTTTTCAGGGTAAATTATTTAATCCTAAACGTTTGCCTGTAAAATAGCTTCCCTAAAAGCACCATTTTGTCTTTTTTTTGTCCTTTTTTTTTTTTTTTTTTTTATTAGTAAGCTCACAATGTCTACTGTAAAGGTAGTGAAATGGAAACATCAAAGAAAAGGTAGTTTTTGCACTCTTGGGATTACCACCTTAATATAGAAACTGCTCAAAAACATTGAAAGCCATTGGAAAAGCCTCTCCAGCTCAGCTGTTGCTCTGGCTGTGCTTGTTTGAAGATGCGAGCTCTCTTTCCCTGCATATCTTTTACATCTTGCCATCAGGGCTTTTATTCACCGGTATTTGCACATTTTCTGAAAGCAGAGCCTCACACATACACTTTTCTTTCCAAATTTTTTATAGAATTAAAGAAAGTCACTATGGAATAAGAGGTACTTGAAACCAAATGTTAGTTTCATGAAGAATGCACACGGGTGCTCACACGTAGGAGCAGATGAGCGATCCACGTGACAAAATATGGTTAATTTTACCATCATCACCATGGGAAAGATTTGGGTTGCATAGAGACAGTATGCAAAGATTGCATAAACTTCTAAACATATCATAATAAGAAAACTGCTTTGTAAATGTGTAGTACTGTCCTGTACAAAAACAGCAAACAAAATGTGTAAAATTAGGCTTTTGTGAAAGATAACTTTTTTCCCAATGGAAATATACTCCTAAACCTTTATGGTAAACTGTTCTTATGTTTAGAAAACTGGATCACTATCAGCTCCCCTGTCTTTCCTCCCCCCTCCCCTGCCTCAAAAAGCCTTATATATGGCTTTTCCCTGTGAAAGAAAATAAAAATCTGTTTTGCTTACAGGTCAATTTCCTGGTAAAGGATGATGGGGATGTGCTGATAAGGTGTAGAACAAGCTACTTAATGCATTTAAGAAAGGCATGTGAGCAGTATTACAACTGCTGCAAACAAGGCTTGGAACAGACTAAAGAGAGTTGTAGAGTTATCTTTAATTCAAATTACCATGTTGTTTACACCAGCAGCACTTATGCTTGGTCTTTTCTGGCAGTCACTCCTAATTTCAGTTGTTATTTGAAGAATTCTTTAGTATTTTGGCAGTAGTGGCTTCAGTGTTGCTAAGGGTCAAGCTTCAGTTTCAAATAACTTGAGGTTTTTTTTTCCCCTGTGGGCCAGTTTGCTGCTCTCATTGTATGCTGTTGTAAAAGTGGTGTTTGTATGTGTAAGCTGAAAAAAAAATTTCTGGAAGTTATTTTGTGATTTAATTGCTTCTTTACTGTGTAGGGTGTTTCTATCAGTGTGATTAAATAGATACAGCAATGCAAACTGTGGTATTTTTCTACCTCTCTCCCTTTCCCTTTAAATGATGCTCTTGAACTGTGTTTTTGCAGCTCTGAAAAACACATCCAGTACACAGTACATTCATGATACCCACATCTTGGAAATAACATCCCAAAACCAGATTCCAGTTTTTACTGGAGAACAAGACTGGGCAGTTTTGAAGTACTTTGAGGATGTTTATCCCTAAATCAGAGATTCTATTGCCAACTGACCATAATCAGGTGTCCTGCAGTCATCACTGCTCTTTATTTTTTACAGTGAGTGATTAAATCTGTAATGGTTCATATTATTACTTATACTTGGATAAGTAGCCTGCAGGAACTTTTTTCTCATTCATAACATTTCTGTTTTTAAAATATATCACGTTTAAGGAAAAGAAATGCTAACACTGTAGTGCTACCTATTATATAGCACTATTTGTGTATGAAGACTGCATTTGTGTCATAAAGTGAGCAAATGGGTCACCAAGGACACTAACCACAACAAAGTTTCTGGGTTTTGGGGATGTGGTTTTCTTACTCAAATGAGATCTCTGTGGAAACAGGTACTAGTCAAAAGCAACACTAAAAATAAATATTTCTCAAGTATAACTGCTTGAGATGATTGGCAATTAGGAATTTCATAGTGGCATTGCAAGGATTTGTATATATTTTAGATTTTTATGTGATCTGTTTAGTTTCACTGAAGACACTTGGAGCATTCTTCAGATGCATAAAAATAGATTCTTTTTTCTAGAATGAAGACTTCACTTACAGCAAGAAAAGTGCAAAAAAAAAGGGCTACTGTAGAGTCTGCTGTGAGTTACTGTTCATGCTTACAGTAGTTCTCTCTCTTCAGCAGTTAATTTCTGCCTGAAAGAAATAATTGTAGCATCAACACCTTATTCTGCTAACTAAAGTAACCTAAAATCTGCTGGAAAATAGAGTCTCTAACATGAATGAGTAAATTAGAAGTGTTTTTTCTTCAGTAAGTACACTGCTTCTCATTTTCTGAACAATTGCCTCATTCATAATTTTTAACTAGGAAGATCAGGGGAAAACACAGGCTATTTCTGGTGCACAGTCTGGTGCTATATCTGTATGTAAGAAGTATGTGTGTATGTAAGAAATATGTATAACTTCACTTTCTCTTGGAGTTTCTTAGTTTTGCAGCCACTGTAGTCTGTTAATTATTCAAAAAATGAGCTGAGTTGAAGTGGGTGGTGTATCAGCCAGTAAAATGGTTTACAATAAAAAACAGCACATACAGGACCCAGAAGATACTGTGATATTCCTATTAACTGCTCACCTTAATTTTTAGGCAATTTTTAATTATAATTTTTCTGCAAAACTCATTTCTTACTGTTATATAACTTAAAAGGAAAATGAGGTACATGGGTGGGGAACTGATCATGGACACACCCTAAATTTTTCCTGAGTGACAGGAGGAATATTCTCAGAAATTTATGGAAGAATAGCAAGAACAGTATTTCAAATAATTATTATCAACTAACTCTGCAATAAGCCATAAAAGAAAATAGTGTACTGGTTTTAAATTAAAAGAACATTAAAAAATTAAAAGATTATGTGAAAATGAAGAAAAATTACAGAGTTTTTCTCTCCAGGCAATAGCCAATGGCTCTTTTGAAGCTTTAAGGATTTTTTTTGAGGAGTCTGGTTAGAAGAGGTAGTAGATTTAATGTGAATTGTTATTACTGTGTTATTCGAGCATCCAGTGTATTTGTCAAGTTTTAAATGAAATTTTCAACTCAGGAAGTTTAAGGTCATCATTTGACATACATCTTGTGTTAATTCAAAAAACAGTGAAAAGTGGTTGTTATTGTATCCATCTGTAGCAGTGGAAAGCAATTTTAGTAGGCTTAGGAATAAATACATATAAGATGATACACATTTTTCAACTGAGTCTGACATCTGACTTCATGAATAAAAAAGACCCTATTAATCATGAGGTGATAGAGTCACACACATTGTATTTATCATTCTTGTTGGAGAGTGAGTTGTGTCTTGTTAATGTTTTGAAGAAATACATAGTAATTATACAATACAAATAAGAAAGTAAAAAATACAGTTAACTTCTGCAAAAGCTTAAATTTTGGTCTCTAACTTTTATGTTGCTACTTCACAAATTACAGTGTGTGCATGTAGGGAATGTAATTTCTTCATCTCTAATTGAGCAATATGCATATGGGAATGTGTATGTGAATAATACTTAATTCTATGGCCTAAAACAACTTATGCTAACTAAACATGGATGATATCCAACATCAGATGTGCTCATGCAATCTAGAGAAAGCATGAAAGGACTCTGCATCAAGGAAATATAAATAGTATTTTCAAATAATCTTCAACAGCATAAATGAGCAGCAGTTCAGTATCACAGTATTTATCCCCTGGAGCTGACCCAGCATGCTGGCATGTGTAACCAGACTACATGGGGAGGGATCTATTAGCACTTAGCTAGGAGCACAAGACTATGGATATTTATTGAAATACTCATTTTTGATCCATACTAGATAATTTCGTGGGAAACAAAGAATCTTTACTTGTGGGTAGACTTTTAAATACCACCTGGCTCATATTCCCCTTGAAGCAAGCAGAATTCATGACTACTGGACATCTATTCTGATTTGCAACTGAAGTGATTTGATTATTTCACTTGATTAGTAATAAGGGTTTAGTACCCCCAGTTTGTATGCTCTGTCCAACCTCATTTTGTACATATTATGCATAGCTCTAGGGGATTCCTGAATGTTTTACCTGTGCCATTAGTGTCTTACAGGAAAGGAAAGATTCAAGTACTTACTCCTAATGATGAATTGATTGCATAAATTACCTTCTAGTCTTTCTAGTGCAGGACTGTTTTCCTCTCTCCTTTTCACACCTCTTCCATCATTTTCCTTTGGCATTCAATGTATTCTATTAATGCATGAAGTTTTTTTGTGAGTATTAGAAATAATATTATAAAAATATTGAAAAAATAGAGATTTTCATCTTACTAGGCTCAACAGTCTACTCAAAGTCAGAGGAACACAGACTGGATTCCTTTAATGAAGTTTGAAGACATGGAGAACACTGAAACAGGAAGCTCTAAGTGTTTGATATACCATTGCATCCTTAAGTCTTACAGATCTTAGATTCTTTTTTAAAGCTTCCCACCTCTTGTTGAGGTATCCTCTTAGTAATGCTTTACTACTACTCCATATTTCTCTTGTTTTGTCTTAAAAGTCCTGAAATATGTCAGCATCTCTTTCTTTCTTAGGTGTGTAACAGGACATTCTTGCAAACCACATTCCATAAAAATGGCTTAATGGATAATAAGGTGTGCCAGTAACAAAGGCTATTTGCTATTTTTCCTTTTCATTATTTTAAAATAACAGTATAAAAGCCCTATGTGCTATAGAAGTAGTCTTGCCAGCTCTAGGTTGATATCAATATACACTGTAAGATGAGAGTTATCAGTATGTACAACAATATGGGAGACTTCAGCTATTAGAACTGAGAACAGATTTAGTACAAAATGGAGAACTAAAATGACATACAGCAGGGTTGGCAGCATCATTTCCATAATCCTTTTAAAATATTTTGGAAGATTTTTCTAATGGTTGTATTTTTTCTGAGAGTTGCTCTTTTCTTCTTCTTGTGCATACTATGGTTTCTGGCTTTTGGTCTTTTGTTCTGGGACTTAAATCTATCAAAGGTGATTGTTGACTGTTTTGTGTCCTTTTGTGTGTAGGAGAAAGAGAGACTTTGTGAGCTACTGTGTAGTACAAGTGTGTGTTCAGACTCAGTGATCTACAGGGTGCTGCTCAATTCTGTGTGACTGAAAACTCCCCACATATTTTCATGTCACTGGTTAGAGAAGTCTAGAACTGGAAATTGAAAGCCACCCCTTTTCTCCCTCAAGCCCATCATTGCCTCCATGTGCAGGCAGCTACAAGCAGCAGACCTGAATGGATTTTGGCAGGGGAAGAGGCACAGGTGACTGCCTTGTAGCACTCATGAGCAGGCAGCCACAGCTCTGCATCTCTGTAGGGATAGCAGGACATCTTTACCTACCACTGGCCACTGCTAAGGCCAGTTATTTGCCCAGATCTCATAAACTATGAGAGCAATTTTTGAGGCCATAAGCTAGAATTTAGTGGGAGCTGAAATTATAAATAATATATGATGAGTATTACATGATGATGAGTAATACATAATGAATGACATTTTCATCAGCTGTCCTGAGTTACAGGACACACAAACCAAAGCAGCAATTGTGCCCTCAGCAGCAAAGTGGCTGATTATTAACTACTGCAAGTCTCTCTCTCCCATTGATGACTTTTCTGTGCTCTTTCTTAGCATCCCTTTGTGCAGTGCTAAAGGCTCATTGCTAATGCTCTTGCTGGAAAGTAGCTACCATGGATGATTGTTTTTCCAAGCTGTTGGGACACTATAAGTTGTGGGTTTTTAGATGGGTGATCTACACACAGGTTTCTCCCAGTTTAAGGGAAGTTCATTCCTTCCTTTTTCAGACATATTTAAAAATATTACAAGACATTTGCCTATACCTACCCATAGCAAATTACAGGTGTGAAATGTGCAGTCTTGGCATGTGAAGTGCCAAGTCATCACCAGATGCAGTCCCAGTAATTTCAAGGGCACAGTTTTTCTCTTGGCTTCTTGCTAGCTGTAAAACTTTATGGATGCCAGACTGCCTAACAGGTGTTGCCCTTTTACTTTCTGTATTCGTTATATAGCAGACACCTGAATATGTGTTTTTGTCCATCCTTTAGTTAATTATCCTTCACACACTCTTGTCTTCCCATCTGTCTATTTCAGATAGGCCAGTTTGTCTTTTTATAATACCTAGCCCTTCTTTTATGTTTTCCTAACAGCAGATGATATGGATTCTTATAGTAGAATTCTATATGTAGTACTCTGTTCTATACTACCATATGTGGTATTCTGTCCTGACTAAATATTTGTAACATTTCTATGCATGACCTACATATGGTCACCTTTATTCTTGTGAGGTACACCTTTATCCTTGTGGAAAAAAAAAAATTGATCTCTTTATTTGAAGGCCTCAATAATATATTGTAACAGGAAGAAGAAATGGATATTTCAGGGGTTCTTATGTATAGGGGCTAATATTGCAGCATCTGTGGATGGTTTTGGGTATTTAGCTACATGTGGTAAATTACAGTGTAACAAATTCAGTAGCCCATGGATAGAGCTGTTCATTTGTGCATATACTGTTAATCTTGAAACATATATATTTTCTTCTCACTCTGCTCCAGTGTTGTTCACTATAGTATTTTATACATCCTCTGTTAAGGAACTGTATTTGTCATTCTCAGGAGTAGTGTCAATGCAACACTTTAGTGACCTCCAAAACTCTGTCTGACACGGGTTTCCCATTCTCAGGACCCCTGAGAGATTCATGGGTTCTTTCCTTCTTTTTAGTTCTTGACATCCCACATCCTTCTCTTCACTTGGAAACTTGTCACCACTGAATAATTAAAAACCCTGCCTCCCACTCATATGTAATGTAAGCTACATAAATTAGGAATGAAAACTTTCCTTGTTAGTATGTCTTTTTGACATAATTTTCCTCAAATTTTAATTTAAAAAAGATAGTAAAATCACTTGGTAAACATAACCCTTGTTCTGTTGTTATTTTGAATGTTTCTACCCAAATTGGATAGTGCTGCCTTAGGTCCTGAAGCCAAAAGCCGTGACCATTAGGGTTGTGTCCCATACAGCTCACCTTGGAGCTGAATTCCTATGTGTCCAAAAATGGGTTTTTTCTCCCTGAGAGACCCTACGTTCTTCTTGGCTTATTCCTGCTGTGTCTGATAGCACACGAAGACATAGTAATTCTTCCATCCAAGCATGTGGATGTCCTGAGGATGACTTGCTCCAATATTTGTGTGCTGCTTGTAGGCTATAACTGAGTGTCTCCACTAAATATGTCAGTACTAACAGGCTGCTTAAAACACCACTGACTTCATGAAGTCATTAGAAGAGGATCTGTGTCATTAGCACCTGTGTAACTGACACTTGTTCACTTAAAGCACAGAAAATTAAATAAATGCAATGGGAAGAAACCTTACATGCACTTAGCCCTGAAAATAATTAGTATAATTAAATATGTTTCTTCGGGATTATTAGTGGAAAAAATATTTTAAAAAACTGTGAAAGGGATTATCAAATGCAAACAGTATATACTTACATAAGAGTACAGTTGTCAAATCTGTTTCATAAATACACAAGTAGGTATTGACTTCCCCGATTTTCACTCTGTAAGTTCTGGGGTTTTTTGTTGCTTTATTGTTAAATAGATAACTGATCAAAAGTATCAAAATGCTGAATAGTCTGTGTGTTATGCTGGTGCTGATTACAAAAGGTGCTTTATTTTATTTATTTTTTTTATTAACTAATATATTTAAATTTATCTTATATAGTGCAGTACATGCAATGACTGTGTGTTTTCTGTATATCATTCTCTCTAATGCACTTCCGCTTTTAAGTTGTTACAAAAATCTTTTCATATTGCAGAATGATATATTAGCATCTCCTCATCCTAGGTTCAGAGGGATTTTTTTTTTTTTTTTTCCTGGCATCTCAACATTTGTTGTCCAAGTGAGTTACACATTCACAGGGGGAAAGTACCAGACATCCATGTTGTCACTGCAGGATAGCCCTCAAACTCTAGTTGATGACTTAGGAACTGTGTTTTTGCAACGTCACTAAACCAGTTTGTTTAGGGAAATGTGGATAAAAACTGAAGCTATTTAGTATTAACAAAAGGTAGCTTAACACATGAATGTGGGCAGAGTAGGGGGAATGTGATGTTGAGCTGTTCAGTCTACCCACTTCTCAATTTTTTAATCAGCCTGGATTTTTCCCTTCTTTACTACTTAATTTATTTCTCTTTTTAAATCCATGATTAAACAAGTGTTCTTTGACAGATAAATATTGCTCTCCCACGTAAGAGGGACAACATTTGATATTGTTTCTTTATGCATAAGAAAGAAGGCCAAAAAAAGTGTTGATATTTCAAGTCCAATTTTTTAATATGATTTATTATTCATAAGTTTTTATAGTTCTGGAAAAAGAAATCACTATATTGCTTCAATGGAAAGTAATTTGTGAGTTGGAGATTAGAGCAGTAGTATATTTCTTTCAATCAAATCTTACAGATTTATAAACATCAATATGTTTAAGACCTCATACAGAGTTGGCAGTGTCTGTTAAAGATTTATTGTTGCAGTAGCAGCATATTTGTGGAAATAATAAGAGGCCATATGTCACTTCTGAACTGCACCTGCAAATTGCACTGGTGTCTGTTCAAGAAGCATCTGAATGGGTTTAGTCTGTATGCCTTCTGAAACTGAGGCATATAGACAAAAATTGCCTGTCCATTTCAGTGCCCCATAAAGATTTGGTGACTTAAAAGTTCCTGCCTTTCTAAGTAGGGCAGATCAAAGAGAAAATGACAGTGTTGCTAAAGAAATATTATACGTTGTGGATAGAAGCCATTATCAGGAATTTCCTGTCCTCTGGGTAGTTTCATGAGTCTTGGCCTCACAGCTTGTGATTCCTGCTTTTTAAGCCATGCTAAAATAATTTTCTCCCAAGCAGACTGATCCACTGAATAGTTACTAACCTTGAAAGTAATACCTTTTTCTGAATATATTTTTAAGAACCTCTTATAGCTTGACATACTTTTTATTCTCTTCTTGATTATAGCAAATGAGATATACTTTCATTTTGGAGAAATAAAGATATAATTACCAGCACTTGATATGTTCAAGTGATAGAGCAAGAATGAACTGTCCTCATTCCATTGTATAATGATCTCTTGTTATTACAGGAGGATGAATGCAACAGCAGGAGGTTTCTACATAATATTTAGTTTTGTGTAATATTTAATCCCTCTATATAAACTTTAGCATTCTTTTCTACAAATATTATTTTTCTTTTTGGGTTTTTTTTGGGTTTTTTTTTTGTTTGTTTTAATTCCTCATACCTTCAATGCCTTCTTAACAGGGCTTGTTTCAGTGGGTGTTATAATGGAGAGAAACTAGGCTAAACCTGCCATTTGTCTTTAAGGCAAGATAACCACTTATGCAACTTGCAGTTGAATTGTGGTTACTGAAGCATTTTGCTGTTTCTGATTAGTCCCACAGAGTGTGAGCATCCTCATCTTGTCAGTTCAGAGGAGTCATTAAAGCCTGGGTAAGCTGTGATGATGTATGAGCTATGGGTATGTAAATTCCCTGTTAGCAAATGCATTCTTCATCTTGTCAATTTTTTGCTACCTGCTGCTAGCTCTGTAGGTAGCCCTGTGCAGCTGATTGAGGGAAAAATATGGGAAGTAGATTGCTCGTAAAGAAATAGTAGAGGTGATCCCTACGTGTTCATAATTAGGCTTCTTTGGAAGACCTTCTGTGAAAACTGATTTTCATGTTACTTGGATAGAATAACAATGCAATATAGTATCTGCTGTTCTGTGTCTACCTTACCACAGAGAAATCTATGATTCTACCTAATATTAAGGCAGTTTTAGAATAGAATAAATAGCATTGAACTGGCAAGTTTGAGATGCACATAATATATTTTTGTATTGTTGTAAGTTCAAAAAATAGATTTTCAGAGTAAATTCTCAGATGTTGTGAAGTATTTAACATAGTTTCTTGTCAATTACTAGCTCACAATATAGCTGAGGCTTTTCCACTGGATCTGTTGGTTTCTCTGTAGAAGTTCAGCAACATAAAATCTCCTGCTACACTTAGTAGCGACCTTTTGTATCAGTAATTTGTTTTCCAGCTGATGGAAATAGGTTTTCCTCTTAGCCATAATGATGCTCACACACAGAGTGAGTGTACAGTGGTACTGCTAATGCAGAGCTGTGCAATCAGCACTTTGTTTGAGCATCACCATAATGACAGCATAGCAAAGGGTATTTCCTGTCAGAATTACACCTTCCAAGTTCAGTTCAAGAGGCCAGTTGAGGGTGGCTTTTTTTAATTTGTTTTCATTACTACAGATTCTTTTCCTTTTTGCTTGTTTCAGATTCCTAGAAAAAAAGAAATTTATAAGCATTTTTAAAACATTTTGGTCATTTTCAGGAAAACAAGTACATAGTTCTGATGACTGCCACTTGCTTACTGGCCTCTAAGATTGTTTCTTCTAAAGGTAACTTTCATGAAATTTACCATTATTAACAAGTGAAAGTAAACAAAGCACAATTATGTCCAGCTAGGAAAAAATGACGGTATATTACACTGCTAATTAGCCACTGTTTATGCTTATAGTAGTCATTCCCTGACCAGTATGTTTTATTTAATGAAATCTAGATTATTGGTTTTTTTCAGCTGAACTCTGCACACACCAATCTGTTTGGTCATAGGAGACTCTCAAATGGCAGGTGAATATGTTACAAGTACTCTTTATAGATACTGAGACATTCCATTCAATTAATTATGAATCAGAGTAGAATTGTTTCATGGCAATCAGCAGATCAATTTGAGAAGGTTTTCTTAAAATATTTATTTTGTACAGGGATTGTTCCAGTTACTAGTGTGAGGGGTTTTGCACAGCTGGTGATAGTTCCTAGGACTATGTGTGAGTGATTATCCATCAATCATATTGCCTAATTGGCAGGGACAGTTACTTTTTACTGTATTTGGGAAAAAACCTGAAGAACTGATTAGCAGCAACTGTTTGGTGTTTTGAGATAGTGCAGGTTTTGGTGTAGCATTGGACTGAAGGAGAAAATGAAATGTTGGCAAAAAGAGCACATAAACAGCTGCTGTTCTTTTAAAATAGTATCTCCTATTATAGAATCCTCTTGATTTCAAGATCTCTTATGAAAGATCTTGAACATGAATTGATTTTAATGGCCATGAGCAACTGAATGTCTATTTTATGTACACTTACATGATGGCACTTTATCTTGTATTGCTGTATTAAAATAATTTTCCCTCTGTACTTGGCACTGGCGATGCTGCACCTCAAGTGCTGAGTCTGGCCCTGGGCCCCTCACTGGTGGGGATCAGCCTCTTCCCCTGGCAACCAAAGTCAGGACAAGAGGAAATGTCCTCAAGCTGTGCCAGGGCAAGTTCAGGTTGGACAGCAGCAAGAATTTTTTTCACAAAAAGGGTTCTTAAGCATTGGAATTGTTTGTCCAGGGAAATGGTGGAGTCAGTGTAATTGGAAGTCTTCAAGAAATGACTGCACACAGCCCTTAGTGCTATGGTCAATTTTGTCTTGAAAGAGAGATGGTGTATTTTTTAAGCTTAAGGTACCATAGCTGTATCTCTCTGCTTCTTCATTTACTGCAAATAAATTTTTCTTCCTAAAAGTTTCATTAACGTTGCTTAATATCCTCAGCATGCTTGCCTTATGTTAAAGTGTCTTCACCTCAATAATTATGTTGTTTTACTGAAGTATTTATTTAAACAAAATATTTGATGCTTCTGAATTTGGGAGAGGTTAATATGGTGAATATGAAAAATGTCAAGAAACCTGGCTAACCCTAGAGTTGATACAGCAGTGATTGCTGTAATTAATTTTTTCCCAAATATTTTCTGTTGCACAGCATAGCTCCACAAAATCTATACCATCTGGCTGAAAATTTCCCCATTTAGCTCTGGTAGAAAGGTGATATTTTGTCTTTGAAATAACAGTGAATTTGTCACTCAGTTCTGCCCAATATACAGCCTAGATTTCAGTGTCTGTAAGGGTTTGTATTCAGTGTCCTTGTGTTTAAAAGGAAAAAACGGCATAAGATTTAGATTTCTACACTAGGCATTTAAGGAGCATGTTTGCTTAGGGATTCTTAGAACAGTTAAGTGCAAAGAATTTTCGTGTCCCAATTAGTTCTAAATTTATTTGGTTCCAAAGTTAATTCAAATTAGGACCACATCAATTCTGAGTAAATGTGTCCGAACAAGAACGAAATGCAATTAAACTACTCCACTTTATAATTTGTTTTAAATACATTTTTAATAACACTGTAAACAAAGCCTCAGTCTTTTAACTAACACCTTCTTTCATGGCACACCTAGCAGTTGTTTATGCTAGATTTTCTTTGCCTTTTTAAATACAGCGAAATGTGATGCAACACATGATCCTGAGCTGTGAGGTGTCCCCAGGATGTGTCTCAGGTGGATTTTTGAGCAGCACTGTGTGCAGTGCTGGCTGATACCTGTGTCTACTGCACTAGATACAGCACTGCTGGGCTCAGCCTTTCACCTGCTGCCTGCTGGCAGTTTGCTCTGCAGCTCCCTGTGCCATTTATGTCTTTCCATGATTGCCTAGTGTGGGTTCAGAGCACTTCTCACAGGTGATCTGGTGCAGCCAAAGTTTCTCTGTGTTCCCTTGGAAGTCCAGACCAAAGTAAAGCTCTTTTCCTTGCCTAAGTGATTTGGAGAACACGAAATCTCTAGTGAGAGACTCAATATTGGCATGGGGCAGTCCCAAATCTTAACATTATCTTCTTCCTGAAGTCTTCTCCTGGGTATACTCCATGGCAAGGAACTTCATTTTCCATCCCATGGCTTCTAAGTTTCTTTATTAGTATGCTTAGAGTGACTGTACCCAGCACATACAGGAAGACAAAATATACTTCTACACAGTTTTCCCAAATCATCTGAATATTTCTAGCAGGTTGATTCTGATATTTATAGTAAGTTAAATATACATCATTCAGACATTGTGAAATACTGCTTCATTTTTTCCCCAAAATATATAAATTAGCATTCATTTGACCCATAGAATTCTTGGTCTTTGCCTCTATTGGTGTTTTCTGCTGAACTGCATATTTTTCATTTCACATAATCCTTGGTTTTAATAAGATAGTTTACTTCATTACCAAGCATTTTTTAAAATGGGGCATTCAAAACTCCTTAGGTTTGGGGATGCACTCCAAATTGCTTTTTCAGTCTGCTGTTTCCAGTAACCTGGTGGTTGGCTTAGCTGGGTAGAAGGGGGAAGGTAAATTTTTGTTCTTCTTCCATCAAAACACTTTAATTACATTTGTTTGGAAAGTTATCTTAGAGTTTTCAAAAAGTACTTTAGGGTAATATATTCATGCCCTCTCCATTTTAGCATTATAATAGTAATCAATAGTCTTGTCTCAGCCTTACAGAGAAAAGAGATTTAACTGATTAATATTTATGTGTAATACCCGAAACACTGAATGACTTTGTTTGTAGGAAATTCTGATTCAATGCAAATATGTCACAGGGTTTTCAGAGTCTTACAACATTAATCTAATCAAGATGAAACTTTAGGGCAGCAGAGAAAATAAATTTTGCTGTTGGATTTGAGCTGTAACCAAAGCAGGTGTGGCAAGTCCTGCAGTGCCAGTGCCTGCTGGCCCTGCAGCCTCTGGTACAGGCTAGCCATGTCCTTAGCATTGCATCTCCTGTCTCTGTAAAAACATGACTTCACTAAAAATGCATCACTGCAGTAGATTCCCAAGGACTGTGTGGAGGCTGTTGGAGAGGGCTCATGGGCTGGCCCAAGGCCTTGCCTGAACAGTTGGAGCAATGCTGGTGTCACC
>JAHXMQ010012337.1:7943563-7972452 GCA_020466415.1 Ammodramus savannarum pratensis | reverse complement strand
GTGCTCATGCAGAAATGCAGCCTGTGCAACACCCTCTGTTTGGTGCTTCAATAATTTCCAGAGTCCAAGCAGAAGCAAGAGCTGCTTGAGCATGGAACCGAGAGCAATTCCTCTGCCCACTTGTACCAGAGTGGAGAAATGGAAATGGGTTCTTCAAATCTGTGCAGACACATAATCCAAATGGCAGCATGGCCATTGCAGTGCAATTATTTTGAATTAAGTGAGCTGTAATGCATCAAATTGAATATTTGAAACATGGAGAACAGTCCTGTGTTGCATATGTATAATGTATAATTTAGTCAGCTAAAAGTTGTTAATTCTGTGGTTTATGGTTCATACACTATTTCCTTTGGGACATTGCTCCCCACTATAATAAATTTCACAAAGTCCTGGCAATTTATTACTTTTGTATATATCTATATGAGGTAATTTTGACTGTGCCAAAGTACAATAAATGTATTTAAACAGAAGTAAATTGTTTGGCAAGGCTAGAGCAGAGTCTTTATTTCTGAAGTTGATCCTAAATAGTAATCTATCTTAATACTTTAAATAGGTAGTGGACTTTTTTTATTTTAACAGGATAATGGGATTGAAAAATGCCATGTCATCTGAGAGGCAGCTGATCTGATTAGATGTGTACAGACACTTTTAACAAGTAAGGATTCATAGTAATTAACTAAAGGTGTTAGAACTGTTAGTGATACAGGCTAAGACAAAGAGCTAAGAAAGAAAACACTTGAAGGGGAAACTTACCCTAAAATATCTTTTTAATCAGTATTTTTTTCTGGCTTGTATTTTCCTAGTAGTACAGGGAAATCTCAGTTGTAAGGAACCATTTTGTATAGAATGGGAAGGTATTTATAGTTCCTTACAAATTACTGTTTCTGCTTAGAGCTTGATTTGTTTTCAGAGATGCTGTACTAAATTTTGCTTGGAGACATTGGCACATTGATTACTTCTAGTTTTCAGGTCAATGGGGACTGTGCTCTGCTTATAAAAAAATGAGAGGTTACAGTAAAGAATCTTTGGAGTTAATTTAAGACACAAGGACTTACTTGTATACATATGGTTCTCCTGACAATGGTATTTAAAAAACCTCTTTTATTATAAAACAAAAAACATTGATTAGCTGTGAAAGTTGTCATTTAGCAGTTTACAAGAGCATTTTGAAACCATTTATATGAAAATTAGGAGAAACTGTGTACACTGAATGTTTCATTAATTTTATATAATGACATACATTATTTTCCAAAATATGCAGTAGACTCAGATTGTGCAAATTAACAGTAGTTGTGATAGTAAAAGAATATTTTGCCATGTTTTCTGAAGACTTTTCATAAATCCTGAGCTATAAACATCTCTTACTCACTTTCTTTTTGACTGATTTCTTATCTTCTCCATATCTTCTAATTTTGTATAAACCAATTTGCTTGCTTTAATGTTAATAATAGATAGTACTTCATCACTTTAAAACCACCTCTCAAAAATAATTTTTCAGGAGTTTGCCAACTACCTCATGGTTATGGCCTATATGCCTCAAAACTCTATAAAGATAGAATAAATATTTTAAAAAATATATATTTTACAGATGAACCTTGATGTCTGCATCTTATAACAAACACATTTTCACCTATTCAGCCTGTCCTGGTGAGTTCTGTCATATTGTAAATAAATTTGATGCATTTCAGTGACAAAGTAAAAAAGGAATTTTAATGTTACTACTTGGAAAGGCTGTTTCACAATTACATGGCTTTCAATTTAGCTACCAGGTCTGAATCTACACTGAAAGGCTATAAAGTGCTGTTTTTTAAAATCAAGGTTGCAAGAGATGAAAAATAACATTTTTTAGATTAATTCTTATAAAGTACACATCAGATCATTAATCACTGTGGTTTTAGTAAATCAATAGGAAAAAAAAGAGAGAACCCCATTCTTCACTCTCCTTGTGCTCTGCCATCTGAAGCACACCAAGTGTGAGTTGTATGAGAACCAGAGTGTTGAGCAATAATTCTGTGACATCCTTATTAATTACATTGCATCCATTTCTTAGTCCTAAAAATGTGAAAATTTCTGGACAAATAGAGGAATAGGATTAGGACTTCAGCCTATTTTTATATGTTGCAGTATGAAGAATCTCAAGGAATTTATGTATTTGTCATATTCTGTCTGGATGAAATAAAAAAATGCATGCTGATACCTCTTTCTGCATAGGAGGAGAAAACTTGCCACCATAGATGGATTGTAGTTAATTTTTCAGGGATGATAATTTTTTTAAATGAAGAATATAATTTATTTAATTGCCATCACTGTTATCAATTGCTGTCCATGCATCTGAACAGAATCTCTAGGTATGACTCCACAGTACTGCCACAAGTGCATCTTTTAAAGCTTAATATTTGGATCAAAGTGTACTTCAAAAATGTATTTTTAATAAATTTTAGTCAGTTATGTTCAAACTAAAATACAAGAACTACGTATGCCTAAAGTTTTAGAGTATAATATTGTATCTCAAAATAAAAATTTGCATAAAAATATAATTGATTTTGCACTATAATAGAGTATGAACAAAATTCTGGCGTGCTTTGTTTTTTTCTAATACTTTTTGCATGGTACTTTGGTGACAGGACACTGAATGAATATAGCATGTGATCTATAAAAAGATGGTAATACTTGCTTCACTATCTCTGACTATTTCAAACTCTTGAAAAATATTGCAAATGACCTTATAATCAATTCTCTGCATGACTAATGCTGTTGTTTAGCTCTTCCAGCAGTCACCAACACTGGAAACTGTGACTAAAGCCAAAATGGAGTGGAGTCAAAGTATGCAGAGACACATCTCCAGAATGTGGCCCCAACTTGCCAAGGCTGTACTGAGCTCAGGGTTGTTTCTTCTGGTGAATCTTCTGGTCAATCCTTAACACAAATTAGGAGGATCCCTGTGCAGAAAGCTTTCTTGTGCTGGTTCTGAGAGTGCTCCTTGCAAGGATCTCCTGTTTTCCCCATAGCTGTTATTTTTCCTGATACCATTTCCAAGGACTTAGAATCAGCAAATCATTTTGTTTGTAAAGGTGGAGTGTGTTTTAATGTTTTTACATTTATTTACATGGTATTTCAGCTGCATTTTTATCACCAAGTGTTGTAAGATGTAGTTTTTAATAGCCAGTCCAGCCTTCAGAACCTTGGCTTAGCTTAGCATCATCAGTAAAGTCTGTTTTCTCACTGTTCATTGCTTTCCCTGGCTTCAGTCTCCTACTGGATCTCTGAAAGGCTCAACTAATTACTTCATTCCACTGTGAATACTGATGATTTACTACAAATTTTCACCAGTGTTTAAACACATTTTCTGTTTCCATGAGAGGTCCTTCCTTCTAACACCATGTCATCCTGGTCTTTTGGAAATCAGGTATCTGGTTATCAGTTTACTTTCTAACCTAGTTCAGGTTAGTTTATTCTTTAGAGAACACTCTAGATGCCTGAGAAATTATTTCCCTTTAAAATAGCCACCTCTCAGCCCTTTCTCTCTCTAATGTATTTATTTTTTTGTTCACTAAATGCATTGTTTATTCTGACTTGTAGTAATTTAACTGGAATTTCTTAGAAAATTTTTATTGCACTGTCTTCCTCCCAGCCACCTGTCACAGTTTCCTCCACTATGAACCCAGATGGAGAAAAGGTATTTTAGTTTTGTGTTCTGACCTCATCTTTCTTGAATCCTCCTTTTATAGCCTGAACATCTGTTAGCCCTACCAGTTCTCTGTCTGGCTTCCAAATCTCTGAATACTATTTTCTTCTCTTTTTTTATACTTCTTCAAGTTGTTCCTCAAAGTTTTCTTTTACTTGCTGTGTGTAAACTGTACTTTGTTTTATTTAGGCTGATAGTTTATGATAATTTTTGTTTTCCTTATTTGAATACAGTGTTTGATTTTAAAAATATATTTTTCTTGAATTTAACAATTGAGTTAAATATAATTCCATACACTGCATATGTCCTTTCTTTGATTTTTAGGCACACCCACTCCTTTTACTTCAAAGGAGATCTTTTCTTTTTTGTACAGCCTCTTCCTATCCTGGACATGGCCCCAGTTCCAGGTGTCTCCCTGTTCTTCCTGCTGTTTCAGCCTGTGATTGTGGCTTTGCCCCAGAGCATCCCCTTCTCTCTGAGTCTGCCCATGCCATAGTGAGGATGTGGCAAAGGCTGCTGCCATGCAGGTCACAGCTTTCAGCTCTGAAATGACCTGAGAATTTCATCTCTGAAAGTTCTGTCCTATATCCCTTGTCAGTTTCTCTTTTTAATGCAAGGCCTGCAAATTGCTGCCACTAGTGTGTCTCTGGAATCATCACAGACATATGGGATGCACTTCTCGGAGCCACCAGTTCAGCTCTCTGTCCATGTCATGCTTATAAATATTCTGTCACATTTCTGAGAGAATATGGAGTTCTAGGCTCACCAGGCTTGACTGCTGTGACACTGGAATTCATCAGCTGAAAGCCCCTTTAGGATTTGGGCATCCATGTTTATTAGCAAGCATGGAGTTAATTTCTTTTGTATTTGCTGAAGGTTAGTGATACAGCTGCTTGCATTATTCTAAGTGGGTGTGAAGTACAGGCCATAGAATAACCAAACATGTAATGCCCATACTTTGCATCTACAAGCATTTGACAAACCTTAGTTTGGAAATTACACTTCTACAATAGACTCAGAAGTAGCCATTTTCTGTTGTAATTACAAAAAGTGCAGAATGCCACATGGCATAAGAGAAGACATAGCAAGAGTGAAAGTTGTCATCTGAGGCAAATCTCTATGAATTTAAATCCTTTACATGAAATTTGATGTTATGCACTGATTTTAAAACAAGAAATTTTCTTATAAAGCAGTTTGTCATATTAATCTAGTGATGTAAGTAGTTATACCACTTTGGGATTTTGGAGGATAGTGCTGTCAGTGTGAGGATGCATTTGCTTGGTGTTCAGCATCATTGTTTAGTGTTTAAGTGGATTACATGAGTGAGTAGTTGTCCATTGATTTCATTGTTGCTGCAGTTTGAAGTGCACTGGTTTTTTCTTATTTCGATGCAATATTATTTACAGGTGTATTCAGTTTTAATGGGAGTAAAATTGTTTTGTAAATAAATTTTCAGTGGGAAAACATTGCCAGTAAATTACACATGGAATAAATCTTTACATTTTACCATTAAGAATATATCGGTTTGCTTCCTTACTTTACTATAATCTAAATGTTTGAGACATATATGGTCTTTATCAAATAAAAATCTTCAAAGCACTTTTGAGATTTACACAGAATATAATGTTACATGTAAACTTGCATTTACATTTCCCCTCAGTGTCTGTTGGAAGTTAATTTTCCTTATTGTTTCACATGGTTTTCTCACATATTTGCTGTCATTGTTTTAGTTCATTTCAGTAGCTATTGCATTTGCAGACACAAAGGGAGTATAAATGCTGGGGGTTGCAAATCAAAACATTTCCTCATTTGTAACATTTGAATGCAGTGATTTCCCAGAGAAATATGAAAATGTACTGGAAGATGCAGGTTCCCAAGAGAACTAGAATTTGTTCTGTTCATTGCAAGACCTAGACATTGAGCTCCAGACCTGGAATTTATGACTTTTTGTAAATGTAAATGTGTGTGAGATCCCAAAGTTCACACAGTTACCAAATGAACGAGGCAGTTGAACTGGAGGTGAATGGCAGCTTCAGGCAGGGAAGGGTGTGGAAATGGGACTGCTGTGCTTGAAATTCAGTACATAGACACGAGTCTCACAACTTGGTCAGATGCCACTGTGAAAGTGAATTTCAAAGTCTGAATCATCTTCCTAGATACCAAATCTGTTATTTGGGTATGGCTGTGTCACTTTAGCCCTTCCAGGAGAGCAATCCCAGCTCCCTTGACAAGCTGGAGCTTGGGACATAATGTCTTGACAAGGTGAATTGAAAATATTCACTGCCTTCATATTGGTGGCTCTCTTTAATATGTATTTTACAAACACGTTCATCCTTCTTGAAGGTTGTAGATGTGCTAAAGCAAGGTAATTATGATGGAATAAATATTAAGTTAAAATCAGATGGTTATGAAATATACCTGAGGCATTTCTAAATCTTGTGTGAGAGAATTCAATATTATTTCTATAATATTCTTTTAAGTGTGAATCAGATCTGAGCCTGGGGTGTGAGAATTTTAAAAAAAGTGCAAGTGAAAAAAACAGAAGATCATTTAATATTTTATCAGGTAGGAGCATCCAAACCACAGTTTCGTTCACCCAGGAATTTTTGTATGGCAATGGCAAAACTGTTGGGTATTACAGCCTGCATTATTCAAAGGCACTCAGGCCTTCCAGCTCATGCTTGCCATTTCATTTGTCACGTACTGTATGCCTTAGTCTTTCAAGTTGTTGTCCTGCAAGCTCTTTTTTCTGTGCTACATTAATGAAGTTTGAAACAGTTATGTTGCTTGCAAGGGAATACCATCAGCAGAGTATTATGAATGAGTCTCAGGTTTTTGGATTTTTTTGATTCTCAGATACTATAAAACCCTGTGATTTCTGTTTTTTTTTTTTTAAAGAGAATGAAGAGATGTTCTAATTTGCGAATAGAGTGCTATGAGCTTTCAACTTGTGCTATGAGCTTTCAACTTGGGAAATTATGAATATTTACAAATCATAGAATCATGGGATCAGAGAATGGTTTGGGTTGGAAGGGACTTTAAAGTTCCAACCTGCCTGCTGGGCAGGGACACATTTCACTTGATCAGATTGCTCAGGGCCTCATCCAACCTGGCCTCAAATACAGCCAGGGATGAGGCATCCACAGCTTCTCTGGGCAACCTGTTCCTCACCACTCTCACAGTTAAAAATTTCTTCCTTGTATCTGATCTTAATCTACCCTCTTTCCATTTGAAGCCATTCCACCTTCACTCTGTGCCCGTGTAAACAGTCCCTCTCCATCTCTCTTGCAGGGTTCCTTCAGGAGCTGGAATGCTGCTCTGAGGCCTCCCCAGGGCCCTCTCTTCTCCAGTCTGACTAACTCCAGCTCTCTCACCCTCTCTTCACAGGAAAGGTGCCCCAGTCCCCTGATCTTCTTCATGGCCTCCTCCGGACCCTCTCCAACAACCAAAAATAATGGGGGGAAAGAGTTTTGTTTGTTGTATCCTTATTTAGCACAGTGATTGATTCTTTACAGTGAGCAAATCTGTTGCATTGCTATCAAACTACAGAGGAATTACTCTCTATATATTTTAAATTTGAGGTTGCAATCAGCAGAGTTAAATGAAATGTAAAATCATGTATCAGCTCCATTGATTTGTACTATTGCACTTAGCCCTGTGTACTGTGGAGGAGGAGGCTCTTCAGGTCCCCTGGTCTGCATGTTAAAATGAAAGCTGGGGCAATTCCAGTTTGGAGAATGGACATGGTCTTTCTGGGCCCAGTATGTTACCTATATAAACCAATGGAAAGCTCCCTGCCAGATAATGGAGGTAATGCTGGCTGTGTTCTTTCCATAAGCTCATCACTGTGAGAAAAAAAAAAAAAATTAAGAAAAAGTATTTTCAGTTAGTATGCAATCTGCTCTTTGAACAGATAGCTAGAGGAGATGTCTTTTGAAAATCAGCTCATGAACAATGGCAATTTACTTAGTGGTATTTATCCTGCCTTGTCCCAGTTTATTTCTGTCCTGTCACATCTGACTGAATGAACAAATAGAGCACAATGTCTATTCTTTTAAATTTGTGTCATTTTCACCTGAATTTATAGTTGAGATCAGATGTCTTACTGTGCTCTTTGGGAACAGAACTCAGCATCAGTTTGAGTCCTTGAATTAAGTGTATTACTTTTTTCCTCCTTGTCAATGTTACTTTGGAATGCTTTGCTCCTCTTCAACTATTTCTTCGCATTATCATCACAGATCAGCCAAGACCTCATTAAAAAATCTTGAAGGATACTTGGTTTTCTTCTCTAATGATAGTAGAAGATAATGAGATGGAAGGAAGAAAAAAAATTATCTTCTTGAATTTGCCCTTAGTAACAAAGAACAAAAAAAAGCAGTGTAGAAAATGCAGCAGGGGAAGGTGAAGGAACCAGAGTTTCATAAAATATTTTGGTGTGCTTTCATAGGCTTGTTTAATTTCCATAGAGCTATATGGTTTGCATATGTCTGTCGATTTAAAGTAATGCTTTCCTTGGATTGTGGATGTGACTTGACAATAAAATTGTTTGCATAGTGCTCAGTATATGTAAATTGATACTTAAATGCTGTTGTAAGTATAATTACTTTAATAGCAAAAGGCAAAATCAAGTTGACTAACAGAATTTTTAATTATATTAACATAAGCCATTTGTGATTTAATACAGTGATGTCTACAAAATTAGATACTATATGCATGTATGTTAAATCAGCCCATTAACACAGTGGGTCCAAATTAACTGTTATATTTCCTTGCCTGATCAGAAATTTGTGTTTTATGCTACATTTAAGTAGTCCACTAGCATACATGGGAAAGATGTATTATTTTTATGGTTGGGTATTCAACCCTTATTTCTTTTTGACTTAGAGCTTATCTTGGGAAATACATCATCTGGCAAAGAGAAATCTTTCACATAATAGGAAATCATGTTCAGTTCAGTAAGAGTAAGATGATGTGCATGAAAGTCCCACTGTACTACTACTTCTTTAGATATTCTTTTACATTACAAACTCTTCAAGTTAGAAAGAAGTTGTTTGGTTGCTGCCAGTTAGCAAAGAGCAGATGGTGTTTATTACTGTGACCGGTAAATTGTGTATCTGTGGGAGTAATAAACCCAATTAGCCAAATGTCGATTGTGCTTTTAAGTGTTGTAGTCTCAGTACCTATTTCCATACCTGTGAGTATGTTCATTATTAACTTCTTTGTGCACTTTAGAAAAAGCTCAGTGGTGCACTTCTGCAGCCTAAATTGTTGGCATTTGTATAAATACCATTTTAGGTAATGTCTTCCAAATGAGCCAGTCTTAGACGCATAGTTCCAGGAATTCCTTATTACTTACTTTGTATTTGATTTTTCCCTGAGTGGTAAAATTTGACTACTTTAAGGTTGGCTAGAATGAATGTTGAATGCCAGATGACTTTGTGTCCTAAAGAATCCTCTTGCCCTTCATTCAATAAAATACAAATCCAGTACAAGGGAAAGTCATGTTTAGCTGAGCATACTCTGCAGTTTTTAAAAATACTGCTCTTCTTGCATAGTTTCCCAGCAGGGAGCAGTGAGCCATCGAAGCACTTCCTTACCTTTTAGAGGCGTGGGTTGGGATCAGTCAGGACCTCTGGCTGGTGGCCAGTGTGCTGAAACCTTTACCCTCTCCCCAGCCCAGGCTCAAGAAGCCTGAGAACCATTCCTGTGGGCCCTCGGCCTTCACCACTGCCCCAGCTGGGCTGGACAAATTGGGGCACCCTTTCTCCTGGTTGCAGGAGAAAGACAAAAGCCAAAGTGTGGCATAAAGTTGTAGAATTGTTTGAGTTGGAGGGGACTTTAAAGATCACCTAGTTCCAGTCACCCTGGCTGTGGGCAGGAGCATCTTCCACTAGGCCAGGTTGCTGAGAACCCCATCCCGCCTTGCCTTGAACATTAGGATCCTCTTTCTCATTTCTGAGTTGCAGAAAGCAGGCACTGGTGGTGTCTTTCTGCCAGCAGAAGCTGGTGCTGGTGCACTTTGAGTATACCCTATGATATCTGAGCCTGGTGATTTTAATAGCAGTCACTTCCTCGTGATCCAGATAAGCAATATATACTACATATACTCAGAAAGGTCTGGTTTGGGTTTTTTAAACATATTTGACAGCTCTGTGGGGTCAAGATCGTGTCTTTCTGCATGGCTGTGCAGTGTCTGGTACAATGAGTCCCTCTGGATACTTCTGCAACTAAATAATAAAACCTTTGCAATTAACAACTTGTTAATTGAGGATTTAATATAGATGCACAACTTTAATTTGTTCCTTGATTTTCCTCAATTAACTCACCTTAGGTTTAAAAACAGAACCACATAAAATAAAATGCTTGGGTGTTTTACAGATTAGCAGATTTTAATAAATGACACTGCTAATGCATGTATTAGAGAAAGAGGCATTCAAATTCTCCTGACTTAAGAAAGTTTAACTGAATAAGGGTATATCAGATACCAATTTTTCCTTTGTATCATAAAATTAATTTTCTTTTTAAGGCTCATTTAAATCGCTTTATTTGAATGCCACGACTTGTTACCAGAATTCTGAGAGAAAATTGCAAAAAGTGAAAAGTGAGGAGATATTTTTTCCTATATCAGTGTAGACTTCTACGTAGAAGATTTTTGTCTGGAGTTGCTGACCATCTGTTTCATGGAGTTATGCCAAAAATATATTTTCACTGCAGATGTAGATGCTTGCAATGAGCCAGTAAATAGCCAGACAAGTATTGCAGCATCTTCTTCTAGCACACCATAAATATGAGTTCCCAGCACTTCTCAAGATAAAAAAAGGTGTAATAAAAACCCATCTATTTCTTAGGTAAATCTAGTCACAGTAACTTTAATAATTCTAAGTTTGTTAATCAGATGTAATTTATTCTTGAAGCAATTCCACTGATTTAAACCTGAAATTAATTTGGCCTGGAGTTTTCAAGAAGCTGTATTTTGCCTTTGAACATTTAATTTTTCTGTGCGTGGCCCGGCCCTGGGTTATTGTTCAAAGCCTAACAGAGAGATGAGACACAGTGAGCTCTGTAGGAAAGGGCAGCTTTCTCCATTTCTCCTTTGGTTCTGGGACTGCTACAGAGACATTTCTCTGATACAAAAGGATAATAAACAGTAGCACACATTCTTTGGAGTAGATCTCCAGGGTACATTCATCTTCTGCTTCTGGTGTTTGCTGTCTCCTGACATGCCCCGCTAAAGTAGAGCCCTGCAAGGTTCAGTCCTACCAAACAGGTGTCTCAGAAGCTCTTCTACAAGAGACAGTAAGCATCACGTGACATAGCTGTAGTAAAAAAAAATGATGTTGCATGCTTATCTGGAACACTAAATTCATTTTGTTAAAGCCAAGAACTACTAGATATTGAACGGGATAAGCAGCTACATATAAAGGGAGACAAACTGGACTCTGCAGCATCTGCTGAGGAAGAGAAGAGAATAGAATAGAATAATATTATCGCCACTTTTAATGTAGGGATGGGACCACAGTCAGGCTAAAACTGATTTATTGCTCCTCAGATAAACATTGGTCTCAGAGGCCATGAGGTTTGAGAGAGCAAGCAGTCAGCCATAGCTCAAAATGGTAACAAGTTCTTCATTACAAGACAATATATAACTTTCTAATCCAATGGACAGTTGCCACAAAGTGTATTTTGCTGTTCTAACCTATCACCTTTACTTACTTCTACTGCACTGTGGATACTTTTATGCAATGGGCTACTCTCACACATACACGCATATTAGAACATCTGAACTCTGTACAATTGCACCCCTACATTATAAACCCTTCACCATCTTATCAATACAGTTTCTCACTTGCTTAGGGCATATTCTTACTTACAACTATAGAAACATAAGTTTATAATTTTTCTGCTTAATGTCTGTGTAGTTTAATTTTGCATCAACCCAAGCTTCTTCCAAAGTTACAAATCAAACCCTTCTGTGTCTGTGGAAGTTTCTATCTTTCCATTTCCCACAGTAGAATGGTTCCAGTAGGATAAGACCTATAATGCTCAGTCCAAATGCCTGACCAATTCAGGGCTGACCCAAAGTTAAAGCATTATTGCAGGCATTGTAATACAGTGCTTACAAAATGTTGAGAAAAATAAAATTTGCCTTCATAGTAGTCCACTACTTCCTTAACATAAAGTCCCTTGCGCATATCAAAATATGAGATACTTTTGAAATAAATGCTGTTCTAAATTAAATGAGTTGTCAGAAGTCCTAGAACAGGACCTTTATTATAGGCAGGTCTCAAACAGGAAGGTTTTATTCGGGCGCGGCTGTCTTTGTCTTCTCCACTTTTCCTGAGAACAGGATGGAATTTAGAAAGATTCTTCCCCACCCTTACCCCCATCCTGCTCTCCATGAATAAGGACAGGATTTCATGAGGATAAGTAGCTCTGAAAATGGAATACACTTTGTCTCTCCACAAGGGAACTGATAGCAATGGTGAACAAAACACTGAGAGATAATAAACCTGTTTCATGTTGTCAAGCCAAGGCTATTTTTGGTTTGCTGCTTCTAGAAGAAATTAATTTCTTCTCCCAGTTCAGGGCTTTGTTCTGCATTATCTTACAGCTGGAAACATTTGTCTTATCCCATTCGTTATTTATCTAGCTTTTGTTACTACTCTGAACACTGATCTATGTGTAAAATAAAACAGTCACTGACACAAACTTGTTTTTTGAATGATAAGCATATTCCTTGATTCTGGTTGTAAAACCCTATTAAATTAGATTTTATAAAGTAAGAAGTGCTACAGTTCTAGTAGAAATGTATTCAGCGTGCATCAATTAGGGCAACAAATATTCTTTCAGATATAAGCATGCATTTTCTACCAGTCATTGTACTTAGCTTGAGGCTTGAATGCTGATGCTGTAAACTGTGCCTTAGATTTGTTATACCTGTGGTATGTTGTCCTGAGGTAGTTGGAACAAAAACTTTTGATGAAAACTGGGGAGCCAGAACTTTGGCTGTGAGCACTTTACTGTCTGATTGCTTGTGTGAAGTGTGAAAGTAATCAGGATGCAGATAAATCTCTTGAAACTCTGTGTATATATTGGTTGGGGAAGATTTTGGAGATGCTGGCTGTAGATAAAGGAAAGATCTATTGAGCTGTATTCTCTGTCAGGCTTTATTTTGCAGAGGAGAAGGTTTATTCCACCGTTGTTGATACATGAAACATCATGCATTTGATTAGAAGTAAAGCATCCCCTGCTTTCACCTCATCATTTTCCCCTGAACACATGCATCATCTCCCCCAGACAAATGATAAAAAAATCTAAGAAGATAATATAAAATATCTCTGCCATAAACCAGGAAGGGTTTCTGCAAGCTGGAAAGCCTAGCTTGTTCATCATGTTCATAAACATGATTGAAAAGTTAAGCTACCTATAGGAACGTCTAGAAACACAAAAATATTTTGCAAATGGAAGTTTGTTTTCTCCCCAGCAGTGAAAGCTTTCTTTTAATACTCTCTCTTCTATATGTCACTATTTCTTAGCTGTCCTCTCCTAATATTGTCAGATATTATCCCAGAGACTTAGAGCTCCTATTATTTGGAGAAAATGTGTACACATGGCAGAATTGGATTGGATCTGAGATTGCAGAATAAGATTTGCAGTTACAGCTGCTGTACCAGGAATGTGTGTTTGTGGGCAAGGCTCACCATTATATGCAGTCGAGCTGCCTGAGTTTCCACATTTTCCTATTTTCCTTCACTGTCTCTGTGCTCAGGTTGTGTGTGTGTGCATGTGGCTATAAACGGAGCCTAAAATTTCCAGTAGTAAAATTGGTTCTGGCCAGCATATCTTCATTAAAAAAAAAAAAGAGAGAGAGAGAAAGGAAGTTGTGTTTCAGATTTCCTACATTTTGGGCTGTTCACTGAAACATCCTCTTTCCTATGTGCTTCTTTTACCTATATGTGAACATAAAGTATATAATTTTTCACAAGTTATTGAGTCAAAGTAACTCTACCAGTACTTTCAGACCTTGGGCAGTTTTGGGATTATAGTAACAGTAGGATGCCAGATATAGTGTCATGGCTTTTCTGCAATTTTACACAAAACCAAGCTGAAAGCAAATCAGTTTTTTAGTTGTAAATAACTGCTTCCTTCCTGATACATGTTTTTAGATAGTGGATGAAATGTGTCTGTCTGCTACATAATCAATAGAATTAAAATCCCCAGCCACTTATTTCCTGTGAAGTGATTAAAATCCACTTAGCACATAACATGGTCTATGCTGGCCATACTGCTCCTTTGCAGCAATATGTCAAGGTAATGATTATACAGTTTATGAAGTGCTTAAATATAAATGGTCAACATAAATCTTCACAGAGTGTAATTTAATAGTTTTATTCCATTCAGAGAACGAATGTAGTCAAGCTTTGGTTGGCCTTCTCAATAGTTTCCTCCAAAGTTACATAATGTTACAGTTCTTTCACCTTTGAAGGGGTGGCTTTTCTTAATACTAAGAAACACTCAAAGGATGCAGCAGGACATGGTTCTTGTCTGATTGATGATCTGAAGTGTCACAAAAGATTTGGTGGTGAAACTTGTGACATTCTCCTGTCTGCAGGTAAGAGGGACCTTGCAGAGAAACAAAAGCTCTGCTGTTCGCTCAGCCACCCCTAATAAACTTTACATACATGTATATAAATGGGTGATTTTTAAAATCTTATTTATATCAATAGATTAAGTCTACTATCTAGTATTAAAGTTCAGTTCTTGTTATTTCTTCCTCATTGTTTGGTTTATTTTCATGCAAAATTGAATAATCAGTTGGAAGCCAGCAACTTCTTCCAGGCTAGGTTTTCCCTGGGAGAGGCTGAGCAACAGTTTGAAATCATAGGATTGTTGATACATTGACTGGGACATTGACTTGAAATCCTACCCTATTTTAAGAGCTGATACCTTTTATTAAATCAGCAGGTAGAGTTGGAAAAAAGTAAAAGCACACCAGCTTAAAAAAACTGATTTTGGAGCTTCAAATCATGCTAAATTTTCCTGAAAATCTTACCACTTACTACTTCCCCTATGGGTACATTATCTTTTGGTTTAGGTGGCAGTAGATTTTACTGTACATATTTATTTTCCCTGTGATTATATACTATTTTCTTAGATAGCTTAACCAGTATTTGAAGGAAGTTAAAAATTATTTTTAATTAACACACTGGACTAAAAGCGAGCTTGAGATTTGAAGCATCTGGTGTGATTCAGAGTTTGGATGTTACTAACATGGCTGATGCATTTGTGTTACATTCTTGCTGGTTAAAGTGAAAACAAGAATATTTGCACATATTTTCATTTTTAAAACAGAAAGTAGTGCAAAACAATGTATATTATAACATCTTTATAGACTTTTGTGTGTAGTTTTGAAAGCGACATTTTCGTGATTGGTATTTCTTAACGTCACGTTCTTTTCCTCTGAAACAAAACCAAGGAAGTGCTGATACACTGACATCCCTCTTGCTTTGGTGGAGCTTATTCTTTGTTGAAAGCCAGACCAGAATACTGTCTGTTCAGACTTGAACATAATTTCAGAACATCTTAGGCAAGTGCTGATGATGTCCAGTCAGCTTCTGAAGACCACATATCATAGCATTTTTAAAAGATGTTGGAAATAATAAAAAAATAATAAATGAAGAGACTATTGATTACAGAATAAAAAAATTACTTAATGGACTCCTCCCTTTTTGCTGCTTTGTGTAGACATGATATTAACACCTCATATATTTATTGTTCTGTCTCCTGATTTTCCAGTAGACATCTCTCCAGAAAAAACTGCTGTATGTGAAGTGTGCAGTGTTTAGGAATATTAGCAGTGTGGCAGACGAAGCTGTGTTCATTTTAGAAATTGCCCTTGAATATCTACCACAATCTTTTGATTGCCATTTGTTCTGGTGCTGGCAATACAGGTATTTGAAGCCAGTACACAAAACAGCACTTACTTTGAAGTCCATGTGTGAAGCATCAAATCCTAAAAATCTATCTAAAGCTCTAAATTTTCAGGATATATTACTTGCAAGTAAAGCTGGCTAGCTTGGGAAAGAACCGAGGCATTCTCTGAGTTTCACCAGTTCCATCTCATGAGCAAATACCTTGTTTAGCAATTCACTAAACCTAGGAGCCTCCCAGGGTTCAAATAAACCATGAATGCTTTTACAGTCTTTCACACTAGATGAATGAATATCTTGGTTCTCCAGTCTTGTATCTCTGTCAATTAGGCTCAAAGCTAGGCAGAAGTATTTCTTTTAAAGGAAATTAAAATTTTCTTGTTTGGTCATCATGTTTATTAAGTTTTTGGAAAAGTACCTGTGAGTCTAAAAGAGTTCTCTTATTTTCATTCTAGTTCAATTTTGTTGGGAAATTGCTTGGACCAAGAGGAAACTCTTTAAAGAGGTTACAAGAAGAAACAGGTGCAAAAATGTCCATCCTGGGAAAAGGATCCATGAGGGATAAAGCTAAGGTACTGGTTGCAATTACTTGAAACATATGTTGTTTTAGGTGTTACACTTAGATTGCCTGTCTGTTTATTAATGACTCAATTAAAAGGCCAAAATAGACTCTTGACTCCAAGGCTAGTTTGTTTTTTTCAAGTTACATAATTTGCTTAAACATATTCTTTTTCTTGCTATGCCAACCTTGCTTAGACCTTCACAATTGCTATAGTATCACTGTTTTTAAGTAATTCACCTAAAAGAGAAACCATGTTCATTTGTTCTGAGAAAAGTCTTTTTCTCCTGTGAAAGTGCAGCTTGTGCATAATATATACATAACTGCTTTAATATTGGTGTACATAAATGAGTTTTCTCTTTTGTTTTCTGTTTCTTTAGAGTTTTTTTTTAATATTGAGTATTTATTCAGGGCATAGTTCTAGGAGAAGATAACAAATTAGACATTTTGCTAAAGTGTGTGTAAAAATGCACTATAGATAAAGAAAAAAAAAAAGTTTTGAATCACAGCCTGGTCAATGCCCCTAAGTAATTACTTGCAGGTAAGTGTTGCTCCTCCTCAACCAGTTCCCCCCCAGTTTATAAACTGAACATGATGCTCTGTATGGAATACCCCTTTGGCCAGTTTGGGTCAGCTGTCAATTGCCCAGACAGGGGAATGTAAACAAGTTTAAACACAAGTTTAAACATTAATAGACAGATTAAGACTTCTCATTTTGAGATTGGTCACTCTTCTGATCATAAAATTGGATTTTTGTCTGATCGTAATGAACAGTGCCAGCATGACGGGTACTACATTGATTCATGACTAAGTCAGCAAAATTTGAGTATGTCTTCAAAAGGTTTTTAGTCCTTAAGAATAATCTGAAATTGAGTATGAGCTTCATGGAGACTCATTCATATGAGACTGGTGTAAAAAAATGAAGTTCTAGGGTAAACTGGCATTAAATATAGCAGTCATGAAAGCAGTTTCTGTAGAGAAAGGCTCATAAGCAATTTATCTTAATCCAATTTAGACATTACTGACTCAAAAGAAAACAAAATCCCTGTGCAATTACAGTGAGAGGTAGGAATTTTTTCATCCATGTACATCAGTGTTACCAGTTCCTGGCAAAAGAGTGTGAGAATAATCATGGGATGGGTAATAGTTACAATTAGCATTTCAGAGAGGCTATTCTAGTTTGAGATACTGATAAAATGTAAAGAAAATATGTTTGACTGTGAGCATAAATAATGGCGTGAATTGCTACATTGCTAAGGAAAATACAACTTGATCTGGTTATAACAGTTTTCTTGTCAAAAAACAAGTGCACTAGTATCATTTATGCAGTACTTTTTTACTAATTTAAATACAAATTACCAAAGTCTGGATGCTTTTTATGGGTTTTTTGAACCATAAAAGAAATCAGTTTATGTGTATTGGCTGATAGATCTTTGTTTTGCAGGAGTATTCAAGAAAAATCGATGTAATTTCTCTCTAGAAACTAGAATTTCCTTAAAGCTGTCTATATCATGCCATGAGCCATAGCAGTTTCTAGACAGACTGCAGGCATGTGTGCTTTTCCCCTCCAGTCTGCTGCAGCTGGATGCTGAGTTGCATCAGAGAAGCAGAAACAGAATTTCTGCTGAAAAGTGCTGAGTACATTTATGCCCTAGATACCTAAATCTTCCAAAAGAACTGATCTGCTGATTTGAGGTTTTTTTAGTGCCAAAATGACAACAGGGAAGTTTTTGGCTCAACAATGAGCTGCTCTGGCTGTAGTCAGTAATTTTGGTCAGACAGAGGGGGAGTTTCTGTGTCTGAGAAGCGGATTATATCAACAGAGGTATGTCTGTTCCTCAGAATTTCCTTATCTTATTTAAAGAAACCTGTGGGTAAATTTTAGAGGCTAAAGATTTCAGGCTGTTACCTTTCAGAGCAACAAGGAACATTTGTTAAGAGTGACTTGAGATTTCTGAGTGTCTGCTGTGCCTACAGTGTGGGAACAGGATAGATTAATTTGAAAAGGCAATGCAGCTTACCTAAAATGTGTATTAGGAACAGCTCCAATTGTGCACGAAGCACCACAGAGCTAATGTATGTCACATAAAGTTATGTTAGATGTTACTGAAGAGATGCTCAAGTATAGCTGCATCAGTAGTTTGTTTCTATTTTTAAGACATTTTTATTTTAAAAGTGACCTAAAGGAGCCTGTTTGTAAGAGCAGAATATCCTAAGAACAATAGAATGTTTTTAATTTTGATTTAGTAATATATTAGGTGTTAGACAAAAAAAGATTTTTGGTTATTTTTCATTTTGTTAAAAAAAAATGAAAAATAGTTTTTAGCCTGCGTATCTTTTCCTGAAAACTCATTGTTCATCACCTGCACGACATTTGGAAGACTGATCAGTTATTTAAACTAAAGGAGGTCACATTGTCTTTGCTCCAAACATATTTTTGAACCACGTTTTACTTACATAGAGTAGAATTTGGAAATTTGTGTCCTGATAACAAGGTTATTTATTAGATTACAAAAAGTTAAAACATTGACTTTTACTGTAGCACATGAGCTGTCAGACACACAAGAAGGAAAATGTAAGTCACAGTGTTTGCATGAAATCTTCTGCAGACTGATGTATGTGGATGCTGACAGAGAAACTTTCCCTGGCATCATCCTGGGGAAAGCTGAGAGAATGCACAGAGAAAGAATTAAAACAGTTCTTATCTTTATCTCTGCACCTCGTGTTTGTGAACATGTGGAATGTTGGTACATGATGTTTATGCAAAGATATTTTAAAAAGGTGTTGTTCTGAATTAACCAGTGGTGTGAGAGGTGTTGTTTAAGAACCAATCAGCTTCTGGGTGAAAGATCCTGTCTATAAAATATGTGTAGTTCCTAATAAAGCTTGCTTTATGCCTTCTGAGCATGGAGTCAATGCTGCCTTCCTTTAGCTATTCATAACTCAATGGCAACAGATATATAATTGCCATTTCAATTTAAAACATTTTTACCTAGAGGAATCCTGTCGACACCATTTCCTATTCTGCAGACTATCTGTTTATTACCCATTTCTCTCATTCCTTAACCTTGCACTTAGTTATGTCATTTCTCCTGACTGTTGAAAGGATTCTGTTTTTCAAGATTCATGTTGTCTTCCTATAAAACATGAAAACTTAGAGAATAAAATTGCACTGCAGCCTTGAAAAACCTCATAAACTGCTTTTCTGTGATTCAGTGTTTTGTCAGCTACTGAGCACTTTTAACTGCTTCCTTCTTCAAGTTGTGTTTTTTGTTAAAACTAGTTCTTAAGGAAAGGGGAGATAATTGCAGTCGAACTAGGTGCCTTTCTTTAATCTGTGGGGTAAGTGCTTTTCCAAATAAGGTCCACTGTCACTGGACAGCAGCTTTCCCTGTTAAACAGAATTTGTTTCATTACCTTCTCTTTATAAAAAAAACCCTAGCATTAAGAGCTTGTTTGCAACTAAAAAGATCTGAAATGAGCACACAGGGAAACTACTGAGATGCAATTATTAGCATGTTTGCTTTAGAGTGGTTTTTAACAGCTGTGTTATGTGATTGCCTTAAAAAAGATTTTGAAAATATGCCATAGTTGCAGTGTGCACTGGTCTCTTCCCTGCAAATTCTAAGTGCTGTGAGGTCAGTCCTGCAACCTTTAAATAATTGTTTCAATATCTTACAGAATTAAGTCCATATGTAATGTGAGTAATGCCCCATAGGTTTTTGGTTTGAAACACAATGTGTTTTTTCATTAGGTCATGACTATCATTGGCATAGTGTTCTAATAGAGGAAAGTTAGTTCTTTAATAGGATTCTCTTGACTTCATTGTTCTTTCAAAAAAGTTATAAATTAATGCTCAGATAGCCCAAAAGGGAAGAAAAATGTTGCAGGTTTTGTCTATAGGATGTTGTGGTCCAAGAATTGCATTATATTCTTCCCCAATGCTATTGCTTTACTGAAATGTGAGATCAAAGGTGTTGTCTTTAGTGTCCAGAGTTTTAAAAGCTTTTGAGTGTCACTACCTGTCAAAATGTTTAATGCCATGCAGTATAGGTACATATGCAATATTTTTTCCAAGTGAGAGTGTCAGCATTCTCAACAAGAATAGGAGGTTGCAAGAGACTTTAGAAAGTTAAAAAACAAAACAAAACAAAACCAACCAAAAATCACCTAGTGGTCTGTTGCACTACATTTTACACTGGTGGACTCCACCTGTGCCTGTGAGGTTCTTGCTCTGGCTTATGGCAATGGTAGTTTAGCTCAGTGTTTCTCCAGGAGTTTCAGCTCTTAAGAGTTGGAGGTAGAAATTTGGGAATCCCTATAAGAACTCAATTTATTTTTTTAAAATATAACCTTTAGATTTACTTCCAGTCTGCTGGGAATTTTGATTTGGACTTTGTGCAGAATCTCAGAAATGTTAATTTCTTAGGAAAGTATTTCTGTTCCCTTGAAGTACTTCTTTTATCATATTCAGCTGGAAAATCTCTAGGGGAAACAGAGCAATGAGTGGCATTTAATTTAGAAAACTAGCTCACAGCTAGGAGCATCAATAGCAGTTTTAAATCATTAATTGCTGCTCACCCATTTTGTATTTTTCTGTTAGGTTTTCCTTTTTTGTGTTTAAAAGTCGTAAAGACTTTGTATGTTTATGTCTACAGACGCAGCACCTTGCAGCTTACAGACATTTCACCCTACAAACAGGTCTATGACCAAGAGCAGGACTGGGCCCTCAGCTTGCCTTCAAGATGTGAGCCACAGTTACAAGAGCACACTGCTTCTGCTGCAGTACAGTTTTATTGTCTTCCTTAAAACCTTCAACTTCCTGGTAGGAACGGTTGTGGGGCTACAAGGACCATAACAAACAACCAGCAACAAAGAAAAATGCAAGGGAGAGGAAACAAACAAAAAGCAGACCACCCCATCTTTTGAAACTGAAATCTCCAAGGACCAAATTGGCAAAAGGATGTTAACTCTTTATATCCTACTGTAATCTTAATTCTCTCAGTTTTTCCTTTAAGAGAGCATGTCAAAAGATGCCAAAGGCTTTCACAATCTATAGCCAGTTTTTTTCTTGAGAAAAACATTCTAAATAAAATACTTTCTCCTGATACAGAGAAAACATAAATATGTTGGCAGGAACAGATTAAAAGAAGAGATCATCTTTATCACTGTTTCCTCCAATCTTACTTGTATTCTACAACTTACAGGTGCTCAACTGCCCCAGTTTCTTGGAAAATACCTGTGTGAGTTGTAAAGTCGTTTTTTCCCCTGATAGGGGAGGCAATTTATGGTAGATAGAGATCACAACCAATATTTCTCAGAATAGTTTTTATTCTATAAACTTTTACTTATTCTGTTAAGTATTGCAGTTGTTTAGGTTTTTGCTAGAGGCGAATATTATTCTCAGAAGCTATTCACCTTATTGAGTCTCCCATCTGAACTGCAGTCTCATGATTACCTGGTTAGAGCAACATTTGGGAAGACAACTCTAACTATGTACTCAGAAAATAGAGGGCTTTACTGGCAGGTAGGTATTCAGAAAGTGTGCCAGAGAATCCTTTGTTTCATCAGCAGCATGTGTGACCCCATACTCTTCATCAGCGTCATCTTGGGCACGGGCTGAGTTCCAGACTCACACAGACACAATGTGTGCTCAGTCACCAGCACCAGTTGTCCCCAGGGCTTGCCAGTCCTTGGGAAGCTTTCTTGCACCATCTTCTCAGCACATACTTTTCATTCCTTTGACTTTCTTCTTTATTTTTCTTGAAACTATTCTTCCATCTGAACTTACAATTGCCTATAGAATCAATTTGTGAGAAGCCAGTGGGTGAGACATTAATGAAAAATGCTTTTTCCATTACTTCTCCTAGGTATCTTATGTCCACACATCATCTGGCCCCTCTTATGTTTCAGAGATTTGTGCAAATCAGCTTGTTTCCAGAAAATTGCTCCTTCTCTTTTTTTCGGGAAACTCCATGTTACCCAGGGTGCAATACCTAGAAAAAAGCAAATTTTATTTTCTGCTTCTCAGCCACATTCTTTTAACTAAATTTGTATATTTTGATATCACAGTAAACTGAGTGCTTTCAGTAATTTATCCTCTCTCTAGCACAAAGAGAATATGTTTATTCAGTCAGAGTCTTTCTAGATGGGGAGTCATAAACCTCTTATTTTCTTGTCATATCCCTGCATGTTTGGGTTTGATGTCTCTTGCCTGTCTTCCAGGAATGTGGTGCTACAAATGATTTTGAGAAAGACAATAGGACTGTTGTCTTTCCCAAAATCATTTGTAGCACCACATCCCTGGCAGACAGGAGCATCTTCTGTTTAATAGTTTGTGCAGGTTCCATTAGTTACGTATTTGGCTTGCTGGCTGAAGGGGAATCAAGCTCAAAAGTATGAAGCCATTTAGCCAAAAGAGTTAACTGACCCCACTGGGATAAATTCTTCCCTTCCTGATATTCAAATGATCCTATCTGCATACCTAACCCAGGACAGGCCTTGTGATACATCATTCAGTATATATATCAGAAAGTTCATCTGTGTTAACAGGCATCTCCCAGTAACTTTGGGGTTGGAACCTGGCTAGAAAGAGCAGTGGCCTCTTTTCCTTCAATTTATGCAGTTTCAAATGATCTGCAGCAGAGTAGTCCCTGGCTTTTTCAGTTTGTGCTATAAAATTTTGAAAATCCATTTGTTTCCATTTCTCTCAAGTTTGTTTCTTTGCAGTATGGATTTTTTCTCCTTACAAAGATTTTTTGTTATATTTATATCAGAGATTTACAATGTTTTCTCTGACATCTCTCTCTGAATTTTAGAATGGGTTCAAGTACTTAGTCCATGTTGCTGCACAGAAAATCGCCTTTTACCCAAATCCTTTTGGGTTAAGAACAGCTCTGCTTTTTTTTACTGGGTGGGTAACCACTCTGACCTTGCTTAGAGGAGTTAGGCTTAAGGTAAGCTTTTTGAAAGCTTTGTTATCTGTATGCATATGTGGAGAGAGAAAGAAAGATGTGTGTGATATATTGCTCCAATTCATGGTTGAGCATTAATTCTCTCTGTTAGCCAGTTCCTTGTTTTTTTCTGCACAGTGAATAGGAATGTCTGTCTCTTGACCATTTTAAACTCCCATGCTATTTAATGTCCTACTCTTTTATCCCCAGAAGATGCACAGTCACTACCAAAGTCTCAGGATTGATTTGTAACTCATTTCCTAAATGTTTCTACACATTGGTAGGACTTGCATTTTAAATGGAGTTGACATCATTTACATTTGAGGAGAAGTATTGCTCAAATAGCCCAAGTAAAATTGCTTTGCAATTATCACCAAATTAGTCAACAATGTTCCTTTCACTTTGACATAAGACCTGTTGCTTTCTCAAGTCATACTTGAATAAACCTCCAGATCATTCCATGTCCTAAATGGGGATTTTTATTTTTCTGCTGAGTTTCATGCAGCATGTAAAGACAAAGCATCAGTACCAAATCATTCTTAGGTTTGGAAAAAGATATCTATATTGGAAAAAGCAGTATCAGAACCCACCAAATTTGGGCTTCCTGCCCATACATGAGGCAGTGTAGTTCCTTGTCTCTGCAACAGTGACTTCCCCCTTGTTGAGTTTCTAAAGTTCTAGAGAAATATTTTCTCTGGAGATGTGGCTTGTGGTTTGTGCTGCCTGTAAGCTCTGAATCTAGATGTGAAGACTGGGCACCAGGGCACTCTGTTGACTTCTCCAGTCAGATTCCAGTTCTCCTCTGCATTTGCTGCCTGGGCACTGTAGTAGTATGTGAACAGGACCTTTTTTGTCTCATTAGAGAGGTCATTTACATTTCTCAGTAAGCAGCCTGTTCCTACCCTCAGGGCAGCTGGAAATTTTTTAGTTGCACTCCTGTAAAAATACTGCATGTGAGTTTGTGTCAGCAGACTTTTACAGCATTCCAGTGTTATAGCTAGAGCCCAACTTACTGCAGCTTATTTTTTGTGTAATTAGATACTCACATGTAGACTGTTTTGGCTTCCGGAAAGGGACACAGGATGTTGCACAAAGTAGATGTTATTCCTCAGTATTGGAGTTTGCTTTCAGTGGTACAAGATCTGGGCTATCATCAGAGTCAGGAATAAGCCATTAGGAACTGCTGGGTCATGGTAGCATCACATTTATTTCCTGACCACTTCTTATCCAGTGTCTCCCTGAGGCAATGGTAACAAAGAAGACCTTGGTGAAGATTGATCTGGTGGCATTTTGCTCAGTAAATATTCCCTGGGAGAGAAAAATCCTAAATTGAACAAATGAAAAAAAAAACTTCATGTCCTTTTTGTCTCTCAGAGACAAATTTTGGACTATAAACTTCAGACTGTAAATATTGGAAACAGTCTACCTCATTGATTCTGTAACTCATTTGTCTGTGATTTCTTGAAAAAGGGTGTAAATGCCAAATAATTTGTGCAAGTTTGAGTACTTATTAAAAGAAACCAAGCTGAAGTCTCTGATCTCTTTGATATTCTTGTTTTAATGAATTTTTTTGTATTAAATAAAAAAATACTTACATTTCTTCATACACATGGAATACTAGAACATGAGGTTTTATTTTAAATTTGAAAATTTAAATTGGCGTAAAAAATTGAGATTATCATATCTTCCTATGTTAGACCTGTATTAATTACTGATGAAAAATTAAAGTGCATAGATTGGTTACATGCCAAGACAGGTTAAACAACCAGGAAATGGGATACTTATTTGTGTACTTTAAATGTTTGTAATTTAGTTAAATTTGAAAATTGTTGAACTATTCTTCTTCGATGCTTAAGGAGGTCCATAAGATATTCTCTCACACTTTCAGAGTCCCACAAGTGCATTTCTTGTACTGCTGAAGCCAGTGGCAGTTTTACCAATGACCAGTGCAAGGAATAAATCACTCTTAGTATTTAGCTGAATGAGCAAATGAAATTCACGTGCAATCTCCATGTAGTTCTCTGTTAATTTTTAGACTAGAGCTCCAGTCTGAAGAGTGAGCTGTTAGAGTGGTTGTAGGGATTCAGTAAGATACAGCAATGCAAGTATTTCCTACTAGCACAATTCATGGAGTGATCCAATGCTTTCATGTAATTAGTGATGAGTTCTTCAAAATAGAATAGCCAAGAGGGCAATTTAGCTCTGTGTTAAAATTTTCATACTCTGAAGCTGATAGTTAAGAAAATTGCATTGTCCTCACATAAGAATCACATCAGACCTCAAGCAGATGCTGTTTTATTACTGATGTAACACAGTAGTGATATTAAAAGTCTTTATCACCTCCCTTGAATGTAATGTTAAAAGAGACTCACATATTCTATAGTTCTGACAGGACGTTTGTAAGACTGGCACTGCTGGGTTTAAAAAGATTCTTTCTTTCTACAAAATTAGGCTGCTTCCAAAGGGCAAAACATTGAGGTACTGCTTCAGCTTTATTCTGTTTAAGTTGAAGGTAATGGAAGACCATGAAACTTTAAAGAAGGCAAGGCAAAGAAGTGGCAAGAGAGCAATGTGGGAAGGGTAAAGGTAGCCCTTAGCAGAGAAAAAGTTAACATGCTTTCTGTTTTGTCAACTTGTAAATATTTTGTAGGTTTTTTTTACCTGAAAGCAGTTTAAATTTTTTGTTTGTGGAATATTGTAAGGTTTTCTAAATATCCCAGCAAAGTAAACAAAGCTATGTACACATGTATTATGCATTAGAAACAAGCTGCCATCTCCCCTCTGTCTGCAGTAGTGCCAATTTCACACCCAAAAGTCTGAGTTTCATCCAGACCTGTGCCAAGCTCTTCTTGGTTTCAGCTCACTTGTATTTCATTGGTCAGAGAAGAAGTTGGTGCTTGTTGACAGTGTCCCACCCCCACACCTCACATTACCCAGGGGGTTTGGTTGTGTGACCATGCACCCAACTGGGCACCCCCTTCTCCTGCACATGGCATTTGCAATCCTGAATGGCATTGTCAGGGTGAGGCCTGGCACTGATGTGGAAAAGGCAATAAGTTTTCTTTAAAAAGAAATAAACATGGGAAGAAATAAAGCAGCACATTCATGTGTGAGAGATGGGAGGGTAAAAAAAGAGAGACAAGGAAATTAAAGTAAATTAACTCAATTGCTTACAGCAATTTGGGGGACTGAATATGTTTTCACCCTGATTTTTTTCCCATCTATACTTTTTCAGAACAATGACTTATATTCCAAAGTATTTTATTTATCTACGTGCAGCTTCATAAAGAAAAGGTTTGATCTTGCTGAGTTTAGTTTTATGTTTATTATTTTTCCTGTTTTACTTATAGATAAATGCAGAAAGAACTGCTTTGAAATATTTGTAGCAATTATGTTAAATCCCAGTTTTCCATGCATAATGTTATCTGTACTCTTGAGGATCATGATAAATACTTTTAATATACTTTAATGGGCTACTCTTACAAGGAATTTTGCATTGCCACAATAGAGGCAGCATTGCAGTAAATTAAATTACAGTGAACACAATTAAATAGAATAATGAAAAAAAAAAATCAGTCTTGGAGCAACAACTCTTTGGAGTCCCCTGAAATTCAATTCCACAAGAAACATAATAGAAGAATATGGTGAGTGGAATTTAGATAGCTAAGTTAGATATTATTTACTTTGTAATATCTCCATCAGGGATTAATGTTCTCTTATTGAGTTGCATTGATTAGTCTCTGGATCATTTTTCAGATTGATTACTGTTGTAATGTAGCATTCCTTTTTCATTTATCTACCCAACATCAATATAACTTTAGAGATATAACTTCATCACAGTACTGTTGTTATGTAATCCACAATAATTTGTGGCGTCTCAATAGTAGCTGTAAGGAAATCTGTACAGATTTAGTTTGAGTTTATAGCCATTTATTACAAGAAAAACCATCCCATCTTTCTTTCATCTTCTTTGAAAATTCTCTGACAGAGGGGTGTTCGCTGGCAAGCTTCTTTCCAAGTATGCTTGGCTGTGAGCTGTTTCTGCTTTATCAAACATAGCTAAAGTGAGGCATATGTGCAGCTCTGACAGGTATGTTTTGAATGTGCAGTGGAATCAGAAAGTACAATATTAGCATTGCAAGGGATATAATTTGCTATTTCTTAATTTTTGTAGTTTCTGTTTTTTTTATTGCAGGTGAACATGAATTTAATCCAGTTTGGAGCTGGCACTTGGAGTCTGCAGGACTATGAAGTTTTCCTTTAGCTCCCACCATTGAGTGGCTTTGGCTTTATTTCTCAGTTCTTACTTTCCCTACAGTAAAAGCTCTTGTCCATCTAATTTAGAGGTGTCTGCAGAGAATTAATTTGTTGATAATTATAAATCTTACAAATGTGAATGCACTAAATTCAGAGTTTTCTGAGTTAAGATGAATAAGTTGTTATCCCTACAGAATATATCCCATACCTAAGGACATCTGTGGATGTGCTTAAGGCTCTCAGACTCTTTTGCCTATTTTTTTAATTGATATGCTTTTGTATCTGTATGTGAACTCAAATATTCCTTTGGTTTGGATCAGATTAAGTCCATTTCTAATATAAAATAGAAGGTTGGGTTTTTTTGGGTTTTTTTTTCTTTTTTCAGAATTTGTGGAAGAGTCAATAGGGGTAGCAGTTAGTGATTAAAATCAACACAAAGCCTTGCCCTAATCCCTGCCTCCTGTCATCTTCTTCCTTCCACAGTCTCTGAGAAATTTCTTTGAAACCAAATCTTTAGTAGCAACTCTAGCACTTGCTGGACCCTGATGTCATAAACTGTGTTTAAAGGACATAGGAGCACAGCTGGGATGGTTTTAGTTTGTGAATGTGCAAATGCTTTGCTGAGTTTTGGCCTTACAGGCAAATCTTCCCTTCCTGTGCTTACAAACCCTGCTGTGAAAGTCAATGGCTGCACTGTGTGTTTCGGTGCTCCAGCAGATGAATGATTTAGGGGATGTCTGCAAACTCTAAAGAATTCACTTAAGAGTAATTTTTATGAGGTGAGGAGGAAAAATAAATAAAAGCTTCTCTGTTTTTCTGTCCAGAAGCAGGTCCTGCTTTTTATCTCCTCTTATGTTAAAAAAGTCTTTTACCAAATGCTTATCTGGCATGAGAGAGAGAAAAAAAAAAGTTTTCTTTGTAATGTGTTGGTAATCTTTCTCCAGGGGTCTGTTTACAGAATGAGGGGATATAGGGAAAGTACAGCAAGTCTTACTTCCTTAATTAAAAATATAATTAGCCATCTATATTACTTTCAACTCTAGTGTAACACTGGTTATATTGAATCTTTAGCTGTTAACAGACTTGATCCAAAGGTATATAAGTCCAAAATTAATGTTTCACATTTCTTTAAATTGATGTAGCAAATGTGTAGTCTTGAATAGTTTGGCAATAAATTATTAATTCTGTTTTACTATTTCAAGGCCAAATCCTGAGTGTCAACAGTTGCAAACAGAATTAATATTTTAGTTTGTTCTTTTGAAGATTTAGCTGCAATTGCTAAAACTCACTCTACAGAAATGAATCTCTTGCAATCATCACCCAGTTAGACATAGGAAGGTTTTTCTTCAACTACTTTTAAGTAGAAGGCTCAATCATGATGCTGAAAAGTGTGTGGTAAAAAAATGATGTGATATTTGTCCTGGTTTAGGGCAAATTTGGGAGAAAACCTCCCAAAGGGTGCTCCTCCAGAAAGCAAACCCCCACAGCCGCTGCCCACAACCGGT
>JAHXMQ010012337.1:7926598-7943463 GCA_020466415.1 Ammodramus savannarum pratensis | reverse complement strand
ACAAAGATGAAGAGATTATTCGCTTACAAGAGCCCATAGTGACAGGACAAGGGGTGATGGTTTCAAACAGAAAGAGAGTGGGTTTAGATTAGATATTAAGAGGAAATTCTTTACTGTGAGGGTGGTGAGACATGAAGAGGCTGCCTAGGGATGTTATGGATGCCCCATCCTTGGAAGAGTTCAAGGCCTGTTTGGATGAGCCTCTGACCAACCTGGTCTAGTGGAAGATGTCCCTGCCCATTGCAGGGGGTGGGAACTGGATGATCTTTAAGGTCCCTTCCAAACCAAACCATTCTGTGAGTCCATGACTGTGAGATGAGTCCCTATGTTTTACAATTCCTGTATTTGAAACTGCTGTCTTTGGTGTTGTCTGTTTCTGCCACCTTCTCTCTTTTCTTTCTTATTACATCAGCAGAGCGACATACTTAATCTGCACATTTCCTTTCTCCTTTCATGATGCAGACAGCTCTCACTGCTTCCTAGTCTGAAGTTTGTAGAGGAAACATTACTATCATTACTATTATATATTTTGCAAAAAAAATTTAAAAAATGTAGTAACTGAACTTATGAAATGTGGAGGTTTTTAATGAGATTCACATACAGTAACTGCTGTGGTTTTTTCTTTAGAGTTTACCCTTTTATTACTTTTCTGCTTAATGTACAAAATATGCATTATGATCTACAGATGCATACCCAGATTAAATAGTTTTAATGTAAGTTCACTATTAAATGAAGATGGCACGTTCATTTCATTGAAGTATATCAGCTAGAATATAAAATTTATAAAAGGTTGCAAAAGTACTTAAATATAGTGAAAAAGTTGTTATTCAGTGTTAGGACTATATGGAATTTTGGCCTAATACATCTACAGAAATATATTTCAAATGTATACTAGCAATCTGTTAATGAAGAGAATAATCTATAGTTAAAAATAGATGAAAGGATTTTACATGTGTAGCACAAAAATGCAGCAAAGAAGCTTGCTATGTAAACTTAAATAACTTTTTTTCACATGGGCTTCGATGGGAAAGGGATTTGTTGCATCATAGACCATGCTATTTGTTGTATGTACTTTAGTTTCCAAACTGGACTTTTCCATGTCACAACTATAAATTTTGCTCCTAATATATAGCAATAAGGGCAAATTTCCACCTTTTCCTTTGTGCTATTTGTAGAATGTAGTTCAGCAGTGAAATCTAGGAGATGTCGTACTACAATGAATTATTAATTCATCTAGTGTCATTTCCTGACTCTGGAAATAGTATTCAGTGGCTTACAAAATTGAGAGGAGAAAGAGGAGCAAATTATATTCTTGGATAATTGAAAAAGCTAATGTGATTGAGGAGAGAATTTGTTTCTCTCACACATAAGTTATCACTGTATAGCATGAAATACAGTATCAAATAACTCTTCATAATACATTGGCTAGCATAGAAGCATATGTTATGTGTCTTCATTCAGCATGCCTAATTAAATTTTGCTAAGACATTTATGCAAAGATTTTTTGTTGCCTTGGATGAGGAAATGTCATTAGAAAGAAAAAAGCACAACTCTTTTGTGTCTTTGGAATATATTTTATGTATGTTTTTGAAAGTTTGGGAGGAGTATTGTAGGCAAGTATTAGAAGAGATTCCAGATACCAGAAAGGAAATCCAAGAATCTTTTTAGATAAGAATTGCAAAAAAGCTATAACAGGTGAGTCCAATCTAATGATTTTCCTATCTTGAGTTTGATTTATTTCTTTCATTTTCTGTAAGTTAAAGAAGAGGGTTTATAGACTTAAAGGAAGCATCATTGCATTAAGGCTAAAATATTACGGGGCATGAAAAACTGAGATTTCTTCCATACACCATGACATATTTATGATAGTTTGTTCCTTTATTTCTGTGATTTTTGATGAGTGCCCTTATTTTAATTTATAGAAAAGTCATTCTTTATATGTTGAGTTGGCCAAAGTTGAGTGTCATTAAGAAGATGCATATGCTTCTGAAGTAATATGAGTGTATCTGAGTGACTGGAAATGTCAGCAATTATTCTGTTGCCTTTTGGCATCTCAAGGGATAAAACTAAAAATGCTGAGACTACACATAAAATGATAATTCTATATTGTTTATCCTTTTATACTTTTTTTAGATGTCTTTGGTGACTGAGTTGCAGTAGTTGGAACTTTGAGCTGTTTGTAGTTTTTTATGTGTTTGGATTTTGTTGGTCTTTTTTGTTGTTGGGTTGTTTTTTTTTTTTAAGTGGAATTTTATTTCTGTCTTGTTTATTACTTTGTTCTCAGTTCAAAAGCATTGTGTTATTTAATCTGGACAGTGTCTAACCCTTTAGATAGATTGTTCTTTTTGTACTTGCACAGTCCCTGGTGTGGGCCTGACATGGATATGCTGAATTCTGCAAACAACATGCACCTCTCTGAAGTTTCAGTAAACTCAGACATAAAAGAAAGGGGAAATTTCCCCTTTTCCATGAGCTGCTATTCACATCATTACAGGTGAACTCACTGCTGCATTCTGCCATCCTTCAGGCAAGGCTGTTGCTCTGCTGGCTAGCCCAGGAGTGATCAGGGTTCTCATTTAGCTAGCTAAGGTCTATGCCTGAAGTCGGGTGGTGCAACCACATTTGCACAAGATTGTCCTCAAGTTGCTTCTTGAGGCCATTAGTGCTGATATGCATCCCTGTGGAGTAGAGTGAAACAGTTGGGTGAGAACTGGGACATGAGCTGGCAATGTGCACTGGCAGTCCAGGAGGCCAAGCACATCCAGGGCTGGATCAAAGGCAGCCAGGCCAGCAGGGCAGTGGGGGATTCTGCCCCTGGCTCCACTCTCATCAGACCCCACTGGGGTACTGTGTCCAGCTCGGGGCTTCCAGCATGCAAAACACATGGACAGGTTAGAGTGGCTCCAGACCAGGCCAGAGAGCTGCATCACCTCTCCTGCAGAGACAGGCTGAGAGAGCAGGGGTGCTCAGCCTGGAGAAGAGAAGGCTCTGAGGAGATCTGCTTGTGTTTTTCCTACATATAAAGGAGGCTTACAAATCAGACACAGACATCCTTTTTAGCTGAGCCTGTAGTGACTGTACAAGGGGCAGTGTATTTAAACTGAAAAAGGGTGGATTTAGACTGGAGTGTTTGGGAAGACATTTTTTATGATGAGGGTGGTGAGGCACTGGAACAGCTTGCCCAGAGTAGATCTCGATCCCTGGAGGTTCAGTTCAAGGCCAAACTGAATGGGGCTTTGGGCTTTGAGCAACCTGATAGAAGGTCTAATAGAAGATGTCCCTGCCCAGTAACAGACCACTTGGAGGTAGAAGATCTTGAAGGTCCCTTCCAAGTCAAGCCATTCTATTATTCTGTGATAAAAATACAGATTTAATTTGGGAAGGCGTAAAGATATCTGGGTGTGCAACACCCAGCCTGAATGTTTATGTCTATCCTATTGAATAGTGAGAGCGTAAAGCCTGACTTTGAATTTGAACCTGTATTTAAATAAAGTCCTGATATGGTTAAGTAACTTCTTCAGTGACCTTGGAGGGGGTTCAGTAGAAGGAAATCTCAAATGTAATTTATTTGCATTCTGCTTTTGCTGCTCAAATAGATACCAATGTAGGAAATCTCTATTGTCTCAGATTTTATGTCTGAAAAAAATTAGTAGTATAGCTTTCAGTTTTGCACATGATTCTTACCTAGTTAGATTATTATTATTATTTCCAGATCTTCCCACTCTTTTTCTTCTATCATAGTTTTTAATGTATTCATATGTGTATCAAGATCTCATTAATAGGTTTGAGTGGGATTAATTTTTGACAGCCTAGAGTGTCATTATTGCAGAGAACATTTTTATTGAGCCTCAGAAAGACAAGGGTTTGTAACAACAAAAAAAAAGTTACTTTTTTCTTACCTTAATCAGATATTAAAATCAATGTTGCCAAGTTGAGTAAAGACTGTAGCTCCTAAGAAAAAATAGCAGTTCCTAAGTACTAGATTACTGTTTATAGTTTTCTAAACTTTTATTAAAAAATAAAAAATAGTCTACTTGGCTCTCATTGATTATGATCATGTGCAGAAGAACAAAATAAATCTCAAATTACAGTTATTACATAATTATATATCATTAGTTTTTTGTATATTTTTAAACTTTTGACTGTGTTCTACAGTGAAAAATGTTATTTATCTCCATTTTTAATTGCCTTACTGACCTTTACTTTTCTGTTTTCCCAAAATCCTCTGAATATGAATGTAATTTCAAAAGTGTTTCCAGCATTCTTATTGGGCATTTCATAAATGCATGTTCCTGGCAGACTATTGGTTTAGGTGATCAGCCCTTAAATACTGAATACTGAATTTCCATTTAGTTTTGACATGAATAGGAATGACTAGTCAAGTAGTTTTTGTAAAAATGACATCACCGAGTACTTTTGCACCATAATATAAAAAGGACTTTGAAATATAAAGTCATACTTTGTTAGAGAATATGTAGGTTGCAATATAGTATAAAATATTCTGCAGAACAACATATAACTTTCTTTTGAATTTTTATGTTAACTCTGGAACTAAAAATGTTTACAAAAATAGAAAATAATAATATTTTTAATAACATCAGTTTTACATTATAAACTTCTGAAAAAAATTTAGGTATCATGAGCAACATATTTAGCCACAGTAAAAAGTAATAATTTAATTAATATAGACATAGTGTTATTTCTCTCATGGTACATCAGAAAAGAAATACTTCTAGAAAAATCTAATAAAGCCAGTAAGTGTATGTGAATTTAATCCAAGAAAAAGAATAATGTCTACTTGAGGTTGAATAATGTGTAATTTGGGAAAAAATAAACAACCTCTTACCTGCCAAGGTCATGCTAGCCGTGGAAATGTTTGGTTTTTGTTTTATCAGAGTGCTGATCTACTTTCACTTTTGCAGTCCATCTTCTGCAGTGCTGATGACCAAACAAAGTTTTGGCCATCTTATCTAAATTCCTGCTGTGCCTAAGTACAGCTCCTGATGCAGATGCATAAATGGAAAATGGCTATATGGCAACAAAGTGCATAAACCCTTGCTGGAATGGGTGGATATTTAACGAGCACCATCATTAGGGTGCAATTATCTCTTCATGTGACAAAATACAGACATCTGTCTTAAGGCAAGCTGAATTATTCTCTGGTCAGTCTTGAGTGTTGATTTGCTTAAACATGAGTGTCTAGTGCCATTTAAAGTGCCTGAGGGTATCTCATGTGCCCTGTATTGTGAATTTCAACCTTCACATCCCACACACTTTCCTCCCACCTTTTATGTTTGTTAAACTTGTCATACCCACTGGTGTGTCCTGGCATGTTCTGTGTTCTAATTGCCTGTCTTGTCTGTAATATGGTTTTTGGCATGCAACTAGGATTGTGGACCAATTATTTTATAAAAAATTGAGAGGGTTAATGGACTTCTGTGACTACCACTAATTTCTGAAATTCTTTTTAACTTCTGGGTAGGTTTTATTTGTCTCCCAGTTAGTCCTATCTGGACATCCCTTTGTTTCATATAACGTTCGGAAATTTCTAAATCCTTCTTGTACTCCTGATGTATACCCTGAGCGCCAGTTTCATCATGTCTGGATGTTTAAACAGAGTTGCAGTTTCTCAGTGTTTTCAATCCCCAGTTTTGCTGCTAGATTGAACTTCTCAGTCTTCTAGACATTTTGCCAACTATTCAGCAGTATTCATTTCAGGCCACCAGCATTGCTGCTGTGTACACAGCAGTTGTCTTACTTGCTGCATCCTTTCTTGTTGTGCTTGAAAGCGCTTTTCTCTTCTCTAATCCTCGGGCTTTGGCAGCCTGAGGCTCAGAAGAGCAGGCATGGTGCCAACTTCTCGCAAGCTGTCGGTCTTGATTTCCAGAGCAAACCCTCTGAAAGGGTGCTGTGGATAACGTGGCCAGTGTTAGGCAGCACAGCTCAGTGGTTTTTCACATGCACACGCTGTTCACATTCCCAAAACCCACTGGGCATTGGCAGCAGCTGCTGTGTCACTGCTCTGCCGCCTGTCTGTCGGCGGCCCCAGGGGAGCACCTTCCACAGCACGTGCAAGGAGACATGGCTCTGCACAGTTCACAGATTTTGTAATTTCATTCAGGAAATTGCCTTTTAAAGCATAGTATTCCGCATGAGAATCCAGACTTTGCTCCAAGAATTTGTTGCTTAAGAAAAGAGGTGCAGGGTGGCACCTCCTCCTTGGTGAGGAAGGAAAAGTCAGTCCGACAGCTGCCTGCAGCCTCCTGACCAGTCGGCAGTGCCGTAAAAATCCCACTGGGGAGTTCTGGAAATCCTGGGAAGGTGAATGGCAGAAGATGGCTTAAAGTGTAATTCAGCAGATACGAGGCACCATCCCACAAAACCAATATATACAAATAAACATCAAAGCCCTGTCAGAAGTGTCTTTATACTTGGGCCTGTTCCATGGATTAGCTCTTCCATATTTTGAGTTTCTGTTTCTTGATAGACAGAAGGCACTTACTGATTCTTGGCCAGACACGCGTCCGAGAAACTTATAAACTATTACAGAATACTTAATTCATTTATTTTTGCCTACATAGAATAACTATAAAGCAGTAACAATATCCTCAGTGCCTGCAGTCAGGAAAATATTCATGACACTTGGTTGGGAGCGTGGCTGATAAACCTTTTCTGTGAATTAAACATTTTTCTGCTTCCTTTAGTTTTGAGCAATTCTTCTCCTCAAGCATGCATCAGATACTCTACTGTCTTTTGAGTCTAAATGGTATGGATAAAAACATTTTTTAAGTAAGTTGGGGTACTCATCTGAGTAATTATCTTTACTGATTTTTACCATTCCCTTTAAGGTGGAGGTGGTAAAGAAATTTTTAATTCACACTGTGTATACTGATTTGTATTTATGTCTGAGGAAAACTTGCATGCCATGAAGTCCAATATTTGTATTGGAAGTGGTCTTATGTACCACGTCTGTGCAACCGTGGTGTAAGGTCGTAAGAAAGACTAAGGCCTGTTCTCACCCTCTTTTCTGGCAGTTTGTAATGTGTTGTAATAAAGGGATAAATTTGGAAAATGTCCTATCAAACAACAGACATGCTTAGGTCAGAAGATCCTGGTTTTTGTTTTGCATCTGCTCAATGATTTTCTTCTAATGAAAATCTGCCAGATCAATATCATCCCCTTCCATCCCACAAGTCATCCAACAGGTTCATTGACCTGCCCATTGCAATGCTGTGCCTATTCTGTTATTTCCCTTGCATTTTCTGTAATACTTCACATTACAATCTCAACTCAAATTCGATTTCATTAAGAAAAAAAAGAAAAAAAGGTCTGGGATATGAGAAAGAGGGGTTCATGAACCTAGGAATTAGTACTATTAAAATGCTCGTGTAATTTTAAAAGAGGAGCTTGCCTTTTAAAATAGCTAATTAGAACAAAAACCAGAAAAGAGCTAACGACCAAGGACATGTTCACTTAATTTCCAGAAAGCTGACAGCACTCCACCAGTGTCAAGGGGAACTTCAGAGTTTTGATGTCTTCATGGAACACTTAGTTTTAGAACACTTGGGTACAAGGCAGGGTGCTGGGGAAAGATAGGCTGGATATTTATTTACAAATGTTGTGGTTTAACCCCAGCCACTCCCTGACTGGTGGGATGGGGAGACAGAATCAGAAGGGTAAAAATGAGAAAACCCCATGGTTTGAGGTGAAGACAGTTTATGAGTAAAGTGAGAGCCACACATTCAAGCAAAATAAACTAAGGAGTTCATTTACCACTTCCCAGGTGCTCAGTCTTCTCCAGGAAAGCAGGGCTCCATGACATGTAAGGATTACCTTTGAAAAAAGCTGGAGAGGGACTTGGAGGGCATGTGGGGATAGGACATGGAACAACAGCTTTAAACTGAAAGAGAGTAGTTTTAGCTTGGATGTTAGGAAGAAATTCTTTACTGTAAGCGTGGTAAGACAATGGAATGGATTGTCTGGAGAATTCATGGACTCCTCATCCCTGGAAGTGTTCAAGACCAAGTTGGATGGGGCGATGAGCAACCTGGTCTGGTGGGTGGTGTCTCCCCTACAGCACGGGGCTTGGAATTAGATGGTCTTTAAGGTCCCTTCCAAACTGCACCACTTTATCAAGACCATCATAATTTCAAACATCCCTCCACTTTTTTTTTCTTCTTCCCCCAGTTTTATATGCAGAGTGAGATGCCATATGGTGTGGAATGTCTCTTGCATCAGCTGGCATGAGCTGTCCCAGTTGGGTTGTGTCCCTCCCAGCTCCCATGCACCTCCAGTCTCCTCACTGGTGTGGTTGGGTGATAAGCAGAAAAGGCCTTGGCTCGCTGCTCAGCAATAGCAAAAGCATCTCAGTATTGCCAACAGTGCAGCATGGTCCAGAGCATTGCCAAAATACCTCACACTGTGAAGAAAATTAACTCTATCCCAGCCCACAGCAGTAGTGGTGGAGCAGGCGCAGGGTGAGTTTATAGGTCTTCTTTATTCATCCCTTTTCTAGAAGCTGTCTCAGTATTTGATCAAATTTTGCTAGAAAACTTTAGAATCACATTGAGCACTACCCCTGCTAGTCAACTTTTGCTGATTCCGTGTGCTTAAAATGCTCATCCACTCAAGAAAGTCAAATAACATTCTGGTCAATAAACACGAGGGAAATTCAGCTCACTGACTGATTCCATGTTAAGGCATTGACATCAAAGAATCTGCTGCTAGGTACTTTGGGAGAAAAAAGCAAATTATTAACACCTCATGAACAACTTGGTGAAGTGCAGACTTGGCTGGTGTAGGTCTGAATCTAGTCCAAATTGCATGCATGCCACAATGTCAGAATTGGACTATGTAGAAACACAACAGAAAAAAAAATCTCCATGTCACAGCTTGCTGGGTGGGCTTACAGACTCTGGGCCCTGTCATCTGAGACTGAAATTCATGGTGCTATTTTCCAGAGGATGAATGCTATTACATTTTTGTTGAGAAGCTTCTCCTCCTTTTGAGACGTGAATGGATCCATACTTGATAGGTTTTGAAATTATTATCCCTCTTTTTCTTAAAGCTAAAACCCAATTATGCAAGTAAATTAAAATTTAATTTACCCAAGTAAATTGAATACTCATTGAAGCTTATTTACGTAGCTCTAGTTCATACCCATAAATTCGAGACCTTTCATACCAGAATCTGTGCCATTACTGCCATGTTAACAAATTCATCTATGCAATTTATTATAAGCAATAAGACCCTTTAAAAATATAAAATTACTTCAGACAACAATAGTAATATTTTTGTTTTTTCAGAATGATCCTAGAAAAATGAAAGGTGTTAAGCCCTTTGGTGTCTAAAGGAGGTTTTTTCTTTGTCCAACTTGCTCTTGGTAAAACCAGAAATGTATTGGAATTGCTGCATTCATTAATTCCTGCTTGTACAGCTTGGTATGTTGTTTCCTATTTCCTTGTACTTCTAGTGACCAGATAACTTCCAGGCAATTTAAGAAATCACTTAAGAAAGGTTAGCCATTTAAGAAGCGGTTCTTTATTTTTTAAGTATTTAAATTGCTATGACCTTCTCAGCAGTTAACATATTGGACTTTCCTAAGTACTTAGAAGGTAATTGGGTTTTAGCTTTAAGAAAAAGAGGGATAATAATTTCAAAACCTATCAAGTATGGATCCATTCACGTCTCAAAAGGAGGAGAAGCTTCTCAACAAAAATGTAATGGCATTTATCCTCTGTGAAATCACATAATGAATTTTGTTCTCAGATGTCAGGGCTCAGAGTCTGTGAGCCCACCCAGCATGCTGTAACTTCACCAAGTTGTCCCACGAGGTGTTAATAATTCCTCTCACTGTCATCTTGGAGTTCCTTTGTCCAAAGAACTTATTTCCATAGTCCACCTATTCTCTGGGATTTAAGGTAAAAAGCAAAATGAGAGGAGAGATGAGGAGTTGCATTGGGGCTGCATCCTTTCACATCCATTTCATAGGGAGGGTTTTGAGATATCTGACACTGTGGGACACAGAAGCTGAGCAAAGTCCCCACAGTAGCACTTCCATGGCCCCAAAATATTTTACTTGCATTTAGATGAGAAGAAGAATGGATGATTGAGGATAGAGGTGGTCTGTGGACTGCGTTTTAAGTCCGTGGATGATCACTGCTGTGGATAATGCTGTGCTCATACTGGTGCATTTTTTCCTAACTGTCTTCCAGTTTTTCTCCCCAGAGGACTCTGTGGTTTAATGCAGAAGTAAAGCTAACACACAGGGTTGTTTGATTGGGCAGTTGTCCATCCCCTGCCACTGCACAATGCTCCTTCTGTCTCCTCAGAGCAGGCAGTGTCTTTGCTGCCAGACCTGGAATTGGCAGGCTCTGTGGGCTCTGCTGGTTCCTATGCCCAGCCCTGAGCAATGCTCCACTCACAGAAGGTAGAAGTCCAGGAAGAAGTAATAACTGAATGCATGACTAATTGTTACAAGATCAATAACTGATGTATTTAGGATTGCTGTATTTCTTTAATTTTCAGTGCAGAGATTTAGCTGCATTCAGCAGTTCTACAAACTGGCTTTACTTTTCAAATAATCTGTCAGTGATGACCTTTTCTCTTAATCACCTCTGGAAAAAAAAGGGTCCCTTAGCCAGGCCACACCCAGTACTCCCTAGGTTCTGCACTGCTATGGGGAAACAAACATGTATTCATTACCCAATGAAAATATTTAAAAGTAAAGGCTTTTTAAAAGAAGCAAGGATGCATCGTCTTAATGCACATAATGTAAAGACTAAATGAAGGCTTTTGGAAAGCACTCAGTACTCTAGTCCCTCTTCAATTCATCACTACATAGAAAATAACTCTGCCATGAGAGATGTAGCCCTGTCACTCTGTGTTTCTGTCACTTTCCTGGCCTGCTGTTGGCCACTCCTCTTGCTGGCTTTCCCCCACAGACAGTCCTCAGACCATCCCCAGCCCAATCTGAAAGCTCTCCTGAGACAGAGGTGGAGGCAGTGCCATCTACAGCAGTGCTCTAATTCGTGTTGCTTTGTTTAAAGATGAATGTGGAAGCATTGTGTGTTACACAGCATTTTTTAGGCAGTGTGTGCTTTTAAGGAGTACCTATGCTTTATTTCTCCACATACAAGCAGAAAATTTTCCTATTAGCTTTCAACAAAAGACAGACTGTGCAACAGCAGTTTTCTTTCCCCTAAGGATGGCAGACTGTCATCTCTATTAATCTTCCACACATTATTGTCACCTGCATGCTTTGTTCCAGTATGATGAATTTTTACACCAAATATAGAAAACTAGTGATATTTGAGAGAAAGTAATCCCCTTGACAGACAGTTGTGAACACAAAGATGGAAGTGGACAGGGTTAAATTTGTGCCCTATGGAGAGCCCTATGGCCTGTTTTGTTTCTGTTCTTCATTGTGGTTACTGAAGGATTTTTAAAACTCAATAACAAAATTTCCAGGGAGTGTTTCTCTGTTTCTTTCTTTATGTTGGGCATGATTTCATGTACTTAATAAAGTCATCCTGTGAACTTCAAAGGGATGTTTGTCCATTTAAAGTTGTAAACATTCATTAGAGTCCCCATTACTGCCACCATTCTTAGGGCAGCACCCAGAGATCCCATTTAATCCAAATAGGATCTCTGAGCTGTCATCAGAATAGAAAAGGTTGAATCATGGGTGTTCCTATTCACATTGCTATTTTTCCTTCATAGTTTTGTTGTAGGTTTGGTTTTTTTTGTTGTTGTTGGTTTTTTTTGGTTTTTTTTTTACATTACTTTCAATTGAAGAGGGCCTTGATTGTTTTTGTTACTCAGGTTATATTGTTGGTGTATGCTGGAGGCTTGCAATGGTGCATAGCAATGAACTTTATTGTACATTATAGCACTCTGTGCCATAGTACTGAGATCATATTATTTGTTCAAGGCATTTTGTGAGATGCTGACTTAACACCATTTAAACATTTAATTTGATTCTGATACTAACATTAAATTTTAAAATGTTTATGTGGGTTGTGTATTAAATTGTCCTTGCATTTATATTTGTAGCCTCTAACTGAAAACTGTTCATTTTCAAAATTAAAAGGAAGTATTAAAGCTGCTTTTCCCACTAAGTTGTTTACTATTACATGTAATTAATAGCTACATTAAGTATTCTAGTTAAAAATGTTTTCCTGCTTTTTTTTTCCTCCCAGCCTTCTACCCATTCTTATTAAAAATGGGGTTTGGTTAGGATGAATTTTGCTTAGGTTTTAGTTATAGTCCACTACTGACTTCTTTTTCATGGCTCAAATTGAGTTCAATACTTATATTCCAAGGTACAGCGTAGATATTTCTAAGTGTCATTCTCTATAAAAATGTATTATTTTATTGGATATTTTGCAATCTGCTGGCTTAATAGCAAGTTACAGAGTTATTGCCTCCCTGTTCCAAGTTGAAAGAAACCTTTGTTAAAAACAGTGAAATATAAATGGTCAGTTATACCTCCTGGCAGTACTACAAACTTGAACATTTTGGATCCAAATTATTTCTTTCAAAGTTATACAGTTTTTAGTATGAGCTCCTGCCATTTTACAGAACCAGGTAGGGAGACCAGAAGAGTATTTGTGAAGACGGAAACCTTGAAATGGCAAGTGAAGGGAAAATGTATAGCTCGGATCTTAATCAGGCATTAATTTTTTTTTCTGAAATATAAAGATACAAAATTGCCCTCCATAGCCCTTATTTTCCTGCCACACCATTTAGTATTATCCATTTGGGTTTGGAAAGCTGATGAGAACCACTGAGGGAAATCAACATTAGCAAACTCACCAGGTCATACATTCTCTGCCAGGAGATGCAGAGCTGTCCTAGCCCTGGGCTCATTGGCTCCTGTGGGAGGGTCCCTCTCCTGTCTGGGGGAGATTTTTAACCAGGGTGATGCTCAAATGAAGCAAACCTGGATTTATGATGGTTCCTATTTGTAGAGGGTAGCATTAAAGCCAGTGTTTGCTGGGATGGAACCTAGGGAAGGGAATTGTCTCCGAAATGCTCACTGGGACAGAGCTCCTCGGGGCTCTTCTATCACTGAAGCAGCTCATGGGGTGTGCTGGGTTCAGGTTGACAAAATCCATCACCCCACGCTGCATGACTGGGGCAGGACCATGTGAGGGATTCCTGTCACCGCTGTGTTTAGAGTACACATGCTCTCAGGTCTTTGTCCTATGCTCAAGGTCTGGAAAATGATAGGAGAACAAACAACCAGCCAGACAACAACCCTACAGTCCAACAGTTTTTAGCACGTTCATTTCTGTAATAAATGAAGTGAAATGGAGTCAAGCAAGCAAGAAAATAAAACATTTTTTTCACGTAAAATTCATTAGAACAGACAAGGACATGGAGGAAATAAACCACACCAAGATATAAATGTAATGGATTCTTTTTTTCATGTAGTACAGAATAATATTGTTAATGAAAGATATTTCACTATCAGCTTAGGAAAGGCACTTTGTGTAAGCAGAGTTACTTTGACAGCTTAATCTGATTAAATAACCAAATTGAAGTAGGGGAAACTCTTTTCAGTTCAAATACAGAGTTTCAAAACTCCTGCCATACTTTTTCTAATATCTTCATGGAAATCAAAATGAAGTTTAGAGGCACATGAGTCTTTTTGTTCCTGGCAATTTCAGTTGCTGGCAGCCAGTGCCTGTTTTCTTGGCCTGCTGATTGAAAAAATGTTAAATAAAAGAAGCAGCAAAATGAGGTTGTTGGATTACTTTTTCTTAAAACTAATATAGCCTCAATTTTAAGATGGAGTTTTCACCCTATAGGGAGTCTAGTTTTTTGAATCAGTCTGTACAAAGATAAGCTAAGATGAAAGGCACATTGTATTGTGTATATTTATGTAATATGAATCAACAAAAATAAAATTGCACAAACTATGTTCTACTTCTCATTATTTTTATTTTCTGAGTATTTTATGTAAAAGTAAAAATACAATTAAAATATAAAACAGATGTGACTCATATCTTATATAACATTTTGATATCCTAATAGAATGCAGTTGAAAATCTGGTTATTTTTCATTATTTTGTTTCATGTTGCAGATAGAAAAGTGTATTAAACATGTGTCTAATCATAAACATCACTACTCCATTCTGCAAAAGAAGCATATACTCTGCTTTTTGCTGGCTGACATACTGTAAATTGATAGTCCTGCCAGGTTTGTTGGTCTAACAGTTATGAAAGACAATGACTTCCAGTATGTTTGCAGGTTACAGAAGTGGTCTCATAGTGGTTAAACTCATTTTTGTGTCACATATATATAGCACGCTATATAAAATAGGAGTATTATTGTTAATCTTGAAAATACAATATTTACTGTGATCTTCTATTTGAAAGAATCATTCTTTAATGCCAGAAAGCTGTCTGCTGTGTCTAATGAGGAACATAGATAGTCACAATGGACATTTGGAAAATTCAGTAGCAAAATAATTGGTGTAAAATTGCAATTCAGCAGAGCACTAATGACCATGTGCATAATCTCTTGAAATGTCTATTATGCCCACTTTATGTTCAGCGCTTTGGCTGTGCAGATTTATGGAGAGTCAGAAGTGAGCATGGGCTGCACAGTTCATGCCAGATGGTTTGCTGTAAATCACAGCCCACCTCTGGTGGCTGGCGGGCGAGCAGGACGCAGGGTGCAGTGCAGGGTGGGATGTGCTGCTCGGGCACACACAGCTCCAGAGCTGGGCACTGATGTGCTGCTCGGGCACACACAGCCCCAGGGCTGGGCACTGATGTGCTGCTCGGGCACACACAGCCCCAGGGCTGGGCACTGATGTGCTGCTCGGGCACACACAGGCACACACAGCCCCGGGACTGGGCACTGCCTGTCCCTGGCACCCATGGCTGCTTCCCTTTGGAACTGCCAGCAGCTTGTTCTGCACAGGCAGCAGCAGGCAGCTCATCTGGTTTCATGGCAAAGCTGGCCCAGGGAAGCTCACAGGCAGGAAGGATTCAGAGCAGGAGGAAAAGATGACCAAGGAAACCTGGGCAGGCACTTGGTGGTCCTGTAGGGAACACTGCAAATCAATTACGTGGTTGTGTCTGTGTAGGCATTTTAAGTATACTTTGATGAAGTACTTAGACATAATTTGACTCTGATACTAACATTAAATTTTAAAATTATATGCTTCAATTGTAAGGTTAACTAGAATTTCTTATTCTCCATTTTACCCTATTGTATGTGCCTTACCGTTACTGCTGCACTACCATCCATTTTGCTCTTTACTTCAAACTGATGGGAAATTGCACAGTAAAAAGAAATTATATATACATAAATAAACATATGTATATATTTAATATTTTCTAAAATAAGGAAGAAATGAAATTACGAATATGTTGAAAAATGCAAAACAAATCAGTGTGTTTGGCCTTTATTTTTCTCCTAACAGAAGCATTTCATATTTAAGAAGTTCACATGTCAGTAAAAATAGTCAACTACCTTACCAGCACTCTGGCAAGGCATTGCTTCTACAAAAAAGGATACAGCAGCTCTCTCATACATTACCTGAAGCTCCAAATACTGTGTGACTGACAGTCCTGGTAGGCAGCAGAGATTGTAAATGTCCAAAGAAGTCAGTGAAGCTTCAGCATATATTTAATGCTGAAGTGCCAACCCAAAGAAGGATGATGTTAGGACTGAGCAAAACAACTCTGTGTCAGAAGATGACACTTCCCTGCTCTAGAGAGGAACTGGCTCCTGCTCTGTCTGTAGTCATATTACATGGCCATTTTAATGACCTGATTAAACTCTTACATTGAGTTCTGCTCCCATTACTAGGATCTGAAAGGCTCTCTCCAGACATAAATAATCTTCGTAGTTAGAAATTTAGTCCTTCAGTTTCATTTTTCTTCCTCTTGATTTATTCTTTGTTTTCTTTATTTTTTTTTTAATAGAGAACGTATGTCCCTTCTAAATCTACTAGGCAAAAGTGCAAGCTATTTTAAGTGCCTCACCTGAAAGATACTCCCAGTAGTTCTGAGCATCCGAGTACTTTGTCTTTGTACCTATTCCAGATTGAAGCCTAAGCTCATTGATGCTGCATTGGCTGCAGCAGCTGTTTTCAGTGAAAGATTTTTGATCAATATTTCTCATTCTGCAACAAGCAAACTGCATTATAACTACTGCAATGAAAACCACACTTCATTTATTACTTGGCTTAGAAACATAAGTCCAGATTATACCAACATTTACAAATACAACATTTTGCAAGGATATAAGTAAATGACTTAGTGCTTCTGCCAGAAAAATTGCAAAAGAGAATCCGAATAAAAATGTTTATTTTTCAATGCAGTGTAATTTATATAGAGCACAGCAGTAGATAGTTAGAAATTTAGAATTAAATATGAAATATTATATTTAATAATGCATAATGTTGGTGGGAATTTCAGTATTTCTAAGCTATAAATTTATTAATGCAATAAATCTTGTAAAATGTTGTGTATCTTTTTTAATTTTATGTTTTCTGAGGCCACGTGCACTTTTACGGTTGTGTTGTGCTAATTTTGTAGATGTGCTTTCAGAGAAGCAATGTCTGTGAAAAGAGGGATTTGGCGGAGAAAAATAGTGCACTCATTTTATCTATATAAGCCTAGCAAAGCATTGCATAAGTCCTTTTAGTCCTGAAATAGTGTATGCAGATGCTTTCAGGGACTGGCCAGGAAAAATGAATACATTAAGCACTGTGATCCTGAGCCCTGGGGCTGCTGTGTGGTGAATAATGCAGAGGATACAGCTCATTTTGCATCTGGCCTTTGTGATTTCTCTCTGTTGCCTCTGTATTTAGATCTTTTTCATTTGCAAGTCTTCTTTTTTT